>JAPDSC010129143.1:691284-736230 GCA_026290005.1 Latrodectus geometricus
ACTGAAATTTAACAAATTTTCAAGTAGTGAACTTTTCTTAGATTATTTGACAAATTTTAAAGTAAAAAAATATAAAAATAAATAAAAATAGAGTTTCTCTAAATTATGTTAAACTGAAGTGATAATCAGAAAATTAAGATTAAAAGTTATAATGGAACATTATGGAAAGATTACACATTTTATTAAAAAATAAACTATGTTGTTGATTTAATAAAAGACCCATCTGCATATATTTAATGATTTCATATTTTTCATTTCTTCCCTTCATTTAATCATTACGAATGCACCAAAAATTTTAATCTATGTATTTGGGCATGAGAATTTTACTTAAGATGTACCATTCTAACTTTATCAAATACATTATTTGTTTTTAAAATCTACACCAAGAAGAAAAGAAATATCAGAGTAATATTTATCGCCTGCATCAAATATATATCATTAGTAAAAGAGTGTAATATGAAAAAGAAATAATTAAAAATTATAGCAATTTTGTACCATTACTATTTTGAAATCAGCACCATTAATAGTTCCATTTGGCATAAGTAACAGTTTCAACCTTGCTTAAAAGCAATGCACTGAACATTTGATTTGAATATAATCTTTCAAATCTGTCAAAGCTTATGAATCATAATAGATGACAAATGGTTATGTGGTTGCTTCTGTCAATCCTCCAAAAAAATAATCATTAAGATAACAGCCAAATAATTTGCTCACTTCCTTTCATTTCATTAATTAAATTTCACTTCAGACTCTGATGTTTATAATGGTTAAGAATCCACTTTAAATAGTAGGCAAACAAACCAACCAATCAACCAAATAATAATCTCAATGGATGGTAAACTTTTTAATATTCTAAAATGGGATAAAGATATACTTTGAACATATTTAGAAATATACATGTATATAGTTACTTTATCACAAATCTTTTTGGAAAGTTCTTGCATTTTTCAAAATTCATTATGTAATTTTTAATAACTATCTGTATATCTGCATATACATATATGTATACAGGTGATTATCAAAATAATAAAAACATCTGTGAATGAAAGTTACTTTTTTAATAAGCTTTTTAAACATTAAAATATCATACCTGCCAGTTTTTTTTATAAATTAAAAACATATTATAGTAGTATATGGTACCTTTATGGAAGTTTAGTAAATATTGGAGTTTTCAAAAACCATAAAATGACAGGCTTTTCAGATTTTCAAAGAAGTCAAATTATAGACGCTGATTTAACTAGAACAGGTGTATCAAAACATTGGCCTCTCTATAGGTATGGTATTTAAAGTTCTGGCACCATACACACAGTGTAGCAAGACAAACTCCGCAAAGCATAATGGTGAATGGAAAGAGAAGCTCAGTGAAAGAAACCAATGAGTATTCAAGCAGATTGTAATGCCTAAAAAATGAACAATTGGAGCAAAAGTGATTGTAAAACACAATCAACATCTTTATTCTCCAATGTTACTGATTACAGTTAGAAGGCACTTTCATAAACAGAATATTTACAGCAGAGCAGCAATTCCTAAGCTACTTATCACAGACATTATTGCCAAATGTTATCTATGGTTGTGTCATATTTACAAAAGGAGCTTGATTGATAAGTGGAACAAAGTTATATGGTCTGACAAATCATGTTTCAAATTTTTCCCGACAACACTACAGATGTATATTTGGAGGACACCTGCACATGCAGATGATTGTAATTGTCTCCTTCCAACTGTCAAGCATGGAAGTGGATCTGTCATGATGTGGGTAGATGTGTCATAGTTTTCTGTTGGACCAATCATAACCTTGAAAGAAATTATCATTATAAAGAAGTATAGAAAATTTAACTGACCAGATCCATTCTATGATACAAACTTTGTGTTCTACAAAACACGGAATTTTCAGGATGATAATGCACCTATCTATACAGGGGGACTTGTCCAATCATGATTTGGGGAACAAAGAAAAAGTTAAACATCTTCCTTAACTTTCAAAATTATCTAACATGAATATAGTTGAATTGTTGTCTTAGAGCATTAACATGATTCATACCCTCCACCGGCATCTCTACTTCCTTTTACAATGTGTTAATTACTCTGTTCAATGTTTTTTTATATAGTATTAGCACACATTTTGAACATTATTTTAGAGATACCTGAATTTATTATTGCAGAGAATTGGTGAAAATGTTTGGTACTAAATTTAACTTGGTGCAAAATTTATTGTATGTCGTAGTCAAACCCATTCCTTTTCTAAAAAGAAATAATTATGGTATGAGTAATATGTATCATGTATGATTAACTCTTATACTCCTGACTTTTTTTTAACAATTTTTTGAAATTTTGAATAGTGAGGTTTTCTAAAAATTTTGTTCAGTATTATAGAAACCTTCCATGGTTGTCATTTTATCACTTTTAAAAATTATTCAATTATTATTATTTTTCACTTGCAAATTTTTATGATTTTGAAAACAATTATTTTCTGAGTTTTCATATTCTTTCAAAATTTAGAGTATATAACAACAGTCATCTTAGATGTTTAACAATACATTAAAATTTTAATCTATTAAAAAATTTTATTATTTTACAGTGAAGATGATTAAAATAATAATTCTTCAGATAAATTATTTGGTAAAAGTATTAATATTTGAATATTCTTTTTAATAGAAATATTTAAAAAAATATCATTTTGCCTTTATAATTAATTATGTGAACTAATTAGTGAAGTAGTATTATACATGCACCAAAATATTTTTTGTTAAAAATAATTTCCAAAAACAAATCAGTGTGATTGCTGGGAAGGCTAAAGTACTCATCACGACTGTATTCATCATTTTAAATAATCAAAATGATTTTGTCCATTTTATTGCTTAATTATTTTAGCGTCATTTACAAAGTTTGTAGTAATATAATTCCTACCTGTAATTATTTAATTTGTTTAATCCACAATAATACCTGGTTGTATGTAATTTATCATGTATATTTTAATTAGAATTTTGGAAGTATGGTGAAGTCCTCAGGTTCAAAGATGTTGCATGTTATTTTTAACTACTTCTTTTAATGTTACTATAATTTATAAGTAAAGTATCTTAAGTTCTTAAATTTTTTACTTCCTAAGTATATTTATTTTTTATTTTCATGAAATTATTAATTATAATAATATAACTTGATGTTTTAACTTTAATATATGAATTCAAATTTTCTGTAAACATGAATGTTAAAAAGAACAAAATAATTTCAATGTTTTGTTTTAGTGTTATATTTATTATAGACATTTGAAATAAATTTCAGATTACACTTTATACAAATGCTGAATATCGCAATGACAATGGTCAATTAGTTGAAGAAAAATCATCAAAAATTGAAATAATAGATGCCAAAACAAATAAATTTGAGTATAAGACAGATGTTTTACCAAACACGGAATATACTGTTCAGATGTGCACAATAAATAGAAGTGGATGTGGTACTATGTCAAACATAACAGAAAACAGCCATTGCAGATCTCTTACTAATGGTAAGATATAAAATTTCAGAAATGACCTAATCATGTATTAGTATGTTATCAATTGAATAATAATTATAAATATTAGACTTACATAATTATGAGTTATTATTTTTAATCCTAATAAATAATAACTTGAATAATAATTATTTTTTTTATTTTCTGTTTAAAATTTTATGTAAGCTATGTTGAACAAAAGATTGCAATTCTCTAGATATTTTTTATCAAATATATGAGTTACAAATACAAACCTTTTCATTTGTTTACTGCAAGTAACAATTTTGAAATTTTATAGTCTATAAATCCTTTGAAAAATGTAACTAATGTAAATGAATTTCTATATCTCTGGCTTAAAATTTTTCTTCTTGTTTCATAAGTAATTCTGCCTGCTTAGTAGCCGAATGAGATGGGATTTGAATTCAACAGTATGTTGGATTCAAATACTATCTTGTGTGTGGTTGTTTCTAATGGCTCAGAAGCCTTTTTTAAACTGTGGGTCCCTATCTAATTAGTCTATGTGTGAAAAAATGACCATTTAACCAAACAAACACTCATAAGAAATTCTAGCAAATAAATGGAAGACTGTATTTATAAAGGCCTTTATTATAAGTTCTTTTATGTCATTATAGTTGTTACATTTGTAGCAAGAGTTATGCAGGTTAGTTGTTGTTTGTGAAGCCAGTCTGCAAACGTTCCTCTAATTGCAGGAAATTTTTCTTTTATCGTCAATGCTGATGGTCAAACCTAATGGTTGTTTATTTCTCATCGGCGTTTACATCCAATTTCAGAAAATTTTCATTTGCATATGAAAGGTACTTGTTACCTAATATACTTTTTTGTTAAAATACTCTGTAAAATTATTTTTACACATAAAACTTCCCCCCCCCCTTGAGAGAATGTCCAAAAAGTTTATTTTTAATTTGTCTGGTATAAATTATATACCATAACTTTTTTAATCATAATTAGATTAAAGGCAATAAAACTTCATATTTATTATAATTCATCTATCTGTAATATGTACAGTGGTGCAAACTTCGTGTTCAAATGTATAGGTAAAATTAAAACAGTTATAATGTATATATTTACACTTTTATTAAAATATAATTACTGAAATTATTCAATGATAATATAAGTTTTGATTTAAATTTTCTAGTGTCCTTGTGTATTCAAAAGTATCATATTTTCTTGTTTATTTTACATATATTGTCTCAAAATTTCACAGTTCTTCTGATATTGCTAATATTTATTAATAGTTGCATTTTATTAATTGAGATTTATTTCTGTTTTTCGTTTGTAGTTCCATCTGTTCTTCCACAGTTTTCAATGCATAGAAAAAACAATTCTAATGATTGCAGGCAACTGGAATTAAAATTACAAAGAGTGTCGGAGAGAAATGGATCTATTTTGTAAGTCATTTGTTTTATTTAAATAACTTTGTTCTTATAACAATATTAACTTTGATAAGTTTGCTTATATTGATAAAGAACAAGTTTATTGCTATATTTTTTGTGTATGTTATTAAAGATTACACATTATGTTTTGTCTATTTCAGGTGTTATAAAGTTGTTATAATAAAACTACCCAAAGGTCAAAATTTAAGTAAATTACCTGAAGATCCACAAGCAGTTCAATTGTCTACTCATGAAAATGTTCATAAAAATGGAGGCCATGGCGCATACATTGCAGAAGCATTTACAAGGTTTAAATTTATTTATGTTTTAATGAAGTCAATATTTAGTCTTTCTATTATCAGAAATATTATTTTATTAAAAAATTAAATTTTAATCTGCAGTAAATTACACCACATGTATATAAAAATTTATTTAAATGAGAGAATATGAATTATTTTTTGTAACTAACATTATATATGGAAATTCAGTTAATGTTAGTTTCAGGTTAAATAAAATTGAATGAAGTATTTAAACTTTAATATTAAATAAACCATTTTCCGGTTTAATAAAGTATAAAAGTTGAATAAATAAGCCAAAAATGTGGTTGTACCTCATCTACACAGTATAATGTAAAAGGAAATTTTCATGTTATACTCTTTAGATATACTATGTAGATTTAACTTTAAGACTGATTGGTGCAAAATATTTAATACTTTGATCTTTTATGTTTTGATATTTTCTATAGTTATTTTCATCTTTTTTCATGTATCATCCAAAACAAAATTGTATATATTTCAACCAAAATTTTAGCAAAAGGATATTTTCTTTCTCTGGATTTTGTTGAAAAATCTTTCTTTATTAAAAAAAGTAAATTAAATTAATTGGAATAAATTTTATCATGCAAACATCATGTAATGTGATAAAATTGCATTTAATATAATTAAAAATTTTATATTTTTAGATAATTTCCAAAATCTGCTTTTTTAGTATATTTTTTTCTTCCTTTAATAATTTTCAATATTGCCAACTTAATTCTTGAAAGATAAATTAGGTGCATTGGAAAGCTATTTTTTCAAAAAGGCTTATTAATTCTAATTTTCAATAATTTAATCTAAAGTTAGGAATTTAAAATTTAAAGACTTTTGGTTGAGAAATAAATACTATTATTATACTTCAATTAAATTTGGAATTTGCTTTTTGATTGAAGGTATAATAATAGGAATTAAAATAGAATGAACAAAAAAACAAAATCTTTGCTACAATAGTTGAAAGAATGGTACTAAAAATTTTGATACCCTATTCTGGATAATAATGCTTAAACTATTAAATAAATATCACTAACATTATTAATTTAAAAAATGCTTTAAAAACTGAATACTCCATATCTAGCATATGGATCCATTCTTACAAAAAATAGATTTGTATTTTCAATATGTCTACAGTATACCCTTTTAGTAAAATTTTTCAAATATGTGGTTGAGTAAATCTTATAAAAATTTACTGAAAGCTGCAAACCAGAAATTTATGTGTAATTTATGAATCACAATAAAACAGACTTTTAATTTTAGAAACTCCTGATGCCTGACTTAAAATTGTTATTATCTTGATGATGATTTTACAAATAGAGTAAGCAAACAATGTTTAGTTATTAAGTTATTGATTCAGCTAGAATTTTTTATGAAACTAAGTGCTAAAGCTTCTTACTATAATGGACAAAATAATGCTAATTATATTCTAAATAATTTATCTAAAATCTGAACATGAAGTTACAGAATCTAAGCTAGATTCTAGAACTTAATAAACTTTTAGATTCATTTTCAAATACCTTATTGTCTATATAGTGTAATTTATAAAATCATATCATGGATACTAAACATGATACAATGTATATACATCTTGAAACCATATGAGCTGTAGGTTTTGAGGGATTTAAAAATAGAACTTTGTTTTTTTAAATGAAAAAAATTAAAATTATTAAAAAGCAAAATTTTAATTTTCTGGGCCATAAAAGTTATTAGCATAAAGATAAAAATATACTTATATATATTAATATAAAAATATAAAATTTGTCTTTAATAATGAATTATGGTGACTGAAATGTAGTTAAATTTATTATATTAAAAGTAATCACACCAAGAAATACATACAAGAGCAAATCACAAGACAATTTTGTTATTTTGATCAATTTTTTTTAAATATCAAATGTGATCCTTAACATTTATTAAAAAGTGCACTTATTGTTTTTAAATGAAAAAAATTATATAAGTATTATAAATTATTTTTTTAAACTGGTCTAACATTTAAATATAAATTTTTAGCTATTTGTTTATAAAAATGTCTACTTTTTCTCTGTTTAAAAAATTATATTATTAAAATAAAAACTTTTATTTTATCAATTAAAAATAATTTTATGTGCTTATGCAAATAAAATTACATGTGGAGAATAGCCAGTAACAATCAATTGAATATTTTTTCTGTTGCTTTTAAAGAAAAAGATTTATTGTTTTATTTTCCATTATTTGTATTTGATATTATTATTTTCTTTATAGTGTGCAAAAAACTTTAAAAATTATTTTTTAACTTATAAAATATGCTTTCATGCATGAATTCAAAGTAGATCAATAGTTCAAAAATATTGATAAATATTACATTCAATATTTAATCATGCCATTATTGAAAATGAGAAGTTGATTTCTATTTTATGCTTGTTTATTTGTCAGAATTAGTGCTTTAGAATACTCTTAGTTTCCTGCTTTTAGCATGAAAATTTCATTTGTTGAGAAAAAGTTCTCTTAAGTAATGCTTAATGGAGATGTACTGAAAATTTTGCTACAAACTTATGCATTATTAAATGTGTGCATGCATATGAGTATATATAATTTTCAAAGTAATGTGGTTAGGTTTTGCTTTAAAATATTTTTATTTTTTGAGTTTCATGAGATACATAATGCCAAAGTATTATAATTAAATCATAAATTATCCATCATAATTAGATGTTATTATCGTTAAAAAAACATTTCCAATAACCATTAGATATAATTGGAAAATTATAAAGCAAAAATATCATCTTACTCTTATGTAGAAAATGATTCCAGTTAATGTAGACTAGAAAATAAAACAGTTTGCATTAATCAGTTTATTATAAAATTTCTTTGCTATAAGCTATAGTTTTATGCATTAGTTAATGTTATATAAACAGTATTGTGTAGTTATAAATTTGACATCAGATAAATCTGAAACAAATTTAAATGACAAGTAAAAAACAACCAAAAGAACTAGTAGAAAATGTTGAGTATTTACCTAAAAAATTGATCAGTATAGTTCACCAAAGTAACCATTTTCTTAGAACATTTATTAAACAATTCTTAGAACATAAATTAACAAATAAATACAAAATTTTATCAACAGGAAATGTTAACTATTTTTTTATTTTAACAATTAATTATGACAGCTTATAAAAATAGATAATTGAGATCTTACTGTTTTTTCCAGTACCAACCTTTCATGTTAAATAATGTTTCATTTTTGTTTTTATTAGCGATGACTTTGTTAGTGAAGTTGTTATTGGTGATAATCATCAACGCTATTGTGATACAGATACACCAATATCTGACAGGAAAAGGCATATAGTACAAGATTCTCTTTCAAACAAAGGTGAAATAGATATAGTGCAAGATGGAAGTTTAGCACCAAGCACTAACTATACTGGTTATGTTCAAGTTAAAGTTCAAGGCCCAAATAATACAGTAAGCTTGCTTTTTTTTCTGTATATTTTTAATGTAAAATAATTTCTTAATTTACAACTCTCAGTATTTCATTTAGACTTTATTTCAGGTGTTTTTAAATAGTAATTTTATCATAGTATCTTCATTTTTAATATGTTTCATTCAAATTTTTGTTTTACAATTTGTCAATAATTTAAAATGTTTTATTATTTCTCTCCTCTTTTTGATTTGAGAATGAAATATTGAAAAATATCTAAATGTTTCATTATTTCAAAATTTCATTTCCTAAAAATTACCTGAACCTTTTTATCATTATATGACTTTAATCATATTTTTTCTTAAATAATTAATCCAACTATTACTTTAAAAAGCTTGTATTATTTAAAAACTCATGAAAGAAAATTTCTTTTAATACTTTGGTTAACTTGTTATATCAAAATTTATTCATTTATTTAAAAAATAATTTTCTTACAGTGAAAATATGTATTTAAAAAGCATATAATTCTAAATTGTAAGTCTAGTTTTCTGAAATTTGATACAATTTAATAAAATTAATTTCTGATAAAAGTAATCATTTACCCCCCAGTTATAGCAACTGTTTTCAAAATATTTTTTATAATTTGTGCATATTATTCATTTATAAAATAATAACTATACGAAGAAGATACTTTTAAAAATTCATTTCTCATTGTTCTCTATCATTTTGAATTTATTTTGTTTCCTTAGAATTCTATTATAAAATAATATTTTAAGTAAATTTTATTCCATGTATTAGGGTATATTTTAAAAAAATATTCTCTTTTTTTTCAGAATTCTTTTTTTCATTGTCTATTTAAAGATCTTCCTAAAAGGGAGGATCTTTAAATAGGCAATGAAAAAGAAATACCATTTTTATTTTCAATGTAAGAGGTTCACAATTGAAAAATACATATCATCACATTATTAGATCAACCCTGAGTAGTAGAAAAATAAATTCTAAAAAGGAATCTAATTAGTCTCTTATATATGAAAAGAAGATATTAATTGCTGAAAATAAAAAAAAATATCAATATCCTTGAGTAATATATATATATATATTTTATATAGTATATTTTTAAATGGTCATACATGAACATTAGAAACATCAGAATTTTCTTTTTCACACAAGACCTTCAGGATTCTTCCATTTCATTTAAAAAAGAAACTAAAGTAATATTACTTTTTATATCAAAAAGTCAAGAGATTGCATGTCATAAGCTGTGTATATAAAGCTTCGTTATGGCAGAACTTTCAAATATATAAAACTAATTAAATAATCACATGTACCTCTGACTCACCACTACTACAAAGGTAGAAAGCTAGAACTTTCTGTGGCTCTTTCTTGTGACAAGAAATCCTGCTCTTGCCTTGCAGGTCTTGCCTCTGGCCATCTGAAATGCCTCACCTACATAGCAGGTAACAAAACCTTCCCCCTCTGCCTCAAATGCCACAAACACCAGGCATCTCCTGAACATATCCTGGACTGTATGAATATTCCATGGGACAATGTCATCACTTCCCTACACCTTGTCATCGATTTCTTTTCTGTCAACAAATTCCTTGATTTGGTCAGACTCTGTCAGACCTTTTTGAGATAAGCAACAACAACAAATAACCACATTTATGTTTTCAAGACAAATAGGAAGTCTGTTAATAACTGGTTTTATGACCAGATTATTAATCTTTCAATTCATTCATGTACCAGTATAATTATGCACAGAGTCATTCGAAAATTGGTGTACATATGCTTCTTTTGATATAAACTATACTATAGTCTATTGCATTTTTAAAAATGTTATGTTAAAATCATGATTTTTTAGGGTTATTTAGTAAAAAAATAACTTATATTTTCTAAATGTTATATGATTTAAAAGTTTTGTTGCTATTTATTTATAATTTTTATTATACATTTTGAAAAAAAGCTTGAAAACTAAATATTTTGTATAAAATCTCCTAATTAAGTTCTGATTTATTGCCTGTATTTTCAGATTCTCACAAAAACTAGTCCTTATTTTTCTCCTATTTTAACTGGTAAGTATAATTAGTTTTTAAAGATATTTATAATATACCTTTATTAATAAATGTACTTCACATTATTAACAAATTTTAATGCTTTATTTTATAAAATATCTTTGTTTTAATAATTAGTTTTCTTACCTATTTCTTGTATTTTTTATTTTATATTAAAATTTGTTGTAAATTAAACTGAATTTTTAGTGATTTGATAAATAAAATACAATAATAATATTGGTTTTAAATGACTTATTCAATATTTTCATTAAAAAATATTATGTGTTATTAATTATTTTTATTTTTAATTCAATTATATTTATCTTTAGAAAATTTATAAAAATAATTACTTGTTTTACTAATTGTTGTATAATTTGCCATTAAATTAATTATTCTTATTTAACAAAAAAGTTTTTGATGAGTTAAAATCTAGTCACATATATTGAAATTTTTTTCTAATATTGCTTCTTATTTATTTTCTCTTTACTTATATTGCTTTGTAAATTATAAAGAACATGTAATTTATATCAATTAATTGTTCAAAGAATTGTACAAGTTTAAAAAAAAGTATAACATCTGCCTTAAAAACAGTACTATGAAACTGAGTTTATAATTGCAAATACAATGTCGAAAAATCTATTTTTATTGGTTTTCAATAATAATTTTGTGCCTTTTTTTAATAATAATCAAAAATTTAAATAAAATTTATGTCAATATAATACATATTATTTAATTTGTTGTAGCAGGTAGGTCAACAAATAGTAATAATAAATTGCTGGGAAAAAAAAAAGAAATATTCTTTGAAAAAAGAATGATGAAAGAATTAACTCTTCTCAAATGATCCATAAAAGAAAAAAAAATAGAAACAGCACCCCTAGCCTAATATATTGCTCTAATGCTATTGCTGATGAACTTCTTCATAGAATTTAAATGAAAACCTGTAACTTTGTTTAAAAAACTGTGCTTCCAACAGAGTAAATCAATCTTAGTTTAGCTGTGATTTATTGGAGGATGGCATGCTGCAATTTTTACAAATTCTAATATTAAGGAAAAATTGCTTATGTTAATATACAAAATACATAGTTATTGAAATTATGTATTTACATTTATGGACATTTCAGCTGCAATCAAGATATCCCGTTTTATTTTACAAAATAAAAATTTCTTTCAGATATAACTAGTTTTTAAAATGATGTTTGGTGATAAAAAATTTAAAATTATATTTTTCAAGATTAATTATTTTGTCTGGAAAACCCAAATTTCAAATGAATATGATAATTTGAAAATAAAAATACATAATAGATATGTTACAACATTTTATTTTATGATGAAAGTTGTTTAATTTCTGAGAATCATTTTATTAAACCATGTATGAAATACTTATTGGCATGAGTTTTTTATGTGTAAATGATCAAACATCAAATACCTATGTCACCATATCAGCTTCTTCTGTTTCATGGACTTCCAAAATCTATTCTCCTGACATAAAGAAAGGCCTAATTTTGTGACTTGTACTGTGCAGTAAAACATTGTGAATGGGTCACAAAATAGATTGCTATTATTTATTCTTTATACATTTTATCAGTATTGGAGAATATTTAATTAGATGGGCTTATTTATGCTAGAAAAAATAAAATAATAAACCAATAATAATTATATTATGAAATTTGAAACTAGCTGGGTATGCTGGGTAACTAAAGTATGCTTGTAAAATACTCTGTCGCTTACTTGGCGAATAATTAGCATTTTTTTGGAGATAAGAATTTTGTGTCATCTCCAGTCTTCTGTAATTAAAAACTCAGTACTGCTTAGTATTTGTAAAGTCATCTTTAATGTTTAACAATTAGATAAAAAAAATAGTTGAAATTTAACTAAATAATCATTTTTGCTGTTACTATTTTAAAGAGTATTGTAAAAAGCTCCCTTTGCATATATTATTGCTCAAATAAATAATTCATTTTTAGAAGCATATAATATAAAAATTTTAAATTATTTTTTTCGATTTTGCTGTGTAACTTTGTATTTACACTTTTGAAATTTTGTTATATGTATTTAGAGTTTAATATTTAATAAACGTTCAAATTTAAGTAAGAGGTGCACAAAGTTTTAAATAAAATATATTTTAACTCTGTGGGCAATTGGGATTAAAAGGCAAATTTTGGCAGTCAATCAATGTATTGTGGCTTACCTAACTATTTTAAATCTAAATTAATTAGAAGAAATACTAAAATTACATTTTATAAAATATTTATCAGATCTGAAAAGCTAGCTATTTTTGAGCGAAATGTTCTGAGAAAAATCTTGTGCTGTGAATGAAAATGATGTCTGGATATGCTGACAGAGTTTTAAACTGTACAAATTATTTAAGTAAATAGATATCAAATTTATTAAGATCAATTCCATGAAATTTGAAAGCTGCATATGCAGAATGAATCCCTTATCATTTACAATTTTCAATCATAAACCTTTGGGAACAAAAAAAAAGGGGTAGGCCCAGGTTGAAATTTACAGATTACGTTCAGGGAAATTTTAAGATCCTAAATGTAAATAATTGGAGATCAATTGCCAAAAATAGATTGGAATGGAAGAAAGTTCTTGGGAAGGCTTTGGCTCATTAGGGGCTGTCATGTCAATAGAAAAAGTGTTTTAACCCATAAATAGTAGTTTGCATTTAATCTTCATAATTTTATTAAACTAAATGTGAATATCTAAAATATATAAATCAGGAGCTAATATTATAAAAACTTAGAAGAAAAATACATAAGTTTATGTCAAAATTTATAATATATTTAATTTAATCATGTTTTAATGTTGTTAATTTAATTTAATCATAATTTAATAATTCATTATTCAAAAAATAAAACTACTAGCTAAAAGATGCAATGTTTCTTTAGCAGAGTTCGTATATTTCTAATTAAAATATGAGCATATAAATGAAACTAAAAATTTACAATATTAATGTGATATGTTACCATAATGTATAAAAAATATTTGTGTAAAACTTTGGTTGAAAATATTTGTTTATATTTTATTGAGTTGCCTTGATTTATATAAAAAAATCTTTTTTTTCTGATATTTTAAGAGATTTTTACTGGCTACTTGTAAATACATAATAAAAAAATAAGTTGTTTTCAAAAGTATCTGTTTATTTTTACTGAACAATTATTTATTATTTTAGTCTATTTTATTTTGATATCTTAGCTTCTTAATGATGCTTCTTTGTTTATTTAACACTTTTTAATTACTTAATATATAATAAATTTATATGTATCTTCAAATGGAGTGGTATATAATTAAAACATAAGGTTTTATTTATGCACGCAGTCTGCACTGTCTCTGTAGGTTCACCTCCAACTCCAACTTCTACAGAAAGTCCAATACTTGTCATTCTTGGAGTAATTTGTGGTATCATATTGGTTTTTATAGCTTTCGGTCTGGCTCTTTTCCTTTTAAGGTAAGTTAAAATACATTTGAAAAATGAATAGTTTGTGATAGATGGTAAGTTCTAACCAATTTATGTGTAAGTAAAAATATATATCAATAAAATAACAGTGAATAATGTGTACTTATTTATTGATTTTGTTTCTTTTTTTTTATTCTTTTTTTTTAAATTTAATATTTTATTTTAATTCAAAGCAGTTTTAAAAATCTTCTGAAACTCCTGTAATCCACAAATCTAACTATATTTAAAACGATTGAAATATTTGTTGCATTTTTCTTTAAAAATTGTAAGCGCCAACCAAAGACTAGAAATTTTATTAGTCTTTATTGAAACTTGGTAGTATTTTAACATAATTGAATTTTATTTGTGAATTCATAAATTGCATCTCTAGCCATGGGAGGGTGTCGTTCTTCAAGCAATGAATCATTATTTCTGTTTAAAGCATTCCTCTTTGACCATCATCAATTCTTGTACTATAAAGATTTTTTTTAATTGTTTGCACACCTTATAAAATTACGATTGAGCAAAAAGTAATATAGTTCATAACTTGGCATCTAAAGGTAAAAATTTAAATGTTTCAAAATATGATTTTTTCTTTAAAAAATTCTAGAAATTTTGTAATGGGGGAGAAAGTCAAAAAGTTAGCCCTTTGGCCTTCAGGTGAACAGTTTGTGAGTTCAAAATCCGTTTTGGCCATGGATATTTATACTATGCAAATTTTAGTTTCAGTTGTAGTTCCAAATTTAATTAAATCTCGTATACAATGTTTGACCATAGAGTGAGAAAACTAACCTAAATAATTTAAAAGAATATATAATTACAAAGCAACTAATTTTGATATTTGCAAAGAAAAGACGACAATTATTACTCAGAGTATTTTATAAAGGCCATATTCTAAAAGACAAATTACTGATAGTTTAACTTGATTGCAACTACTTTTTACCAATATTTAAATTTTCATTTTTAACTTGAAAATCTCTTAGATTTTCTTTTTAAATGACAGATTAGTATTCATGTGAAGTATATTATCATTATTATTCTTCTAAAATCGAGTTGTTTGTATTTTAAAAAATCTGTTGGCATCTGATTATATTTTATTTAACTATTTGTAAGTTACACATCACATATCTATATATATATATATATATATATATATATATATATATATATATATATATTACTTTTATTATTTTTAAGTGATAAGCGATGTCATACTATTCACCTTCTATATTTAATATTTAATTAGAAAAATATTTTACTCTGTAAAACCTCTTGATACATAACTTGAAGCAAACAAAGCATTAACATATTTCATACACAAGACGAATTTTCTGTAAAATAACTCAAAATATCTTAGATAGCGTGATTATTTGCTAAATTAATTTCCTTGTATAAAATGAATTGATTATGAATTCTAGAATTTTGGGTATTCTTATTTGAATTCTTACTTTTCCCATTTTACTTTCAAGTTTACTATAAATATGTTTATCTTGATGTACAAACCTGGAAAACTGAAAGGATTTTTTAAATATTTAATAACAAATTCCAAGCTTTTTTCAATAAAAATTTGTTAACATAAAAAATGAATGATATTATTTTAAATATATATTTTTTTAATTCTATTTTAAACAATGATAAAAAATTTTATCTACTTAAAGGGTTCTAACCAAAACCAATTACAAAAATATTTTGACAAAAGTTTTGAAGAATTTCATCAGATTTAGAAAATAATGTTTAAAATAAAATACATTTTTTGAAGGAAACTAAAGTACAAAAAGAATGTAACATGATATTGTTTTAGCAACAAAAAATCAGAAACATACAATCAAATTGAATATTCATAGGGCTGTATTTTAAATAAATACATATTGTTGAATTTATGCACTTCAATAAATAATATGAAAGAACTAAAATTAATATTATAATAATTTGCTTAATACTTACAAAAGAAAATTATTTAGAGTTTTGACAAATAAACAGATATAATACAATGGTAACATCCTTAAGGAAAACGAAAAATATATTAAATTCATTGCAACAGTTGCTTGATTTTAAATTGGTTTTTTGCTTTTAAATAATGTCTTACATACATTTGTGTTATTTTTAAGCATTCAGAAAATTCATCTATATAGCAAAGAATACTACAGTAATATTTATGTATATAATGATTATTTAACAAATGAAGAGTTAGATAAGCATTACATATAATCATTAAGAAATATTTCAATGTATTGCTAATAATTAATCTTTAATCTATCATTAGCAATATAGGAGGGGGGAAAATGATACTAAAATTATGTTGAAATTTTTTGATAATTATCAATATTAAAAACTTCTGAAAATTATGTTTAACATTATATGGATATTTGTGTAATCTCATAAACAGTAACTTCTATGTTTTAAGATTATGTTCCTTATTTATTTGCTTCGCCTTTTAAGGAGACTAAACTTAAATTCAGATGTCCCCATGGTTCACATTTATTTCTATGGTAATTATGCCATTTCCAAGTATGAAAATCAAAATATGAACTCTATTAAATTTAGTGTCTTTTCTATTGCCATCCTTTTGAATTATATTTAATTCAGATTTTTCAGTGCTACATCAATTGTTCGTTAAAGTAGATTAATTTAACAACCATCAAAATGTTCATGTTATTATATTTAATGACTGCCTCTTTTAAGTAATTTTCTTCAAATCATATGTTCAGTCTAATTAGCCCTTGTGTATAAAAATTTACTGTTGAGTGCCAAACAAATTAAATCAAAAACACATTTGAACACACACAGTTAAGACTGCAGGGAAATATTTTAGGAGGTAGGACAGAAATTCATTAAAGAATTCAATTATATTATTTCCTCTATTATTTTAAAAATTTTTTTGATTATAGCTGATGAAAATGCAAACTTTGTATGCGCTTGTTTTCATTTCTTTTTGGTGCATAACTGTCTTAGTATTACTTATAATAAATTTTTTATCAGTCATTTATATTAAATTTATAATTCTCTCATTATTTGCATTATATGTTTCAGTTATAAATCATGTTGTAATGATAAATTTTTTACATTTAGGCACAAACATGGACCAGGATATTTAGAAAATGGAGAGCGTTTAGGTCTTACTGCTTTAATTCTTAGAACTATTCACCGTAATGGTCACTTACCAGGGAGCAAAGGTAAATTGTTTTATTCATCAAATAATTTTATATAAAGTATATTTATTCATGATTATTAACAATGCAAACCCAGCCTATTTATTTAAAGAGAATTTTCTTTATTATATTTATTCTACATGTAGAAATGGTTAAAAGAAAATATCATTTTTTAAGCACTCCTTAGTGTCAGATAACATAATTTTTTAAAAGTACAGTATCATATTCTGCTCATTTACAAAACATTTCGTGGCTTTAAAATATTTTTAATGATGCTGAGTAATAGCAAATAAGTCCTATATGTGTTCTAAGATTTAAAAAAACGGTCCTATTGTGTTCTAAGAAATTAATAATTAAGACTTAAAATTGATGGAAAATGGCTTTTATTATCAATGTTCAAAAATATTTCATCATTTATCACATAATTTTGATGCAACAATAGATTCTGGTACACCTTGGAGTGTTATATGAGTTATTTTTTTACATATAAATTATTCATTTTGAATTTCATGTTTATTTGATGGCTAGATTTCAATTTTGTTTTCATAAATAACTGAATTTTTATGCAAAATATTTAGGAAAATTGCTTAGTGCCCATTTCTTATATTTCATTGAATGAATCTAAATGAGCTGTTATAATGTAAAATTTAGTAAATTACTTAAAATGTATTTGTTAAAAGTTTCACTCCACAGTTTTCCACTAGATGACACCCTAAGTAGTTTTATTCAGTAGTGTAAAGTTACTTTAACATAGCTTTTCATTCTATTCTGTTGTTAAGAGTGTGACAAAATACTTTAGTAGGCATATTGTATATCAAAACTATTTTGATATAAAATCATAAATTGTCAAAATCATCAACAAAATAATATCATGTTAAAACTAATTCAAAATTATAGCAATCTTAACTAAGTATCAAAGTTAATTAATCTGTTCATACACTTAAAAAATATTAAATTAGCAATCATATGCATAGGAGCATATCATAGAATTATATGCATATCATTAAGAGCATGCATCTAAAGATTAAAACGCTCTAACCTATACCATCCTAGATCAGACTGCAAGTAAATTATCTCCTTTTCCAAAGAAGTAATCCATTTAAAAAAGCAACTTGCTTAGGTTTTTGGAGAAGTCATTAATAAACAAATATTAGGATGTTAATTTTCAATTTATATTTTTAAACATCACAAAACAAAACGTATATTTGAGATCAGGTATGACTTGAGAAGTCAATAGATATAGTTTTATAAGACTGCCATCTCTAAAATTTATGATTTACATTCAAAACTAGCATAAGATCAAACAATAAATCATTTTTGAGACTGATAACTCAATATCAAAAAAACTAAATCAAAATATAGTTTCAGAATAATAATTGGAATATTATAATGTTGCATGTTGTGTGTTCAAGAATAACTATTAAATTAAATTAAAGTAACAAAACACTTTATTAATTACAAACAATTAGTGAAAATATGGGATTAACAACTCGCTTCTGATTTTTATAACCTTTAAATTCAAATCACTTTAGTTCAATTTAAAGATGTTTAAAACATTGTGAGTTCAATTCAATTAAGTATTTTGTGAGGTAGTCACCAAACACTCCTCTACCTGTGTTAACAATATGTTGCTGGAAAATGTACATAATGACCAAATGTTTTTGCACACCTTTGTAAATTGCAACAACAGTGAGATATTTTCTTGGAGAGAATCTGGATTGGCCTATGAGAAGTACTCAAGATCTTTTAAAAATTTAGATGATGCAGGTGATACAGCTAGCTTTTGTGCCATGTAAGCTGGTTTTACCCTGTCAATTTAAACAAGAATAGTTGTACCATTTATTTCAAGAGGAAAAACCTCCATCCTTCTGACAACTAATAAGAATCCATCATACAGTAATTGAAGAGGACACCTCATCATATCTTGGTGAAGAAATATATGGGTAGTTGCTGCTAAATCCTTATGTAGTAATGTTTAAATGGACATAGTCAAATTGATAAGAAGATTCCAAAATAGATGTCTAGGGTTCTTTCTATTTTAGCATTATGACATGGGATGTAATGTTTGGAATATTTAAATATATCTGATAACATTATAGGCTAAACAAATCTTTCTTTAATCATGTGCTGCAGTTTTCATATACCATAGTGTGCTGTATTATGCAATGAAGCAAAAATATTATGGTGATACTGTGGTGGAACATAGAGAAGTACTCTGCCACCTGAAACATCACATCATAAATCAGTAATTGAGTTACTGGGAGATAAAACATACACAATATTTTGGACTCCTTTTGTATATTAGTTATAAATTGAGATGAAATCCAATTGCCTCACATTGACGTGGTAAAAATTTATCTTTTTTTTTTTTTTTTTTTTTTTTACAGAATGCATAAGCTAGGGGCCTGTGGTCTGTATATAATAACAAACCCTCTAACCTATAACATGTAAAATGTTGTATGGATTTCTTGATTATACACATTGTATCGTATTTCTCCACTATTCCACTTCCTCAAGAAAAACCCTAAAGGTTGTAATTCTGAATTTGCACCAATTGCATAAACTGATTCATGCTCATGTAATGTGAGGGGATCATACAGAGAAGAATATACAAGCAAGGCATTTGCAAAAGAAGACCAAGCAATTTGTTTTTCTCCTGCCAGAGCAAATTTTTACAAACTTGTTTATAGTGACTTGATTGTCTTCTGCATGGGGTAGAAACCTATAGTAAAAATTTAATAAAACTAGCTATTTCCATAAGCTACCAGTAATTTCAGGTAATGGAAAATCATGGAAGGCTTGAATTTTACTTTGCAGGGGCTTAATACCTTTTGAAATCATAAGGTGACCTAGAAACTCAAGATCTGTGACACCAAGCACATATTTTGACATGTTTAATTTAAAACCATAAGCACCAAATCTCTTAAATATGACACACAAATATTTTCTGTCTCATCATTTAAAAAACATTGTATGTCATTTAAATAGACGTAGCAGAATCGAATGCCTCTTAATAACTTGTGTATAAAACGCATGAAGTTTGAGGGGCATTCACCAACCCAAAATACAAATGGTTGCATTCATAAAGGCTCGATGGTGTCACTGCTGTTTTAGCTGCAGTTATATCTAAAACTTTTGCAAATTGATTTTCTTTGTTTAAACCATCTTTAATAAAAATGACTTCATTAGTTTTTTAAAAAAATGAAGGCTTAGCACCTTTATCATTGCATAGTTTTTGCTTATATTGAAATTTAATGAGACTTTTTCGGGCACTATCATATTTAGATAATTGGAAAGAAATCTTTCTCTTGAAGCACAATTAGTTTTATTTTCATCCAAATATCAATTCAGATGTTTATGTAATATCATTCGATATAACTGTGTTTCGTTATCCCAAAAGCATTAAAAAGGGATCTTTACCATCTAAATTAGCTTATTTCAGCATCCACTTTAAGGTTTGTAGATGTCTCTCCACTATCCCATTTGACAGAGGAAATACAAGACTTGTTGTTCTATTCTTGAAATTCTACTATGAGATGTTCTCAACCTTGGAAATAAAACACATTAGTTCCCAGAATCTCCCATGGACCACTGAATTCTTCTTTTTAGCATTAATGGTTCTTTAGAGTTGACTGTCTGCAGTCTCATACAGGTTAGGCAATTTTGTGTTAGGCCTTCAATAGCCTTTCCCACTCCTGACCAAAACAGAATTTACTGGTATGTATGCACTGGGTATGCATTTTTTCATACCCAGATCTCTATAATTAATTTCTATTCTACTTATCCTTTTATCAAACTTTTAGGAACAACTACAAAAGATTTTTTTTTAATCAGTCTGTTTTTAGTATTTAATTCTTCTCTGAAACTAGAATATTGTTTAGATAAATCTGGAACAAGTTTTCTTTCACTCAGCCAATTTTTGAAAATGAGTTTTGAAATAACTTGCAGTTCAGAATCTTTTTCAGTTTCAGACTGAAATAGTTGCAATTTTTAATTAGACATAGGAAGACTTGCTATGAATGTATTGACATATGACTATTTCTCCATTAAAAAAAATCACAAGGTTCTTCTACATATGATCGTAACAATGCATCAGCTAAAATGTCTTTTCCAGGTTTATAAACAAAATTAAAATTATAAGGCTGTAAACGTATTTGCATTTGCTGTAATCTAGCTGGACATCTCTTTAAAGGTTTCTTAAACATTGCTTCAAGAAGCTTGCAATCAATCTCAACAGTAAATGATTTAACAAACATAAATTTATGACATTTTTCACAGTCGAAAGCTATTGCTAAAGTTTCTTTATCAATTTTCACATAATTCTTTTGAATAAAAGTCAAATATTTTCATGCATAAGCTACAAGTAAGTTATTTTGCAGTAGCACTGCTTCTAAACCATCTTTTCTAACAGATACAGTTGTAGGCTTTGAAAAGTCAAAATACTGTAGAATTGGAACTGGCATTTAAGTTTTTTCGATTTGGAAAAACACTTGCCCAGATCATCACTCCAAGTCCTAGTATTAATCTTTTTTAATAAATATTTTTAAACTAGCTGTACCCGCCGGCATTGCCCGTGCATTTAGAAAAGGCAGATAAGTGAATAGCGCAGGAATAGTAGTGTAGGACACGTAGACTGTCTCTCTCTCTCTTCCCCCCCCCACACACAACATTCCCCGTCGATAAAAAGGAACAATATATCCTAAATATTTTAAACGGAAAATTTTCCAAAAGATGGTCGCCAGAATTGTTTCTCAAAAGGAGCTGGTACAACCCCGGAATCAGCTATCGGCGAGCAGCGATCTCGAGAAGAAGTTTTATAAATAATTTTTTTAAAATTTTTCTAATTCAAAAATCGAAAATCGGGCTTCGAGGTCTGGTGGCCAGCCCCCTTGTGCTTCCGTGTAAAAAATTCCAGGTCCCTGCGTGCGATAGATTTGGCTGGAGAGCTCGGTCAGACAAACGGACAGACACATTACACTTGCTTTTATTATTATAGATAGTAATTAATTAGGTAGCATTAGTGATAAATTTAAAAATGTCAGTCATCATACCTGAAAAGGTTTCTAATATTTTACATTTTGAGAAGGTTTCATTTTTATTATTGCTCTAATTTGTCCTCGTCTGCTTATGAGACCATTCTTTGAAAACTCATGCCTTAAATATTTTACTTCAAGCAATCAGAAATTTACATTTACTTAACTTTAAAATGTTTATATTTTTCTGTATCTAAAATTGCATACCATATTTTATTTCTTCCCCTAATCCAAATATTGTCTATATAAATTTCTACTCCCTCTATGCCGGAGAATATCTCAGTAAAACTCACAAAATGCAATATCTACCAAATGGAGTGTGAGAAGTCATTAATTTAGCACTTGCTTTTAATAGTGGAATTTGCCAAAACTTTTTTTTAGAAGCTAAAATACTAAAAACTTTCACCCCAGCCATTTTTGAAGCTATATTTTCAAATGTGGGTAGATAAAAATGTTCTCTTAAAATATCTGCTTTTAAAGAAAATTACTCAAAACAAATTCTTAAACTACCATCGATTTTATGAACTATAACTAATGAATTTACAAATTTGGTTAGTTAATCAATTTTCTTAATTATATTTTAGTTTTCCATTCTAAGTAATTCATTTTTTAATAGCTGCATTAAATCAAAGGGAACTTTCCTACATTGCTCTGTTTTACTTTTAACATCAAATTTAAATTTTATAACAGAAATATTTTAAATATCCTAAATCAATATATAAATCGCTAAATCCTTTCATCTGCTCGGGAATGTTAAGTTCAGATTTTAAAGAAATACTCTTTTTATTAAGTTAGATTTAACCAAAGTAGGTAAACCCAAAACCAGACTATCAGAATTACATTCAACAATTTCAAAAGTTACATTAATTTTAATTCCTTTAGTAGTTTCACACATTAAATCACGTTTTCTTATTATTTTTATTTTAGAACCATTATAATTATAGAAAGAACTGTATTAGATTTTTTAATAATAGTCTCTTTTAAATTTAGTTCTTTTAATTTATGATATGGGAGAACATTGCATTGAATACAGTATTGACATTTATATATAGGAACTTAGAATTCTTTATTTTCATTAAAATTTTTACTCTTATTTATTTTGCCCAAAACATATTCACTATTTTAAATACTTTTAATTTATGAAAAGATTCAAAATCTAAGTTGTGTGTGTTTTCATTTAAAACATTTATATTCTTTTTAAACCTGCACATGTGTGCAAAATTATTCCTTTTTTACAAATATTACATGTTTTATTAATTGCATGGCAAGTAAATTTTAAATGGCACTTATTGCATTTTCCACATACTTTCATTGCATTCTGAACTAGTTTCCCAAACACTTTATTATGAAAACGAAAATCACCTGAAAAATTTTGATTATCCAAATGCACTTTTTCTTTGGACTCGACATGCTGCCGTAATTACTTCCTTTTTATTGCTTCCATAGCTTTATCATCCTTAAGAGCTCCAAGTTAATTTTTTTGTAATTTCATGGTTCTACACATTTTAATATATTTTTCTAAAGTAAGATCACTTTCACATAGCAGTTTATCCTATAGTTTATTTCTAATTCCAGGCATAATTCTGACCTTAATTAGCTTTTATTTAGATCAGCAAAATTACCCATTGCTCTTAATTTTTTGAAGTGAAGAGGAAATCTTCAAAACTAATTTACTAAACATCACGAGCATAGGTTTCAATAATGTTTAATGAAATAGCGCTTACTTGTACTTCTGGTTTCTTTTTATTGTTTACACTTGCAATCATATAAATTTCAAAACTTTGTTTCCTTTTTTTTAACTTTTTATATTTTTATCAAAACGTAATGGATTCAGGGTTTTGAATCTTTTATCTATTTCGATTATTTTTGATATTTTAATTTTGTTTTTTTACTATTCCAATTATTGATAATTATTTTCTCTTCTACTGGAGTTTAGCCATTCTTTTTCACTGAACTGTACCTTGGTGTGTTTGATGAAAACCAAATAGAAGTTTAAATATAAAATTATAATTTATTGTATTTAAGAATATTTAGATTATACATCCTTATGCTACATATATTGGCTTCTGCTAATAACACTACCAACTATAAAATCAAGAGAGAACTGTTTACTTGATAAAAAAAAGTTACACGGTTATAGTTAAGATTTACATATCTGGCTGCAGTGTTATTAATGTTCAAAAGTAACTATAAATTAAATTTATTTAAAGTAGCAAAATGTTTTATTAAATACAAACAAGTGAAATTGCGAGATTAGCAACTATTTTTAAATCGTTTAGGTGCAAGTCACTTTAGTTCACTTCAAAGATATTTTAAGCATTGTGAGTTGAGTTCAAATATATTATTGAAGTATTTTGTGAGATAGTCCCCACAATAGAGATGTCCTCTCATCACACACACAGCAATCTCTTCCTTATTTCTCTTTACTTTTTCAGTGCTACTTTCTTTTAAATTGAAAAAAAGGTATAGCGGAAATAATGATCAGATGTGTTTTCAAGATATTTTCAATTTTCACGGTATCAGATTCATTGATACAGGAACTTTTTTGTTGAAAATATTGCTTGATTGTTCAAACTTCATTCCTCTTTCATATCACAATTTAAAACTACCAAAACAGTTATTTCTGGATCTGTGTCTGGTTGATGTGTAATTACTACCAGTGAATATCGATATATTGCTCTTGTAACCTAATATAATCAAAAAGTGACTTCCAGTGATTGCAGTAGACATTTGTTTAGTGATATCTGTCTCTATTGCAGAAATTCTATGTGCAAAACGCAACATAGTAATGGTTACTATGCATTTGCATTCCTCTATCCCTCCAATCAAGGAGGCTGCAATTATTCTGGTGTCATTAATATATGTATTTAGTTATCATTAATCAATGTAATTAGTGTGTTATTTAATGGGTTTGGTGATAACCATGTGAAAATTTGAGAACCCCAAAACACATATAATCTACCCTAAAAATTCACTGAGCACCACATATTCTGAAGTGGAAGTATTATAATCTAGGCTGGAACATTGCTCCTTGAACATCTATTAATAAACTTCTATGATAGCTTTACAATATTAGGATGAAGTTCTTGATTCCATTATAAAACTGTTTGCAGTTGCTGTTGGAATTGTTTTTTTTTTTTTTTTTTAATGTGTGATAATACATATCCTCATTGATTTGTAGTCATTAACAATAATCGTTAGTGTAAGATTGGATCCAATCCTATCCCAATTATTCTGACAGACTTGGAAGCTCCCCATATGAGAATGGCAATATCTTGGTGGAAAGTATAGTCAATGTAATTTATGCTGACTAAAGTTACTTCCATACCTTATTTAGGTTATATATTGATTTTAAACTTATTTTTATTAATAATTCCAATATGACATCATCTTATTTGTGAAAATTTATTATTGTTTTCCTCTTTGTAATTTTTCTCTGAATTAATGTAGTACTTTCCTGGCGTGTTTCATATCAGTGACAGTAGTACATGTCTATTTTTTCACATTTTACATCGCCGTTTAATTGTTTGAAACAGTCTCTTGATATTTATCATTAGGTTATTTAAAATAATTTAAAAAAAACAGTTTTGAGTGTAATTATTATTTCAATTATTATTTTTCACCAGTCTATATGTATTTTTGCCCACTGAAAATTTAAAATGTTTAATCTGATAAGAAAACATTATTTGTAGTCACATTAAAAAAAGTAAAAGTTTCTATAAAATAAAAATTATTGGCTGATTTTCCATTTTATAGAAATTAAGTAAAATTTCTCAAGAAAATGAGAGAGAATTGAAAACATTTCTGCTAAATATCTGGGATTGTTATAGAATTTTAACTTTTCAGTCTGTTCGTAATTTTCAAGCATATCTTCTTAAAAGGAAAACCCTGAATAGAATCATGATGAAGTAATTCTTCATAGAAAAACTGATGGTAGCAAAAGCAATAATTTTAAATGTTGACTATTATAACATGACAACATTAGGAATAACTTAAAAAACATTATAAATTAATAAATTATAGTGGGATTTTCAATTTTTAGTTTCATTATCTCTAAATGGTGTGTGGATATCACAAAAAAGAAAGTAAAAAGGAATTATTATTTAATATAACTTAATCTGCAAAATTATTAGGATTTTGGGCAAAGGTTAGTTACTTTCTTAATTTGCAGTAAATTCCATTTTTCCTGAATTTGTTATTTTTATTTTAAGGTTATTTTTCAATCATTTAAAATTCATAAAAATAATAGGGTGTTTTTAAATGTCAGTACATTTTATTTGAATTAATTTTTATTTGCACATCGGCAGAATTTAGGTTGTTGCAGATTCGTTTCTTTTCAAATTGTACTTTAATAAAATTATAGAAATGATACAAAACAATTTTTTATAAGTATCAATTGAAGAAATTAAAATTGATGTGTGAAGTCGCTTATATTTTGGAAAATTTGGAAGCTTCCTTTTAAAATTAATGTTAATTCTCATACTAACATAACCACCAGTACTTCTACATAAATTTTTCCATATTCTTAAAAGAATAATTGATTGGAAAAATATTTTTCTACAGTTTTTCGATATACTTATGAAGATTTCTGTAATTTTTCTTATGAATTTGTTTCCCTTATATCTGTATTCTTTAGAAATGCATAAAATACTTGATTTTTATTAATTCTTTGCATCCATTTTAAATTTCCTTTGCATTACCAACTTTACAAGTATTATTTATTATATTAGGTTGGGGAAAAAGTAGTCCATTATTTTTTCGGTAGACGTCTGTAGTGATCGATATCTCGTTAGGTATCTATCAAACAATTTCAGATTTATGCTCATTGGAAAGGTGACATTTGACACTAAAATATCCCCTTGCGGTTTTTTGTTTGATTAATTCAGTTATGAGTACAAGGTTTTAAAAATGGAAGACAACAAACAGAAAATTCGATGCATTTTCGTTTTTCTCTTGTAACGGCGAAAAAGATAGCCGGGTGGCTAAAATTGTGAAAGGTGCTTATCGTCCTATATAAGACCGTAACAATCAGTTACGTACAATTGTTGTTTCGTGGATTCCGTTCGGGTATTTTTGATGTTAGAGATGCACCTTGCATGTCGATACAGCATCGTCGAAAATGTCTATAAAATATCAAAAATGATCGAAGTTAACCGCATGTCAGCAGTCGTAATGCGCAAGACCTAAAAATCTACATGAAAGCCGTTTTAAACCTTTTTACAAAGTGAATCCAAAAGAAGTTACATAAAGTTCACTAAAAATAATGGATTTCTTTTTCCCCAACCTAATATATAGTATATATATATGTTATATGTAATTTTATTTATTATATTGATTTTCATTGTTAATCAGAGACAAATGTCTTCTTTTTTATTAAATTAAAGATGATTCATTGTTATTGATTCAGAAACTATATAAATATTTCAACCTACAACTATTCATAAAAAATCTTAGTGCTTCTTTCCATTTAATGTAACAAAACAGATAGTAATTATAAATTTATAATGAGATTCTTGGGTTAAAAGAAAATATTAAATACCATTGTTTTGTTTTTCATTCTGTTAGAAACTACTTCATTAACATATAAAACACTTCAAAGGGAATAATCATTTGATATATTTCACTTTAAGAATTTTGTGTGTATACTTGAATCTAGTTTACCTGATTTTTAATATTTATGTAATGCATTTTCATCCTATCTGAATCTTATTCATTTTGTACTTTGAAGACAAGCTATTGTTTTTAGTTAATACTAATACATGATTCTTTTCAACAGGTATATAGTTACAATAATTACAAAGGAATATAAAGCTTAATTTGATATGTATCTGTTCTTAAAGTTATTGAAATTATCAGCTTTTGAAACACAAAATGAGTTGCTTATTTTCAAAAATTCAGGTATTGTCTTAATTGTTAGTACCATAAATTCGAAGCTTGCATCACATGCAAAAAAAAAAAATTAAAACTGACTTTCACCTTTCATTCTTTGTTACAGATAGTTTTGTATACTAATTACAGTATTTTTCAACTAAGCTTTTCTTTGTTAATATTTGATTTTCATGCAATTTTTTTCAAAAATGCTATTCAAAAATAAAATTTAGGGGAAACAATAATAGAATAAACTGATTGGCTAATCCTGGTTATATTCTCTGACTTTTCAAAACACTCCATTCATATATAAAATCATTAGTTTAATTTTTATTGAAACTAATGATTTGTCAGTTCCTGGAACGACCCTATCAATTACCTTTACAAGAATTGAAATGACATAATTTTTCAGATTAAAATAAGGACAGTGCCTCTCATTAAGAATAGTTCTCCTCTAATATTCAATAACAGAAATATGTTGATATGTATATTGAAATATATGTATCTACCTTTTTTATGATAATATGCGATTGATGTGCAAAAAATAGTTATCTCTCAAGTACATATGATCTTTCTAAGTACCTCAGACATTGAAAGCCTGCCTTTGTCATTAACAGAAGACATTAGCTAAGTTTCAATTGCAATTCTATTTCTTTATACCTACAGATAACTAAAATGTCAGCCATCATATTAAAAGTAGCACTTTATCATTATTGCACATTTTAAATACAGAATTTATAGAAAAAAAATTTCAAGGTCTAAGAACTTCAGCTAAGCACATTAATTAACAATTTACTGGTTTAGTCATTTTTTGAGCCTTTTACTGTCTAATGTCCTTCCTTTGAAATTTTCCTTAATTTCAAATTTAGCAAATGGGAAATTTTATAAATGTAAGACTTATGTATACATAAAAATGTTTTATGCATTTTATACAACAATTAATATTTGTATTGTATACACTTATGTTTATACTGTTCAGGAAAGTATTCTTTAAAAACTGAAAGACTTTAAAACAAAGTTGCCAAATTGTTAGGAAATTTAAAGCTGAAAAAATTTAACTCAAAATTTATATGGGTAATATTTTAATTATGTTTTTGTGAAGGAAGAATCATCTTTGTTTTTAAAAAATTACTATTTTATCAGTTAATCAAATAACTGATTATTTCTTTTTTAATTTTGTTTCTTTTTATAATTTATTTTATATTTTTCTTACTTTCCGTAAACTGCTGACATTGGATTAGACCACTATAAAAATACCTATATACATATATATTTACTTAAAAGCATATATGAGAAGCCATTAAATGAAATACTGGGTTTACTACCTGATCCTATTTGTTTTGTTGAAAATATAATTAATCAATAATTTGCTTTTGCATAAAACCATATAACCAAACTACTTTTGAAGGAATAGCAAAACATTTTGGATGAACCATGTAAACTAAAAAAAGTATTGCTTAAGGGAACATGCTTAGCTCTAGAATAATTAAGAATTAATATTATATTTATTTAGCTTATATTGAATGTGTGTCATATAAAATATAAATGCTGTCTTTAAATTTGTTTTTAAACCACACATACTAAACTGACAAAGTAGAAATGTTTGAAAAAATACAAAATTGTTATTCCATAATCACACCATTAATAGTTATTTTAATCTATTTTTATATATGTAACTGTTTTTTTATTAATTTATAATTTTTATTATTTCATATATTTTTAGGTGGGCCATTATCAAAAGTTCCAAGACTTGGACCTATATCAAGTGAAGAGCTTCCTTCTGCTTTTATTGAAAGACACATGGACAGTGATTTACTCTTTCAAAGTGAATTTGAAGTAAGATTAAATAATTTGATGTTGTATTCAATTTGAAAATAAAGACAAGTGAAAGCTTATAAGTTGAACCTTTATAGTTAATAATTAGAAGTTTTGATGATTTTTCTCTCTTATTATAAACGGAGATTCAAATATTCTTTATTTGCCATTCAAATCTACTTTATCGTTGTTCAGCTATAATTTCAACATTAATAAATAAATAGTATATTTAAACATTGCATATTACTTTCATTTCCATTGTCATACATACATATATATATTATGTACTTTTATGTTCCCAATATGTACTTTTACGTTCCAATCATAATAAAAATGGTAATTATATTTGTTTTTTTTTTTAAACTCCTATTTTAGGCCCTTCCTGACAGCTTTAAGGACAGAACAACTCATGCTTCAGATGCACCTGAGAACTTAAGTAAAAACAGATATCCTGATATAAAAGCTTGTATGTAATTTTCTCACTTCATATATTTAAATCTTTTCTTTTAATTTAAATTGAATTATTAGTTGTTTTTTACTTTATATTTCGTCAGTAGATTAATTGATTTATTTGACAATTATTGCTGTATCATTATATTATTCCTAAGTAAATGATTTTATCTTTGCATTTTATGTTTCTTTTAATTGTTCATCAAAGCTTTTATGTTTGCAAAATATTATATAACAAATTTACTCATACTTTGATAAATAACCTATAATGGGAAATAAATATGTTGGTGCATGCATGTGCTGTTTAAGATTCTAAAATTTTTCCATGCTGATTAAAAATAGAAACAACAATTTTTATTTTTACTAACAATAGAAAACCATAGAATATTTTTATGAAAAAAATTAATATGTAACTTTTAAAAATGAAAATTTTTAAGAAATAATTGATGTTTTAAAATATTTTTTAAGAGAAATATTTGTGAAATAAACAGTATTGAATATTCTAATTTTAAATGTAATACTTTTAGATGATCAAACTAGGGTAAGACTGCCTCTTATAGATGGAGTTCCTGGCTCAGATTATATTAATGCAAATTTCATTGAAGTAAGAATATCTTATAATTTTTAAGTTCAGTTTATAAATAAAATTTTCTGTTGTAAAACATGTATTAGTATTAAGTTTGTGAAAAATTTCAATATTATGTTATAATGATTTTTCTGAATTCATTAGTGCTGACATCCTATCTTTTCATGATCTCTCACAATATTCATTTTCTGCAAATCAATGCATACTTTCAAAATATATTATTCTTAATTTTGAATGTGTTTATAAATTTATATCAAACTCTCAGGTGTATAAACTCATAGATTTACCCAAAGTTCAATTTGTTATCTGTACCCTACTTTTATTAGTATAATCGCAAGTCTTTGACATATAGTTCTGATGAAAAGTTTTTAAAAGAAATATTTGTGCTGTTGCATTTTTTAAACTAAATAATGAATTTTATAAATATTTCAAAATATATTACGATAATCTTGTTTTTAATGATAGTTTACATTCATCTTAAGAAGTATATTGGAAAAAGTTACTACTTTATAACAAAAATTTGTATTGCTTATTGTTTTTAATATTTTTATTCTCATTCTGGGATTATAACAAATGTGAAAATAGAAATATTGAAATACACATATGTTATAAGATATAACAGAAAATGATCTTGATAAAATAATGCATGAAATGTATAAATCTACCAGAGATACTGCTCAAAGCTTTTAACAGTATTAATAATTATTAATAAATACTTAATATTAATGAGTTTTTTATGTGTATGTGTTGAAACATACTTGGTAAAACTGTGAGATCTGTAGTGATATGATTTTCAGATCATTTAAAAGTTATTTCATACACTTGAAATACCATTGAAATAATTCGATGAGAAACATATCTAATTAAATAATCAGCATTCTAAGCACCACTATGTATTATGATCATTTTACTAAATTCATCAACCAATTATGAACTAAGGTTTATATATTGCCTCATTCTCGATAGGACCTTTCATATTAAAGCAATGCATAACGCATGTCTCAAAGTAACTATTTATACCTGTCAATTACCAACTCTTGTTACAAGTACATGTAACATTCACCCATTAAATTCCTATCATTGAAAATGAGACATTGGCACTGTAATTTCTCTGAGTACTTCACCATACATGAGTTAATCAGACACATATAGTTAGCTTGTTAGTGCTTGTTTAGCTTGTGCAGAGGAAGTTCTTTAGTGTCCATGAGTGCAACATATAGCCTTTTATTGATGCATATTATATAATTGTGACTTTGTATAATTTGCATCAATATCAAGAAACTGTTTACTAAATGATAAAAAATTAATTGTGAAGACTGCCGCAGATACTGAACAATTAGTATAATATGTCCATATGTGGTTGTCAATTATCAGTTCTTTCACTATCATCAGAGGATATAATTCTTGTTAAACACATGTAACTATTTTTAGATTTGTTGATGTATATATTCACATATTTTGAAGCATTTGTTAATCTAAGCAATGGTATACTAATTTAAATCTCTGTGAGATGGGAAGTTCCATAATTATTGTTCAAAGTATTGAATGGTATGTAGCTTTACAGAGAAGTATTTTGCATAATCATTTTTTATCTTTTTTGGTGTTTTGTATATTATTATAGTCACACCAATGATGAGCGTGTTCATTACTTGGTGACTAGTTTTTTTCTGCAAAACTGTAGCTGTATCACAATCTTATTTATAAAATTTAGGAAGGATAGTAAGATATAATAAATAAGTCTGCTTGCAGCTTATTATTTAATGCCTTACTACCCTACCATTTATTTTATGCTTCTTGAATATTTATCATCTGCTAGGCATTGAATAATGTATTGACAATTCATGGAATAGCATATCATTTATTTTTCCAATTTCTATAATTCCGCCTATCAATATCAAAGGTCTCTTGTAAAATGATATTTATTTTTCTGCTCTATTTCAATGCACTCTTTAGGTTGTGTATTAACTTTGAAAATTAGCTCAAATTTTAAACTGAAAAAACTAATTTAAACCAATTTTTTATCTAGTATAAATGAAATATTTTGTGCACTACATTTATCAAGATATATGTAGACTTTTACGTAATATATTTATAAGAAATTTAATGTAAAATGTTGGCTTGCATATTTTTTAAATGAATATTTCCTTTTTGTAACTGATAATATGTCCCCAGGCAATAGTTATAACCAAAGAAACCCAATTAAGATAAGTCTTTGCACCTGTATATATGTATAACAGTCCGAAGGAGCACCATTTAAAATTTGTTAAGTTAAATCCTATCTTTATGAAATGCATCTTTGATGACGTGTTTATATGTAATATTCAATGAAACTATTATCCAGATCTTGCAGAAACTTTTCTCAATTTCTTTCTTACTTTTTTTTAACAAATTTGGGGGCTGAAATCACCAATTAGCCAAAGTATCTCTAAATTATTATCTTTTTTTTATTAATTAATTTTTTATTAATGTATTTATTTTTATGAAGCTGATATCTATAATTATTGGTAGGATTATTGAAATAATTTGTGTACATCATGATTTTTATTTATAGTTCAGTATACTATCCATTGTATTTCACTTTTTGTTATTATGTTTATTATTTTGAAATTTATTCAAGCGATCAACAACTGTCAATATGAGAATCTTAAATACTTTTAAGTGATAGTCCACAGACCTACTCTTGACTAGTTTTCAAATAATTTAGAATATCTTGTTATTTTATGTTTCTCAGTTTTTTCATAGGATTGAAATGTATTTATGCATTTTTGAAGTACCATTTTAAGCCTATTGTATTTTAATTAGTTTTTCCCACTTTCTTTTAAATATTTTTGACATAGTTCTGCAATCCAAATATTAACCCCCAGTTTATCAAATGGCCCAATTTATCAAATAGAATAATAACTTTTTCGCAATATATCATATGTACACTGATTGATTCGTGAATTTGTCTTGTCTTTTTGAATTAATTCAATTTTTTGTATAAAAATAATTCATGTCATAACATTGATGAAAAGAATTAATTTTACTATCATTTATTTTTTACAATAACTCTCATTTTAATATTTGTTAATATTTTTCATTATGATAAGAATGATTATGATAAGAATTTTTTTTATTTGACATACTTAACTAAGTTCTATTAAATATTTTTATTGTTCCTAATGTATTTCTAAAATTATTTGTATTTTAATATTCAGAAAGACAAAAGAATTTAAGTTAAAATTAGCTTAAAATTTATTCCATTATTATAAATATTATTATAAATGTATAAGTGCATGTTTTAGAAAACAGATCTAGAAAAGGTGAAAATTATCATTTTAATGTTGTGTGTCTGATGTTTTTTTTTATCATTTCGATATTTTTACTATCATTACTTTTTACAAAAATATGTGACGTAATGACCAACATGCAAAATTATCTATTAAAAAGTTCTGATCAGAAATTCTATTATTAAATATTAATTTTAAATATCAACAAATATGAAAATTATATAGTTCTTGCTGTTATTAAATAAATCAGTTTGTGTCGAATGTTAACAAAAATAAACAAATTGTTGTTCTAATACTTTCTTGTAAATGTTTTTCTCTTATAGGGGTACAAAAATCGAAAAACTTTTATATGTGCTCAAGGACCACTGGATAGAACAGTTGCAGATTTCTGGAGGATGCTATGGGAACACCGTGTGTCTGTAGTTGTAATGCTTACGGGCATTGAAGAACATGGACAAGTAATATTATTCTTAAATAACTTTATTTTCATTGATTAGTATATATTTTAGAAATTTTACCAGTGTGGAATGTTAGTTTTAGTATAGAAGTTGCTTGTTTATCTGATATTAACTCAGCTTATTTTTTTATGATTTTTCAATTTGCCTTTAAGTTTAACTTGCATTTTAAATACATTTATGAAGGAAGGTGTAAAGATACAAATATTTATTCCACTTAGCTACATTTTATTGTCATTTAATTAGTTTTTGATTAAAATATTCAATAATGTTGCTAGGTTTTACATGTGTGATCATGTGTATTCAAACCAAAAGCATAACACCTATACTATTGATTTTGCTTTTCTTAATCATGACATCCATTCAGTAGAATTTTTTCATTTTAAATTTTGCAATAATGAGAAAAAAATCTGCATTTTTAAGTTAATACTTTAACATTTAATTACTTGAATTGTATGTAAAACAAATGAAAATTTTTTAATTTGCATTGATTTTTTAGCAAAGTGTGCTCTTTTAATAAATTTATATTTAAAATATCACACAAACTTTCTAAATTAAGCATGATTTGAAGATTCTTTTTTTTTAAATATTTCTCTAATTAGAACTGACTGAATAAAATACTGACAATAATATGCAATGGGCAGTCATCAATAATTATGGTACGTTCTTGACAAAAATTGAATATTTTCTGTGTTTTCTTTAAATCATTAATGAAAAAAAGTTGCATACATTCTCATTAATTTTATATCAAATTTATTGTTATTTCATTATAATTTGTTGTTTTATATGTAGGTAAAATGTGCCCAGTATTGGAGTGAAAATTGCCCTAAAGAGATAGAAAAGATGTTTGTGATTACGCTGGTTACAACAAAAAGATATTCAGATTATATAGTTAGACGTTTTCAAGTGGAATACACGAAAGTAATAACTGTTTACATCATATGAAAATTTATAAAAACTTCTAAATAAATTTAATGCATATGTTTAATTTATTTTCATGTCTACATCTTTTTAAACGTTTTTTTTTTTTTTTTTTTTTTTTTTTTTTAAGTCAATGATTCCAATGAAATAAATTTTGTTTTCTAAATTTTACTACTAACTATAGTTTTAAATTCTTTCATTATTTCTTTTTTTTATTTAGTTATTTTTGTGTAGTTATGTGCTTAACTTTCAATTTTTGCAATTTCTGTTGTTCTTCCTTTGGCTACAGAAATATTATTCATCCAAATATGTAATTGTCCCCACAAAGTATTGAACTTTCTCGTCTTATTAACATAATGTATTTTACAATCTGCATCACCATAGTATTCCAAAGGAAAATATAATATTCTTTTGTTCTCAAAACCAAAATATTTACTAGTAAAATGGTAGGGATGCTTATATCATTCAGAATTTATTCAGTACTGCAAGAGTCATAGATGAAGCAATGAATTGTTTTGAATGTTTTACAAGGATTGTCTGAATTAAAAATTTGAAAATAATTTGATTGCTGATTAATATAAAAAATAAGAGGTTAATATATGAATATTTTTAAATTTTAGACTACTTAACTTTTGATATTTTAGTACCACATCTTATGATAGTATTTTTATTCTTAATTACAAATTATATTTAATATTTCTTCATTTCCACATATGACAGATAATAAGTAGAATAATTTTTAATATTAAATTTTTTATGATCTAATAATTTACACAACTCCCATTACTTTTCTATTCTACTTATGTGTTTTGAAATTAATAGTTTATGTATAAAAATATTTTGAAAAAAAATTTTTTTAATTTAAATAATCAAAAATATACCTATTTTTTTAAAACTGAAATCAATTTATGTCTTGTTTCCTTACAAAGAAATATTAGAATTTATTTAAATATAATTTTAAAAATAAGAATTTATTTAACTATTGATAATAACAAATTTTTATTATAAATATTTATTCTAATTATATTCTTTGGTAGATAAATATCTCATTTCTCTCTTTTTTAATACACCTTTTTCTACTAGACTGTTTCATTTGTAACTTCTGTTATCAATACAATTTTTTATATGAAAACTGTTCATAGAAATGATGAAAATTATTATATATATATATATATATATATATATATATATACAGCTTTTTTTACATCAATTGTATCAGGGATTGTAATATTATTTAGATGTTATTTCTTAATAGGAAAATTCTTTTTTATTGTATACAAGTTAAAATTATATTGCAATTTTAAGGGATTTAAGATTAACATTATTTAGAAATTTATTATGATTAAATTACAGTATTTTATTTTCCAAACTATTTTTTAGGATGGTTTGACTGAAGAGAGAGAAGTTTTGCATTTTCACTTTGTCCTTTGGAAAGATTTTTTAGCTCCTGAACAACCATCTTGGCTTCTGCGTTTTATAAAGCGTGTTAATGAACATTATTGTTGTGATAGAGGCCCACTTTTAGTCCACTGTAGGTCTGTATAATTTCCAGTAAATTATTTTTTAAACTGTCCTTTGTGAAACTGTCTTATTATAAATAAGTTTCTTGTAATATTAAAAAATTTTCATTAAATTTATTCTGTCCAATAACAAAATATCTACCAATATCTTAAACTTGTTGTTATTATCATTCTGTCAATTTTTTCATTTTTAGAACATTATCATATGTTTAAGTTTTATTTTCTTATCCATTTCCTTCAATTATCAAAAAGTTGAAAGATTAAATTATATTAATGTCTTAAGATAAAGTGAAGCTTTTCTATTCACTGCTCAGATCTGTCTGTGATATACCATAAATTTTGTAAATGCTCATTACTGGTATATTCTACCAATTTCATTTTATATCAATTTAAAGGGATACTTTGCTGGTTAGAAAGAGATATTTGGAAGATAGAGAACATTTAAAGTTTATTGCAATTTGTGATGGATCTATTTGTTTAATTTCCATAATTTTAACTTATTTTAAGTAAGCTTGAAATCTTTCTTCACTTTCATTATTGAAAGCTATTGATATATTAGTAAAGAATTCTTTTTTGTAATTCTTCAATTGCCATTAAGACTCTCACTTTTTTATAATTGTACTGCATCTTCCAGTGTTTTTATGAAAATTCATCACCATTTTTGAATGTTTTCATGTCACATCTTTATTAATGCCATGCATGTATGTTTAATTTCTCGACAGAATTTGTTTGGAATTGATATAGCAAAGGTATTCGATTCAAATCTATCTAAGATTACATATTCACAGCCACTACTAAATGTTTTATCATATCATTGTATTTGAGGCATATAAATGTGCATTTAGGATTAATGAACTAGTCTGTTGTGTTAAGCTGGCAGCATAATGGTTAACACTTTGCTCTTTAGTTCCAAGAGGATTCGCTTTTGATCTTGTGCTTAGATGTTTGAAATCCTCTTTAAATTGTAGGTCTCTATGTAATTACCTTCTTGTGAGAAAAGTAATTTTTGAGTAACATTAAAACCAACAATCAAACACTGCTGCATCTACATAATATCCTCTATCACGCGTGCAATGTTTACAACACATCTTTGGTTCGATTATATCAAAACTGCAAGCACTCTCGTTTGTAGAATGCAGTCACAGGGTTTGTACAACACCTTGAATTTCTTGAAATTCAGAAGAAGTTTTAATTGTTCTTGGCACTCCTGAAATTTTGTCATGACTCCTTGAAAATCATGTATCACTCCTGGAGTTTTGCTTGAATCTTGATGCATTTATTTTTTGTTCCCAAATATAATTTTTCCTTAAGTCTTTTTTCATGAAACGTTTCAATAAAAATTTTAATATTTTAAAATTTTTATTGAAATTGTCCAAAAACGAAATTGAATAATAGCTCATAATGTTACCACTAGAAGGTGGCATGATGGATATTTGATTTTTATTGTATGCATAACTGCTGACTGAAATAAAGATCCAGTTCAACCACATAAGCTTCATAATGATCCAGTTCAATCAAGACTGGATATACTATTTAGAATTATGTATGAGAAGTGAAATATAACCATTATAAGATTGTCATGTGGTATTATCAGGCAAATGATTTTAATTTATTCTTTTTCTGTTTTCTTTATATTTTATAAAATTCACTGAATAATAATATCTGAATATAAATATTTTTAAATAAAATATACTTTCAATGCCTTTCTTGATACAAACAGTGTATAATTTCAGTGCCCCAGGATGAATTTTATTTATCAATGAAATAAAGGCTAAAATAAATTGTATAATATACTTGGTGGAAAGTGTCTTTTCGATGACCAGTGGACTCAAGAAAGCCATACAAAGATTGACTTTTGCATAGTTCTGCAAAAACACCTGCCCATTGTCTGTCTAGTTTCCAAAAAAAGACTTCTGTATTTTAAATATGGGTAAATCAGATGTCAAATTCTATATGAAAGGGAAAAAAAACATGTATTAGAGCAGGCTGAATCTACCACAAAATTTACTCATTTATAAGATTTTTTCACCACTATGTACTTGTTAAATTTTTTCACCACGAATGTTCCTGTTAAAAAATGTGAACCCAAAGCATATTCTCAAAATTTAAATTCATTTGTTTCTTCTAAAGAAATTTTAGAGCCTGAAATTCTATCGGTCCTTAAAGTTTTTGGCAGTGAATGCAGCTACAGTTCTTATAGCAATATAAATTCTCTCTTTCAATCAATGTTTCCAGACAGTACTATTACAAAGCAATTCAGTTGTGGTGAAAAAAAGTGTACTTATTTAATAGTCTTTGGAATCATACCTTATTTCTCCAATTTATTGAAAAAAGTTAAGAATGCTTATAAATTTATGTTTTTCTTTGATGGAAGTTTAAATGATCGTCTACACCCAAAACAATTGAACTGTCAGGAAAGAGTTTAGGATAGTGATATTGTTAAAATATAGTGTTACTTCTCAGATTTTTAGCTGTCTTGACTGGGATATATTTTGTTTGAAAAAGTGAATGATAAGTACTTAGAATTATTAACAAGTGGATTACTCCAGTTGTCAGTGGATGGCCTGAATGTAAACTAGCTTGTTTTCACTAAAATGGCTAATTTTTTTGAAAAAAGTGTACAGCATTCAAATTTTGTAAATTATGGAAGGTTAAAAGAGATTGTTATACACATCTTGAAATATTCAATAAATTAATAACTAGGGATCTAAGGAAGATATTTAAAAACTCTAAAATTACCCATTCTGCAATGTTTAATTCAGTAATGCCAAAGTTCTTCCTGTTATCGCTGTAAATCCATTTAAGGCTTTTGAAGTATTCATTAAATATAATTCTAACCTAAATAGAATATTGTCTCATTAATTTTTACAAATATTTGTTTCTATTATTTACAAATATAAATGAAAAATGTTGCATGTACATAATGGTAATCATATTTGATTAATAACAATTGGTAATAAGAAAATATTATTCAACATGAATGTCGATACCTCCTGGAATACTCTTGAAATTTGATTTTTGGAAATCTGTACAAACTCTGCTATGAGTGATGTATATGTATATTCAAATAGCATAACATTGTGTTTAAAAGCAAATGGCTATTATCTGCAACATTATCCTCATCAGATTTGAGTATGGAGATGTAATGAGATAGTCTTTTAAACAGTTGTAGATAGTATGCATTACATAAAAAAGATAGTTTATACATTACATAGTTTATAAATTGAAGAACTAACTCATGCTTGTGTTCTCAACTAAACAAGATGTTTATTTTAGTTGCATTCTACATTTACTTTCCCTTTATTTTTTTCTGCTTCTGACTACTTGAGTGTGATTTCCTTCATGAGTAATAGGTCCCTATAATTATATCTCCTAATATTTTCTTCACGTATTAATCTGTTACACTTAAAAAATGTTATTCTTGAACTTAATAAAAACTTCATGTGAAAAAGATAGTGATATATTTTCAGTAAAAAAACTTTTTCCTTATTCATTAATCAACCATTTCCTATTAAATTTAAGAATACTTTTTACTTTTCTTTACATTTATAAATTGCTTTTTTATAACAATTTATGAAGTCTCTATATCTTCTAATAATAATGTTCTGTACTAAATTCTATTAAATATTACATACAGGTATATGAAAATCCCAAGAAAAGTCATATATCTTATAAAAATTTAGCTAATATTAAATTATTTCTGATTAAAAATTTATATCTAATAGAATACAAAATATAGGTGTAAGCATATTTTTACATATGCTCTGTATAACATGCTATCAACATTAACCAATAAAAGAAGCTTTAATAAGTGTCATAAATAAAATTGCAAATTGTGCAGCAAATGTAATTTCTACATAAATTTATTTGCTTAAAGATTTTTAAAATTCATATCCTATTTTATTTTAGTGCTGGAGTTGGACGTACAGGTACTTTTGTAGCTATAGATAGTTTATTGCAACAATTAGAAGAAGAGGGTCGAATAGATGTATTTGCTCATGTAAGCTTATTGCGGCATCAAAGAAATTTTCTAGTCCAATCCTTAGTAAGTGAATTTTTTGTTTTATCTTAGTATCTGTTACCAATTGTGATTGTATTGAATATTGTGTGTAATGTTTTCCTACAAAAACATTTCAATTACATTTTATTATGTAATGTTTGCATCTTTTTATGATAGGCGTGGTATCTGAAAATAATTTACTTCATTTTAACATATGAATTACTTTGAACTATTTTAAATTAATAAAATGTAAATCATTTTTAAATTTACTAAATCCATGTCTTTCATGATAACTGGTTTTCGTAAATAAAATACAAAACACATGGCTTAATATTACCTTATCCTTGCTTATTTATACTTCATTTTTATAAATGTCATCTTTTTCCTCATTGAAATTTCTATTTAATTTAAAAGTATCTAGCTAATTCTTATAGTTTTAAAAATTAAGTATATTCTTTCACACAAAAAATGTTCATGTTGTTTTTATATTTATAAATATCTGTTATTTTAAAATATTTTCCTTTTGGCATTATAAAAATAAAATTAAATAAACATTTTAATGAATTAGGAAATATTCATTCATATGTATATATACATATCATTGAAAACAATTTTTAAGGCTATATTATGATATACAACAATTTTTCAGGTTTATACTTTGCTTTAATACATTTTAACAAAATTCATACATATTTGGTGTGTACTAGAAGATACCAGGTCGGCTGATTCTAGAATTCAGAATATTATGATGAATATGATCTGAAAATAAGACACTATAAAAATAATTACATGCTCTCTGTGAACAACAATGACAGATCTTAAAAATAAAATTTAAAAAAAAGATGGAAGTCATTAATGATGAAAATCTCTGAAACTAAATCACACAGTTCATTTCATAGCAACAAGGAGTTATTGTAATGCAGCAAATAACTATATTTAAAATTTAGGAATATTGTAATCCATTTATAATTTTCTAGCAGTCTGCAATAGTGAGGGAAAATTATACTTAATTCAATTCAGTTCACGTATAAGAAAGCTAACAGCATTTCTAATATATCTTATTCTCATATTCTAAGGATTTCTGCAAAAAGAATTATTTGTTACTGCTATGTACTCTTGCCTGAGAATTTGAAAAAGTTGATGGAAAACTTCATTTATATCGAATTATCAACAGGATTAAATATTGGTGTGGAAATTGTGATGTATGTAACAAGTTGATATGAAATATTTTGTGAATGTAAATTATTGCACACAATTGCATGTATAAAAAAAGCAAGTCTTTCTCTGAATTTTTCCATTTTTATCATTCTTGACATTGCAAGTGTATTAGGTTATCTGTATCTGCAAAGTAATGATTATGATGATGACTTTATTTACTTTTAAATTCCAAATTGAGAAAGAAAGTCATATTTGATCTATATACCAAGACAACTAATTTTGTGGTAAATTCTAACTATATGGCTATTCTTGTAATAGTCTTGTAATCTGATACGCTGGTAATAATCATGCAATCTTTTCTTCATTGAAAAATTATTCAAAAATCATCTTTTGTTCAGAATAAAATGTGAAATATATAATAAATTAAAAAAGAAAAGAAATTAAAAGAAGTATATAAACAATAAACACAAGTGAAAAAAAAGTAATTAAAAAAGCAATTTATAGTGTTTAGTAAAACTATAATTTTAGATTTGATTTAAATACGTAAAATGTTTTCTAAGCATTATTGATATATGTGTGATTTATGTAACTCCTAGTATGTACATGTATTATAAAATCATCATATGTTAAGTAAGCAATTTGTACTGTTATGATGGAAGTTCCCTAAAAAATATAACTTTTTATAATGTGTGTTCTTACAATGTCTTTATATGAATACAATGAAATTATTTGTCTTTTTTAAAACTTTTTATAGTTATTTCATATTTTATGACTAATAAAATTAATTTGAAATTCCAAAACTACTTAAATTTTCATGTTTATTTGGGGATAATATTTTTTAAAATTTAAAGGTTGAGTTTTTCTTCCATAAGAATCGAAAATTTTCTATCAATGCTATGAAATTAAATATAAATATTAAAGCACCATCAGAGAGTTCATACTCTGATCATCCCATAATAAAATATATTTAAAAAATTAAACCAAAGTGGTAGGCAAAATATGAAATAAGTCGTAGTGTTTTGAGGCTCACAAGCAGAAAAAATAATGAATTACTCTAGAAATATTTTCAATATGATGAAAATATCTTTATGTTTTCTAGAAAAATTAACAAAAAAAAAGTGATAACATTTATTACTTAAAAGCTTCCTCCAAGCACTACATGCACATTGAAACCTTCTCTTAATCTAATGCATGTAATTTCAATTTTGTTATATTGCAAAATAGTTATTAATTAAGAAATAAATAAAACATTTTTGGTATTTTTCAAACACTGTTTTTTATTTTTTTTTTATTTATGCATTTTCAGAATTTTTCTATTAAGACATTCTAAAACTTTCTTGACTTTAGCAACATTTAAATTTTGCATTATGAGAATTTTTGTTTGAGCAAAACACTAAAGAATTTTTCACTGGACATTCTTTGAAATTTTTGACTGAAAAGTACTTACAGGTTTATTTATACACTAAAAATTTTTAAATGGAACATGTATTTTAGAAATATTGACGTGTTCTTATATATTTCTGTTGGTTTAAGACTCATTGTATTATTTTTTAAATATACATATTTCTTTACAGAAACAATATATATTTGTATATAGAGCATTAATGGAACATGCTCAATTTGGTGACACTGAAATTGAAGTCAGGCACCTCAGGGATCATTATGAGCTATTGAAAGAAAAAGTGGGAGATACTGATAAAACAGGCCTTACCATAGAATTTGAGGTAATTGTGATCTAGCTTATAGATTTTAATATAACGCTATTTTTTCTTATAGACAATTGTATTAACATTAATCAGTTACTCATCGATTGCATTACATAACAAAGCATTAATTCAAGGTAATAACGTACTATATGTAGTACATTCTATTATTTTTCTATTGCCAGTAAATATAAAAATAAAACTGACTTTGAAATATTTTGCAAATATTTGTATTTTTTATGTTCTTGTGAATTATGTCTGAAAGTTTATAATAGAAAGAGTGTGTTTATCATGATGTTCATTCTTTTTAAATAAGAAAAGTATTAATTTTTTCACAAGACTTATTCTACTATACCATTCTATCAAGATTCCTTTTATTTTATTTATACTTTTTAACTGAATAACTTTTGTAAATAAACTTGATAAAGTTCGAATTCAGTTTTGGATTTTCTGTGTATAGAAATATATTGCAGAATTTTAATAAGAGAAAATCATGTAGCTTTATAATTTGATTGCTTTATTCTCAAATGCATGATGCACTAATTAAACATCTAATAAATATTGTGAATATATATGAAGTTTAGAAAGTCTGCTAATCACTATTTTGTATCTGTTGTCTGTGAGTATTTATTTTAAAGATGGAAAAATATATCTATTTAAGTCCTAATCTTAAATTAAGTTTAAATTGGTAAACGTTTACTGCAAAATATAAAATTTTATCAATTACACAATAGCTAAAAATTACATTTAAATGAATTTTGTGTGTATGTTTGCCTCCAATAAAATATATTTAAGATTCATAACAGGAATAAAATAAAATTAAATTGTTAATTTTGAATCATTAAAATTTTCAGTAACCCTCATAATTTATTTACGAATTTCAAAATTTATTTACAAAATTATTTAATACTTATATTATCATTATTTAATACTTATAATA
>JAPDSC010129143.1:736240-813760 GCA_026290005.1 Latrodectus geometricus
ACTGGCAATATTTTGCTTTTAAATAATTGATTACATATTTTTTATGTTTCACTTATATTTATCATTATTATTTTATTGTTTATAATATTTCTTTACAAAATCTATAAAGATGAATATAAGATATACTTTTATAATGAATTTCTTAGAAACTGGGAGAAGTTATTGAAGATCCTAAGACCTGTTGTGTTGGCACAATGGATATGAATATTGGAAAAAATAGATATGATTTTATTATTCCTTGTGAGTATACCTTTAAATTTTTCTTTGTCAAATGTGTATGTGCAAATGGTATTTGCTAGGAATGATAAATATTATTTAGTCATACTTAGATTCAAATATATGTCATTCATTAATTTTAAAGGTAAGTCTTCAGTTTTTATTAATTTTTAAATTAAATTCAAATCACTAAGTTCTTTGTTTTGATGAATTGCAAGTAAGTTCATAAATTTATTCTTTTTGTTTTCTCAATTTATTCATATTTTTTTTAAAATTTATACTAATTTATTTAAGATTGTATAATTTTGTTGTTACAGATGATCTGAACAGAGTTATACTACCACCATCTCCATCCAGAGATCATTCTTCTTACATCAATGCTTCATTTATCCAGGTATTAAATTGTTTTTAAAATTTTTAGTTTGAGATTATGCATGTTTAATAAAGAAATATATAGCATTAATCCATACATCATTATTGTGCATTTATTTAATAAATCAGCAGTACTAAAATATATGGAATACTTTTAAGACTTGGAGAATTGTCATTTTCTTTAGCAAATAATGTGTATTATATTTTTTAAATTCAATATTACTTGGTTGCAAATATGCTTTATTGATTTTATTTGCCATTGTTATTAAATAACAAACGTTAAAATATATTTAACTGGCTTCTACTTTTCACTGGCTTTTGCTTTTTGAATTTAACATCATTAGCTATTGTTTAATAAATGGGTTAAAGTAATGTCACTATCATCTAACACTAACTATTGTGCTGAATGTTAGATATGTGTCTCTGAAAAATACTATTTATAACAGAAGTAAAATTGTTTATTTTTATTGTAACATTTTAAACAATTGTATGAGAAAAGTCTGTGTTTTGATATTACTTTAGAAAAACTAATTCTCAATATTTTAAATAGGAATTCTTAGATTTGTTAAATTAAATTACTTTTATAGTATTAACTTTTATGAAGGTCATTTTTATAATTAAAAATATTACATTTTAATTTTAACCTAATAGGAATTTTTATCCGAAACTCCATAAGTCTGTATTTAGACATGTAGAATTCCGTATAATAATTCAAACATTGGATTTGTGAATCTAATATGAATTCACATTCCACTTTTTATATATAGTAGCCTTCTGCAAAGATTGTTATGAGCTGAATCAAAAATGGTTATGAATTAAAATTTTAATAATGTGCCTAAAATTTTTAGTTACAAATATTGTTTTAGTGAAAAGGTAAGGTAAAAAATATGATTCACAGCTAGTTTACAACTTGTTCCTTAGAAAGTTACTCTACATATATCCTACATATATGGAAACACTGTTGTTACATTACATACATTAGTGTTTCCATTTATAAAATAAGATCAATATAATCGAAGTAATTTAAATATTTAGAAATTAATAAACTTGGTTGTAAAATTTTTAGAAAGTAATGAACTCTCTTATAAAGTATAGACATAATATTTGGAATCAACAATAATCTACTGAACAGTTAGTCTACAGATACTGAAAAAGATGAGGGAAATATTGTGAATAAACGTGGAAAACAATAAAGAAGGTGCTCTCAAGTTCTGCAACAAAGAAAAAAATGACCAGCATGTTACAACAAATAAAATTGCATAGAGAAAATAATTAAAATTATCAAACAAATAGAAAAACAGCATTTTATAACATTTTTAGGAAAGAACCAATTTCAGTAGGATATATAAAATGTAATATTATAGAGGATAAGATGAACACTACAATTATGAAGACTTATTATAAAAAATATTGTTTATTAGGAAACTTTGACTTTTGATTTCTATATTGTATGAAAATTATATTTAATAAATGGAGCACACCCAGTTCAGTAGAAACTAAATGGAATTCATTTCAAGTATTCTTTTTAATTCATTTGTTGCAATTTTGTTTGAACACACAAGTTGCATATGAAGCAAACAATCTAAGTTTAATTTTTTGAAATAGAAAATGGGGTTCTAAATTTTTCTCAGAAACTATAAGCGCTTTATTGACATTTTATGGTTTATCCATTTTGATAAAACAAAAATAAATAAAAGCACTGAAAACAACGCTTAATTCTTTTGGTTTGGTAATTTTTTACAGAGAAGAGCTGATTTGACAGAGACCTATAGTTTAAATCTGGTATTGAACTACTGCAAACATAGCCCAAGGTGAGATTAAAAATGTTGAATTAAAAACCAGTATGCTAACCATTTGGTTATCAGATCAGTGAAATAAAACTTGAAAACATAGAATTTGCCTTAATATCTTATGCATGAGATAAATTGGTTGAAAACAGCCAAAACTACTATAAATCTGGCAAAAAAAATATTGTGAACAAATACCTATTTACAATGAAAGCCTGTTTTATATTTTTCCAATATATGTCTTATAAACCAGCTAAATTTGGTGTGAAATTCTGGTTATCATCAAAGGTTGACAGTAAGTACATCATAAATGATTTTCCATATTTGGAAAGAAATCAAGATAAAATATTTGTCAATATCATCTGAATATGTTGTGCTGAAACTCATAAAATCATCACAGAAGAACTAAAGCTACAGATATCATTTTTTATAATCATGTCTCTATGTTTAAAGTGGTGTACATTAGTTGGAACCATCCAATATAATAAAAAGAATTTGTTAAAATTTGCAAAAAAAAAAAAAAAAAAAAGATGATATGTATGAGATGTGCTTCTTATGAAAACTTAGTGAAAACTTTCAAATCAGATTTTTGTACTTTTACCCTCTTATAAAAGTAAACCAAAAATATGCTTTTACTTAGATCTGAGCATTAATCTTTAACACTTGAAAAAATTGACAAAAGTTTATCTGAGAATTATGTTTTTTTCTTATTTCATTGTAATGGAACAATACACTTTTGTTTAATTATTACTTTAAGTTAATTATATATTTCCTTGCCAAAATTAACATTTTTCCTCTAAATCCAGAAATTTAAAATCTTTATCTAAAATCTGGTCATTTGACTAGTTGTGGTACAAATAGGTATATATTAAATCTCCATATTCGTAATGTTAAAGTGGAAATTGTGCAATATTCAAATTATTATGCTCTGCGTATGTTTCTCTTTTCATGTTATTGTAATTTCATCTCACTTTCATTCATTTTAGTTGTCATGAAGCTATTCATTTAGCATTGTTCTTATCAAGATATTTTGGTGTTATTAAAATATTATTTTAAGTTTATTCATAAATGCTTTTACAAATTACTTATTTAGAACTTCATTATTATCATTCATGTTCAAAAGAGTGTATATTTGATTTAGGGGTATGATAGATCATTATCATTCATCATAACTCAAGATCCCTTGGAAACTACAGTGATTGAATTTTGGAGGATGATAAAAGAGCAAAGCATCACAACATTAGTTATGTTATCAGAAATTGGTGAAGGAAAGGTAAAAATTTTATTTATATAATAAAATTCTCTAAATAATAATGAAACTTATACATTTTCCTGATAGATATAACTTAAATTTGTTGATAATCCTTGGGTTTATAAAAAGAGGGAAATATGACTTTGATTTTCCACTTTTTTTCCTATTTACAATGGGAAATGTTTAGGATGCTATCCTAAAAAATCATATTTTATAGTGCATTATTAGGATAGCATCCTAAATCTTTATATGATATATTATTATATTTATCATGCTTTAAGGAAAAATATAGTGGAAATAAGATTAGCAGCCATACATTTATTTTAATGCAAAAATCAAATCTGCGCTTTTAAAATTTGTTCTAGAATCGCTGAAATAAATTATCTGGCTAATGAATAAATTTTAGCTAGATATAGGCTTGACAGATTTCTGACATATTCAGCCAGAGCACAAGAATACTCCCCCCACCCCTAATGTCACAATTCTATGACACACACCCTTGGTGGATTTTTAGACGTTAGTTTATGTTCTATGAATAAATGGTCACTGATTAGGAAACTAAATGAAAGGTAATAATAAATGACACAGATTTTATATATTTTATTTGTGACATATCAAATTTGTGAGCACAGTTAAAAACAAAAAAAAACTTTGAATAAAGAATGAAAAATATGACAACTTTATATTCCTCATTAACTCCTTTTTTTTTACTTACATTTGTGTTAGTTTTTCACAAGTGGAAAAATGAAAATGGATTTTTACTTACTGAAAAAATAAAATAAAAAATTCCATTTATAGAAGTTTCATGACTGAATTTGAGAAATGTTTTAAATAATTAAAGCTACCTACTTTCCTTACTTTGGAGTTCTAAAGAAATCATGGTAAGAAAATTGAACCCTAAGGGATTAAAAAGGAATTAAACATCATATGTAAAAAAAAAAAATAAATAAACTGAGTTCCATTTTCTTTAACTATGGTGTATATACAGTATATAAAACTCTATCAGAGACATTACCTTAGAACATTTATTTATGCAAGTATTCTTGCTGTGTGTCTAAATATATTATGAATGTCATAATAGTGACTTTTATTCCTATGATTTGTGTATTTTCAGTTAATTTTGAAATTACAGAAATAATTTAACTCTACATATTATATATATAAAATCATTAATATATTTCATTTATTGTAATACAATTATATAATAAATTTTATATCTTTCTCAATTTAGCTATTAATTTCTGCTGTTTTATTGCTCAAATATATGTCATTGTCTTCATTATGTTTCTAAATGAAAAAATAAATTTTTAAGCTATTGTAAGGCAAAAATAGTATCTTTTTTGCTGAGAATTTTATTCTCAATTATATATTTTCATTTATAAATAACATATTTTAAAACAAACTTAGAAATCATGATTTCTATTTTTAAGATGTTTCTTTATAATTAAAAAAATAATTTTATTTGTAATTTCTTATTGATATTTGTAACAATGTAATAAAATATACTCATATTTAATTGCTAAATTAAAAACTACTTTATATGGTATTGTTATCGGTATATCATTTCATTTGTTTAATCCTAACTATTAATTCAAATATTTTACCTTTGGTCTATTTTTCAGATCATTTAACTGCAATACCTTAAATTTTTTCCACAATTTTTTTCATTTCTTTATTTTACATTTATAGACAAAATGTCAGCCTTATTGGCCAACTGAAGGAGAAGAGAAAGTGTGTGATTATATAAAAGTCTTGTTTGAAAGTAGTGAAAAACTTCCATTCTATACAAAACGAGTATTTTCTGTGATTAACACAAAATCAAAAGTAAGTTTACATTTAAACGATTGAAGGATATGTGATGTATATATATTTGCTGAATATAATTATGTATTGTTATGTTTTTCTGACTTAAATTAAAAGGAAAATTTAGAAAATTGCTTTTAAATATCTATGGATTTGCATTTCTATAAGAGATATTACAAATGCATATTCACATCATAAAAAGAAAACATCTGCAAAACAATGTTAAAAATTTCTAAAGACATTTTTTGAGATTAGTTAAGCTAGTTATAAGTATTTTAACTGTATATTTCATTAAAATTTAATAGCTGACTTATATTCAAACCTACTTTAATAAAGGAATATTATTTGAGATATGTTAAATTATATTTGTAACAAAAAGCTATATATAATCCTCTTTTACTTTAATGTCAGGAAGTTCTTTCCCTTTTTTTTTAAATTTATTGTCTTAGTAATAATCACTTAGTTTTGTAGAAACAATGCTCTGTTTATTGTTTTACTTTTTTTTATAAATTTTGTCATAGAATAGGTTTACTTTATTCCTCTATTTTCTTAAAATAATAAAATTTATGTTGTCTTTAATGTACTAATTCCTTCATATCTCAAGTAAGCACACACACAAAATAATGAAATTTTGTACACAATTGAATATGAATTTTGTAGTAATTCATGTAGCAATCAAAATTTTGAACACATTGTGTAGCAATCAAAATATGGCTCACATTTTGATTACTGCATGATGAGAATTAACATTTACTACCAATTTCAATTTTTACATTTTTCTGAAAAGAAAATTCAATGCTGTTGAGATGCATTCATAGATTGTCTAACTACAGAGAGGATGCTTTGTTTCCACACCTTAAGAATTTGCTAATGAAATAACAAAACATTCCTTTCCCTATTCACTTTAGAAAATTTTATTTTTTTCGTGGAGCAATAGTATTGACTTTACAAAGGTATTTATTTTGAACACAAGTACTAAATGCCTGATGAAATGTGTTACAAAGCTTTTTTAGGCATGCCTTACTCTTTACTGGGGTGTATATGATGAAAAGTTGCCTCAGAGATAATACTATCTACTCATTGGCTTTACTTTTTTATTTTATTATCTTTATACAAAGTATATTTATCTTGAATATTACTGAATACTTGATTCAAAATTAGTTTAATTATATTTTTAAATAAATGTAAATTTCTACAAATATTGAAAACAAAAGTTTTTCAGTTAATTGTTGATATTTTTGTGTAGATTTAATTTTAACTGTTTCTGTATGAAAATGTATAGATATTGTATAGATGTGAAATATTTGGAAGAAGTATTTAATCAAGAAGTGCCTCTTTTTTCTTTCTTTTGGTTTAGAATAATGAAAAGCACACACTCACTCAGTTCCAATTTCAAGAATGGCCTTGTAGTGCTGGTACAGTTCCTGACGGTACTCTTGGCTTAGTTACTTTAATTGAAGATGTACAACTTAATCAAGAGAAACAAATTGGCAGTGGACCAATAACAGTTCATTGCAGGTATGATTAAATATTACTTTTATCAAAAAAGAAATTTATATAAATTTGATAATATCCTTTTTTTAAAAAAAAATATATTTAAATATACACTATCTGAGTCTTGAAACTAAAATGTCGTTTTTTCTTTATAATTGATAGTCATGTTTCTAAAATTAATTACTAATGGTATGTGAATTGTCACGTTCTATATAAAGAAGTACTGATATAGATATTAAATTTTATTCCCTCTGAGCCTTTAAGTCAAAGTTTGCTAAAAATACTTTTATTTGTTTTTATCCTTTGTATTAACATTCTGGAGTGAAAATATTTAAAAATTTTCAGTTCTTTTAGTATATCACATTTTCAGTCTTTTCGTCTTAAACACTATGAAAATACTTAATTTCTTTATTATGAACATTTGTTAAAAATAAAAAAAGTTTTGTTAATACTGTTACTTTTTCAAATAATCTCTTAAATACCATTAAATTTCGATATTTGTAATTTCTAGAAGAAAAGTATAATGTTCATTCATCAAATGTTTTTAGTGCATTTTTGTTTACTTTTTGAAACAATAAATTATCTACTATACATAATAAATAACTCATGTAAACTATTAAAAACATGAACTGAATCTATGAAAATTAAATTACTAATGTTTCCATGTTAAAACAGAACAAGACTGTTTTCTTCCTGATGTATAATATACATGAATTCTGATAGTAGTGAAGTGCACAATAATTTGTGCACTTCACTACTATCTAACTAATATAATGTTAGTGTGATATCATTCAATATAATTTAAATGCAGAGAAATTTTTTATAACTCTTAATAGATTTGATATGAATTAAGTTTTTGAAAAAGTCATATTAGAAATTACTTTACTTAATCTAAAAAATGTGATAAAATTTGTGAGTTGAATTGAGTATTTTGCTTGAAAAATATTTTGAATATTTTTAATTTATATGTTTGTATTTATAGTATGGCTATCAAAATGTTGATCATAAAATTCTTTAACTACATAATAAAAATGTCTAGAATATAATAATGTTTGTTTTATACATTAACTCAATTTTTTAAAATAAGCATCTTGTGCTTCTTTGCGTTATATATTTTTTTAAAAGTTTAAAAAAATATAATAGTTATTAAAACCTTAATGAAAAAAACTAATGTATTTTTTTCAACTGATTAGTACATATTTATTGTTCTATATATATAATGAGTGTAAAGCTTGATCATGAAATTCTGCAACTTAATAAAACTCAACAACTTAATAAAATTTTATACAAATATAGTAATTTTAATGTTTATTCTATGTTAACTTAATACTCCAAAATAAATCTCTTGTTTTCTCATTGTTTAAAAAATATTAGTTTTTTCCCCCCTAAGAAAAACTCATTTGTTTTTTCTAATAAATTTATATTAATTATTATAACTTTTTAAATCTATAACTATACATTAAAAAACTCAATCAAAATTATTTTTATAATTAAATTTATCATTTGAAATGATAATTCTACTGAATCTATTAAAGAGAAGTAATAAACATAAATAAACTTAGTTAAAAGTTCTTAACAAGCTTTCCTGAAATTTTCAATGTTTCAGCTGTGGAAAATAGGTATACAAATTCGTTTTTTATCCATTTTAGTAAATATATAATCCCTTGTTAAGCAGACACCTTAGTCTTTCATTTTCTCTATACAATAAATAAATTCATTTATACTGTCCCCCTTCTAAATTATTTTATGCTAGTTTATGAATTATTTTTAATTATTCTACTATCTTTTAATATTTCAGTGGTGGAGGTGATCGCAGTAGTGTTTTTGTAACCCTAAGTGTTCTCATACAGCAGCTAAAAGCAGAAGAAAGAGTTGATATTTTTCAAGCTGCTCGTTATACTAAATCACAGAGACATTGTATGCTTCAAACTTTAGTAAGTGATGATAATAATTTTTTTTAAATCTTTTATTTTGATATACTTTATTAAAATATGGTTTTTAATATTGTCAGTTTGTATACTCATAAATTAATCCTTTTTTTTATGATAGCTTTCATTTTAGAAGTATATTATAATTTGAAATCATTTGCATATTAAAATATATTTATAGATATATATTGATTTTAAAATTATTTTGTTAAATGTTTGGTGAAAATTTTAAAATGTTGTGTGTTTATAAATAAAATAATTATACTTAATTTATTTATTTATTTTTCAAATATATTACATTTCAATAATGTTTTCAGTCCATGCAATTTTTAATCAAAAGTAACTTTGTTACTTTTAAATTTAAGAATAATGCTTTAATTATTATTTTGAATGAATATTTTACTAATATTTAAACTTAGATAAAGTAAATACTTTAAAGCATTCTAAGCTGTTCATTTCTAATAGAATTAACAGATAGCAACACAAAATCAAAATTTTAAACTTTAAAAATACTAGTTTAACAAAAAATATATAAATAGCTATGATTGTTAAGATTATAGCACTATGACTGAATCAACCATCTTATATGGAATGTACAGCTTTCTAATCATGAGAAAATCAAAATAAGAATTATCTTATTGCTACTTATGCTTACTTAATATTAAGCAATTTGTACTTAACAATTTAATGTTAGTCTTTCTATGAATATTTGGTTGAGTTTAACTCATTGCCATTCCATGATCCTTATTTTGTTTTTTACTTCTTTAAAAGTGTTGTTTAGATTTCCATCATGTTGAACAATAACGTTTTTGCAGTTTAATACGAATTTCTGTTCCATGTTTCTCTCTTGATATAGGTTACCTATTGAAAGTCCATAATTTTTTATGCCTATGTGAGTGAAAATAAAAGTTTATCAATGTCTTTAAAAGAAGCAACATTATTTTTACCAATACAATGCTTCAATAATTTTTAAATATTCTTTAGAATTAAAAGAATCAACTTTGATTTCATCTGACCTTTATTTAAGTTTAAGGAAAACATTTTTAGAAGTGTTATAAATTTTAAACTATTTTTAATGTAAATATGTGGAGAATTGGTAAGTTCTAAAATTTTGTGTCTGCTGCTATTGTAAAATATTGTAAACAATTTCAAAATTGTCAGATCATAATAAAGTAAATAATTAAAAAAATACTTATATAATTATTCACCTATTTATATCCTTTTAATACATGTAGCATGAAGAAAAGACGATTTTTTTAAAAACTGTATTTGATCATATTAGAAAATTATATGAGTTAATATTATTTCATTTATTTAAATAATAGCTTATTTGGTAAACAATTTTGAGATTGTTTTAATGTTTTGTTGATTTAACAAATATATTACTTATAAATTGCATTGTATCAATATGATAATAAGATTTATTCATATGTGTGTAACTGATGATAAGTACTTAATATCATTAAATGCAATACTATGAACCAATTTGAAAAAACATTATGAAACCTTATTTTATTTGAAAGCCAAATAAATTTTATCATCATTTGTTCTGTGCTGCATTTTTTTTTTTTTTTTTTTTTTTTTTTTTTTTAAAGTTAAGTTTTACACTTAATTTATTTTCATCAAATATGTTGCATTACTGAAAGGAAAATATTTTATACAATAACAACTGTTCTAATGAAATATGTTTTACCGATTACCCATTGCTCTATTTTTATTGCTTTAGTTTATTATTTATTGCTTTAGTTTTTGTACTTCATTTTTAAATTCTGTTAGAGTCATATGGCAAAATTAATGCTGTTATGATGAAAGGAATGATGTATACACTTCCTTGAAAAAATAATTTATCGTTTTTAAGTATATAGGTTGATTGTTAACTATAGTTAGTATATATTTTTCTGTAGTTAAAATAGATATATTTTTCTATACTTTTGTTGCTCATATATTTTCGATAATAAGTTATGCAGGGCATTCACATTTTATTGCAATAATGCAGATTAATTTCTCTAGTGTGTGTATAACTTGATTGCCAATATTTTTAACCACTATTTTTAAACAATGACCTTTTACTAACCTTCTATGTATCACTATTTTCCTTAATACCAAACTGGATTGTGTGTAATTTTTTACATTTTTTATAAATGTATCATGTTATATTTAAATATGTTTATATGTTTATATATGTTTCCTTATATATTTATGTAAATTCATATTTCTATTTTAGGCACAATATGACTTCTTATACAGAGGATTATTGGAATATATTATATCCAGAAATTTATGTGATATGGGCGATACTCAGCTATGATATTTATTAATAATATATTCCATCCATCATTTGTCATTGCTCTACCTACCTTTCCTGGCAATGATTAGACCATGGTTGTCTATGTTGTCCAGCCAGTCAGATTGGTAGTTTTTGCTCAAGTATACGAGTGCCATTATTCTGCGTTAAATTACAATGTTTGTCTGTAAAATGGTTGTTTTACATTTGAAAAATAAGAACATGGATGTGTGTTTTATTGAGAGTTCTGAAGTATTAAATCATATGTTCTGCGATTAATGAGAAGAAAAAGCACACTGCCAGCAAAAGTTTTCATATTACCTCTATCATCAGCATTTTCAAGTATTCATGAAAAATGAATTCCACCTTTATAAAAACATAATTGTCAGAGTTTATACACTTGCATCAAGTCAAATGCTACCCATAACTTCTGTGAAGGCTTGTAAGCTATGGTGCTATATTTTATGGAGCTTGATTGGCATTGAATACAAGACCAGACTTAACATTGTATTTTTTGTTACCAAAATATGACTAGTTCATCATGGATTAGCCTGTAATTTCTCCATGTTGAACATTTATTAAACCTGATGCAAAAGAAATTTTTGTGGCAAATGCTAGATGTGTCTAGTTGTTACTTGTATTCTTTTTCAGGTGTGTGCGATATTAGTGATGTACATAATATTTTTTTCACTGTGCACAATCAAGAAACCCTCAACTAATAAGTAAAAAAATTACAAAAGTAGTTTTTTTCCTTATTTAAAATTTGGCATTATTATATCGATTATAAATATTTATTCTGCTGTGCATATTTTAGTTACAAAAATTGGAAATATGTGCAATTATAAAATATTTCTACCACATTAATATTAGTTTTCAGTTAGTCTCTCTAACAGTTTAATATTATAAGTAGTGCATACTTTTTATCTTGCCTTGTAGGGTGTAATACATTTGTAAAGAGAGAAAAATTTTGTAAATCAAAATTTTAATAATTTTTTTTACAAAATAATATCAAATTGTGTTATATGCAGATTAAATTTATCTACTTTCACAACAAGAGCAATATTAGGGTATCATTATGAATTGATAATGGAAATTTAAATCTTTTTTATGTCTTATGGACACTTTAATTCTAGAAAACTCCTATTTTTTTAATCGAATTTCAGTAAATGGTTTTTTCTTTAATTTTGCAAATATTTGATAGTGTGAACTGAATCTCATTTAACTTATTTATTTATATTACCCTACAATTTTTTTTTTTTTTACAATGCATTAATTGATGTTTTAAGTAATTGAAAACAGATGAAACTTTACATTGCTGATTTATTTTGCTTAGAATTCTAAATAATTTCCATTGCCAAAATATGTTTTTATTCTTCGAAAAGGAATTACTGAAACATTTAAATAGAAAATAATCCTTTTTTTATTCAAAATCATGTCTATGAATAAGTCAAGCTTTTTATCTAATTTCCTTTTCACTAACATCATATTGCTGTCATCTTACCCTTAATATTTATTTTGATATATTTTTTATTTTGAATTTTTTTCAAAAATATCTATTAAAAAATTAGCAATAGTTTAAAATTTTAAATAATATATTCTTCATACATGCAGTATGTTAACTCTTTTTGAAATTTTGATGCCACATAGTTTATAGATAAAAAGCTGGAAATTATTGTAAGGCTTGTTTATAACATCCACTGTGATTTTGCTTCCTGTAAAACATTTATGTATAATGATCCATATTTACATTTGGAAAGAAAAAAAACTGGGAAAACTCTTAGACACTTTTCCAAAAGAGATGTATGTAAATACACAGAATCAATTTTCCATCACAGGTGTGTCTTTCCATTCCAAAATGTGGAATTCAGTTTGGTTACAATAAGCCCAAATATTTTAAATTATATTTAAGAAACAACTGTGAGTTTCAAAATATAATTTCTTTTTAATTGTTATGAACAATTAATTATAATATCAATAATTATTAAACTATGCTCTCAAACACAAACTAGATCCAAATTTCATGTGTGTTAATCTTAAAAGCATAAAAGCTTTGTCTCAAATCATCCAAAACCATGAGTATTCTTTATATGGGACTTTACAAAATGTTTTATATTTAATCAAAAGCAGTTTTCGATAAAAATCTATCTATATATGTGCATCATAATTATTATTGAGGCATTTTGAACATTAAAAGCTTTGAATAACTAAAAGCTACAAATTGTGCTGAAATTTTGAGGAGAATGTTTTGCACTGATTTAACCAATCTTCTGCAAAACATGTCTAATGTGTAACTTTTTTATCACCCTTAATAGTGTATGAAATTTAATTCCTCTAAATATAAATTAAAGACTTTTTTTACTGTGGCTTCTTGTTGTCCTGATTTTGAATATTTTTTAGAAATTATAAATTGTTCTAAATAAAATCTTACAACTGAGATTATCACTATGGGTGATATTACTAAATGTATTTTAGAAACTTAAGTGAAGGGAAACTCTTTCTATAATATTACTTCTCAATCAAACACTTTTATGAGATTTAATAGTTTGTAAGATGCTTTTGGATTCAAGTCTTGTCCGCAAACAAAAAATTGCATAAAATTAGTTTCTAGTAGTAAGAATGTAATAACTATCATATTTAAATCACTTAACTTTTCATAAGTTCCATGAGAAATTTTTTTAAGTAGATCGCTTGTGTGTGACTATCAGATGCTTACTGCATATGTACTATGAATGAGTGAGAGGAATAAAAAAAAATAATATAATTATATCAAAACCGCAATAATTACCAAAATTAATTTTTCAACTAATGTGGTCAGTAAATCTAAAAAATTTAGAACTTTTCTTTCATTGTTATGCATGCTACTGTATAGGAAAAGAAAAATGCTTTATCTATCAAAATCTTAAATTATTGTTTTTATTTAAAATTACTGAAATCATTATACATGGATATATTTTTGTATAAAAATGTATCTGTGTTTTATATCATTTATTCAAAAATATAAAATCGGGAAGTTTTTTGTTAAATATATTATTTTTTAACTAACTTGTCCTCATTTAAAATATATAAAATATCTTTTTTTAAAATTTTGTGCTTTCTATTTCGTCCAAAAAAATAAAAACGTCCAACAATTATCAAAAGTAAGAGCTATATACAGACATGGTGCTATATATAAATTATTTATTAGTGTTCATTAAGTTATGAACTTCATGTTTCTTAACTTGAAATTTATTTACAATATTTTACTGACATTAAAGTCATAATACATGCTTCTTGCAACCAATTTTGACACTGCAAAAATATTTAATTTCCCAGTAAAATTCTCATTTTATGAAAGGATATATTTCTAGTAAAATTTTCATAATATGTTTTCTTAAAAATGATTTACTTTGTTGCAAAAAACAAATTTATAAAACAAAAAATACGGCTTATATGCTAAGAATTTATGCATTAATGAAGCATATGTTCTTAAATATCTTTAAAATTTATTTAAAAACCCGTTTTTAAATAAAACATTGTTTTCTTCATCATACAGTTTATTCAGCTAGTAGACCCTTATATTAAATCATTTTAAAGATAAACTTAAGAATCTTTTCCGTAATAGTTTTCTTTTGTTTATTGGCAAAAACTTTTGAAAGTCCACATATAGTTATAATAAAAGGAGATTTTGATATATTCATTTAAATGTGTGATTATCCGAGATATATGTATATTTGTGTGCAGGGATTATTGTGTATACAGTTAAAACTGAAACATCTTTTTAATATTGTTAATAAATGAATTAAAATGCATCACAGAATTGACTATGCTATTTAAAAATTGATGAATGATTAGCTAACTTCTAATGTATAAGTTAATGTGTTTGGAAATCTTAAATGCAATTGGGTTCTTTTTAAAATTGGTGCTATTTTAATTACCGAATTTGGAATTCCACTTATAATAGGTAAATATTAGCAACTGATCCATACATTAATAAGAACTTTTTCAAATAATACAGAGACATTACTGAATATTTTTTCTAACAAGAAATTATTTAAATTTAGATTTTTAGACAAGTTTATGTAGTTACTTAATTCAATTCAGTTGAATAAAAAAAATTTATTTGGTATCAATCAAAGACTAATTTAGAAAATGGAATTTAAGTTTAAGGGGAAATATTTCTGTACAATCTGTCCGTTTTTTAAACTTCATAAAGATCTGTGTGCAAAATTTTATTTGTCGTTATTTCTTATTAAACAGTTCAAAAAATTTTATGATTTCTTAGTTCATTTTAATTTGATTGGAATTTTACTATATATATATATATATATATATATATATATATATTTTAATTGTAACGTATAATTTTTGGAAAAAATTATTGTCCTTTTCCGGTTAAGTTTAATAATTAAGATTTGTGTTGTTAAAATTCAACTTTATTGATGTACACATAGTTGATTCTTACTTAAAATAAACCTCTTTAGTATATATTCATATTGTTTCTTTTTGAACTTTATTAACTGGAGTTATTTCCCTTTTATATAATAATTTTAATGAACACTTTTATAATCTCACTTTTCTTTTTTAATTGATTTAATAGTTTGATTTTTTTTTCCTTTAAGTGTTAAATATTTCACTTGAAACACATTTGCATATATGAAATAATGTGTCCTTTTCCTATCAATTTATTCTTAATCCTATTAAGTAATATCACTGTTAAATACAAATTAAAAGTAGATGTGGAATAGTATGGCATTCAAGTGCATTTAATAATTTGCCGGCATTAAAAAAATTTATCTAAATAAAATCTTACATTTTTATTTACTAAAATTATTAATTTTTATATGCATTGTATTGTAGCTTCATAAATCACTCATGAAAAATTTTTAATAGTTAGCTTAATTACCTTAGTATTAATTGTATGAAATGAAAAAAATTTCAATATATTCTGATGAGTCTTTATGAAGAAAAATACACTTGTAGCACACAAAATTAGACAGCTAGCACTTTGCCATAAGAAAAAATTTTTGAACACTGTAATAAATGCTTTCTTGACAGTAGCTGACAGGTGCTCGACTCATTTGTGAATATGTGTAATATATTGATTAGATGTATATATAGACTTAATTTTATAACAGTTGCTATATACCATAGCCTTACAGTGAATTTTTTTTAATTCCTTTTTTTTTATATAAAAGTATGTTTTAGTAGCAATATCATGTAAATATACATAATGTGTTTTTATCATGTGTGCTGTTTGAATATTCATTCATAATATTATTCTCTTCATTTTCATGTTGAATCAACTTGCAAATAAAACAACATAATTACTTTGAACAGCATCACTATTACTGTAACATTTATTGTTTATTTTGACATAAAAGTAGCAACATATCATATATATTTGAATTTCAGTTATAGTCTTGTAGCTTATTGTTATAATTTGTGTATATTCATACCATTTCATAGGACTTTTTTTTTAAGTAACTCATATTTTTCATAAAAATTATTTAATATACCTTAATATTTCAATAAATTTTAAATTGAAATAATATTAAATGTTATTGTTACTTAATCTGTGCAATATTAGTTTTAATATATGCAAACATTTATACTGGAATTTAATTACTGGCTTTAGTAACAAAATTACATTTATCACATTTTATTTTATAATTTGTACTATACTTGTATACAGAATTTCTATTAGTAAATTTTTTTTAATGTAAACATTACTTTTCTTTCAAGTCTAACATCTAACTTTTATAATGTAAAGTGTTATTCTAAATTTATGTAATTTTCATTTGTAATCCCAATCATGACAATATTTGATGAAGATAAATATTTAGAAGATGAAAGTTAAGCAAAAATCATTCTCTTGTTCTAAGTAAAGAACAAAATAATGTCTTTTCTAAAATTCTTTTTATGTAAACTTTTAAATGTTTTTGTTCTCACTTTTTATTTATTTGTCAGTTTTGTTCTATATAAAATTACTGTTTCTACAAATTTCTTTTCCAAAACTAGTTTCATTTTGAAGACTTGTCTAGAAAATTGAAAATAAACTTTTGTCGATATGTATTTTCTGATATAATAAATTATATTGAATATTAATATTAGTAATTTTTAAATAGGTTTATATATATCATTTCAAAATTATACAATTTCCTGTTAAATAGGAAATATTTCCATAGCTTATATTTAAATTACTTTAGTGAAACATATATAAGCATTAATATTAAAATTATCCTTATGTCAATCTGTACTGCTCAGTAGCTGAATTAATATTTTTTAAAATTTAGAAACTTAACAGCGTGAGACTTATAAGTTAAGAAAAAAGTATTTGATTTTCATTATCAGTATCAAATTGTGAACTGTAGTTTTAAATAAACAACATTTTTCATTATGTACTTAATTTTATTGTTTTTTACTGATATATGAAATTTGAATATTCAATTATGTGTGACTACCATATTATGCATATTCTTAGAACTCCAAAAAGTTAATGTTTGTTCCAGAACAAATTATAAAAGTTATGAAAGATCTAACTAATTTCTTTTATTACTTATTAATTTTAATATATTTGGTTCAAGTATTCAACCTATTTAAATAGGATTATATACATAAAAATTTAAACGAACTATGCATAAATATATAAAAACATTTTTTATACCATTTAATAAATGCACTGAATAAAAATTTATAATTATTTTAGGATGTTACTCACGCATGATACTGCAATTAACACATGCTTTTACAAATTTGTATAAACAACAGTATTATTTCATCATTTGACAATAAGATTTCAGCATTTTGATTTGCAATTGAAAAATATATGAAGATTACAAATTTTGTGATTTTATGTATGATTTTTGTTAAATTAGCATTCAGTTAAATATTTAAATCTCCTTGTTTTCAATGTTAAAATGATCTTTATTTATTAAAACATTTTAAATATAATTTTTATTTTCAAAGTTACTAAAAACTTCTTTTATTTTTCTCTGCCTCAATAAGAAATGAATTCTGAGAGTGATTTAATTTTTTTCCTAATATTACTAAAGTTTTTCTCTTGGTTTTCAATTAATATTCGAAATTAGATTTTAAATACTAATTATGCTTATATAAAATATTTAATCTAATATTTTATTATTTATTGATAATCATTTAAACTAAAATATTTATTAAAGTAATAATTATATATATCCCATTCGCATTGTATATGAAATAATATATCTTAAATCTAGAAGCATAAATAAATCATTTGGTCTTCAACTTTTGAAAATATATATAACATTTCAATTTTATGGTGAACATTATAAATATTTAATTGAAATATAACTAATTTCCTATTTTTTTTTCAGAATATTATATCACTGGTTTCTATTTAATACTAACTTATCACAAATAATGCATGAGGTTATAAAAAAATTATTTTCATTTTTATTCTTAGTATCCTACTTTTAAAAGTTATATCAATATTTCTTTTGGTGAGTCTTCTTGTTTTAAGTAGTTATTAACTAACAATTTTAATTCTCATGGCTAGTGGCTTTGTTTGAAAAGTATTTGAATAAATTTATTATGTACTTAACTGTTTGAATTAAATAACATTAAATATGCATTGTCAAAAATATTTTGCCATTATGAAATGTTCAAGAGTACACCTTTTTCCAAATAAAATGAAATTTTTGCAATTGATTCTTCAAAATGTGCACTCAGTATTATTTTTTTCAATCCTATCTTTGTGAATTAAAGCCGAGCTTGCAGCCTCAAATGACTAGCACTCTTGCTTTTGTATCAACAGCTTGTAGGTTCAAATCCCACTTTGGGTCTTGGATGTTTGTAGTCCACTTTAAATTGTTGATCCCAATCTAATTAACCCTTGTGTGCAAAAAATGATTGTTGATCATCAAACAAACCAAACGTTTGGGAATTAAACTTTAAGGTAACAATTGGTGTGCTTGGAAAGAATTTTTTTTTAATAGGAAAAATTGTTACCATATAATGATAAGTTTACTTTCTATTTATTCATAATTTTATTTCAGTATTTATTATAATTTTAGTATTTATACCCAAACTGTTTTTGTCTAATAAACTTCAATAATTCCTCACATTCGTTTAAGATTCTAGATTGTGTTATCTGGAAAGCAGATTGCTTGTTTACTGATAGTAAAATGTAATACATATGTTTTATGTAACTAATCAATGAAACTAGCTCATATTTTTACTACCGTAAGTGTAATATTTAGCTAATTTTTAGTTTTAAGCAAAAACAAAATATGTTTTTATATTTAAAAACAACTAGATCCTGCAAAATAAACATTCGTGTTGAAATTATTTTTTGCTGCAAAAATAGATATTAACATTCTTATATTTTATTTAAATATTTTGTTGTTGAATTAAGCTGCAAACAAGTAGATTATTTTCATTTGTAGTTTAATCAAATTACTATGAATTTTTTAACTCTTAATTTACCTTTTAATAAGTGAGAAAAGCTTTCAATAATTAAAACCATATTTTGTAGATATTTTTAGTCGATTTTCTTTTAATTTACTTTAGTTACCTAATTAAATAAATGGGTACTATTTCTTGCCTTATTTAATACACACATTATGAAATAGTTCCAAGATTATAAATTCAATTTAATGAGTAAAATTTAAAAGGTTAAAATTTGAATCATTATTTTTTTAAACTAACGAGAGTATAATCTGTAGTATCAGTAAATTTTTTATTATCCTGTTATGCAAAGAAATAACCTTAATTTTTAAAAGAATTTGGACTTAACAAGTCAATATCGTTTTAAAATTAAAAACTATAGAAAGAATGCATAGTTAATAATTTCATCGATTAGAAAAATTGTAACTAAGAGTAGTCTTGGTCGTAACAAAAAGAAACTAGTTGGAAAAAGCAGTTAAAAACTACGAATTAAATAATGAAAGCATTTGTTGACAGGTTTCAATAGATATATACGAACAGTAGAGTGGCTCTGTATATCTGTGTAGCTTAGTATAATTCTTCAATGACTGGTTGCAATGAACAAAATATATTATAAACTAGATTTCAATCTGCTGTGATTGAAGGAGAATTTCTATGTAACATTTATTAAGCAGTCATGCAATGTCCTGTTTCATCAATGATTAAATATAATTATCATATTTATAATGAAATAAAATATTTTTACATTTTATTGAATTCAAGAAATCTATTTTATTTTACAAAGATTTTAAATTTACACTTGCAATTATAATAATTCATGAAAAATGGATGATGAAGATTATAATTGTGACATTATTTATTTCCTATTAGTGATTCTTTTCCTCTGTTTAATAATAAATCATTGGTTTAGTATTCTTGAAAAAGATTTTTACCTAATAATGAGTTCTTGTTTTATCAAGCCAAAGTGTGCGTTTCTGCTATTGGTATTATCTTAGAAGACTTTTTGTTTTCAAAATAATAGTGAACTATTTTTAATCTATAACTGTTAGAAAAGTTTTGCATCTGAAACACTTGAATTTGTATAAGTTTAAAGCTTTGTCAAGAGAGTGACTGATACAATGAATCAATTTTTCTCCATTTTCAGCCAGATCTTTATTAACCGATATTAATACCAGTGAATTAGCACTTAATTATTTATTGCATAATTATGGTATTCTTGGTGTTACCCTTTACTTTTTTTTTTGTATAAGTTGAACTGTGTAATTTTTGTGTCACTAGGATCTAGTCAAAGTCAGTGCTTACTGTATCTTTGTTAATCAATATGATATCAGCAGAATATAACCTGAGGCTATTCAATCTCATTGAAAGTGCTTATATTACTATAGTTAAGAACATATTACTTGTAATAATGAGCATCAGTTCCATAGAAGCTTCTAAAATATGCAAGCTTGTTTATTTAATCTTGACTACTATTGATTTTTCAAAATACATACCAATACATTATTTGGAGCTCAAAAATAATAAATATTACAAAGCATGATACAAAAATTGTAATGCTTATTCTATTCAGAATTATTTTTTATTTTATATATACATACTAGTTCAAACAAAATCAGCTATCTATTATATATAAATATGTTAATTTATTAACGTTAACTTGAAATGAAAAATATTGTCTACAACAAAAACTATTGAATTCAAAGTTTATGAAACTTATTATGTAAATTTAAGAAACAATTAAATCTCCTAAAAATAGTTCCTACTTCATAATTGGGGATCCTATTGTTTATATTTTATAGAAAATAATTGAATGATTGAAAATTTATTCAGATATGATATATGCAATTAGTGTAAAATTATATATTGTATATTTCAATTTTAGAATGTTGCATACTAATATATTTTGTTGCCGATCAAATTGTATTTCCTGATCAATTGTGAATTGTTTTAAAACTAGTGCTGTAGATATAAAGCTTAGTAAATCTCTGTTTTCATCAATTTTGTATGTGTTAAATTATGTGTCAATGAATTTATATGGTGCTTTGTACAATATAGTTGTCATGTGAATTAGATTTTTCTCATAAAAGCAATTTTAAGTGGTGAAATAAGTAATCCGTTAAATGATAGTGAATATTATTCTTACCTAACACTATAATTGCAACATAAGTATTTTTACCCTATCGGGGTCAAAATTTATATTTTTTTTGCAAACGTAAAGAAATTCTTAATTTATTTATATTGTATTTTCATTAGACATACTAAATACATGTTAAGAAATTCAGATTAATTTTAAAATTATTATATTTCTCTTTGCGAAAGAAAAGCTTGATAAAATGTTAAATTTATTGAAGTAATTAAAAATTATCATAATTTCTCTCCCTTTTTAAAAAATATTCTGATAGCCATGTGTGTAAAATACAAAAAAAGGAAAATCATATTTACTACTTTTTTAAGTGTTGTTTGCATACATGATATTTGAAACATACTTTCATTGGGAATTCATAGAATCAGTCTATTCTTGGAAATAAAAGATAAATTTAGAAAAAAAAATTTTGATCCTACACAGGATATGTAGCAGTGTCTATATTTATATTAATTATTCTTAAAATGTTTTGTTCATAAAAATTGAATATGGTTAATAAAATAAGTGAAAAAATTCTCACTTCAATACTTCTTATCTTATAAATATAATGTAAAATTGCAGCCATTTAACTATCTTTAAATAATATTCATCATTTTTTATTTAAAATTATGTTTTCATTTGCATCATTTGTATTTTCCTTTCTTTAGTTTACTGAAATAATCTTTCATAATTTTACATCCTTAAATTATTTTATTGTATTTTACACAAATTTGTTGTCAAAGAGATCCTATTCCTAATTCTCTTATTCAGTTAATTGACATTTCTAATATGTATTATACAAAAAGGAAAAATTCCTTGAGAGCTAAAATTATTGACAAAAATTTCAGCTTTTTTTGTGCAAGTATAAATTGATATTGGGGTGAAATAATTCAAGGATTTTTATTTTAAATTTACCTTTAAAAGTTTAATCATTTTCAGAAATCGGTAATTTTTATTGTCCTTTATATGTAAAAATAAATTTGTAAATTAATTTAATAGTGATGTATTACAATTGAAATCATTTTTTACATGTACAAAAGTTTATATAAAATGGATTGCTTAGAAAGTTTATGGTTAATATAACAGTATGTGTGTGTTTTTTCTTGTTAAATATTTTGCAATATTCAGCAAGACTGTAATATTATTGATTTGAACTCTTTTTTCCAAAATTTGTAAAGGAAAGAAATCTGTAGATAAAAACTGCATTAGAAAAAATTAAAAATATTTAATCTCATATTTAAAAACATGCACTTTTAGCATAACAAAATTTTCAAAAATTACATTTCTTATTCTTGTTTGTGTATCTTGACATTAAATATCAATTTTTTTTCACATAGAATTTTTTTACATTTAGAAGTGGAAAGTCTGGTGTATATACAGTCGATGACTAGCTGCTGCATTTTTAATTTTACTGTATCAAAATTTCGACCCCACTACCAAAAAAAAATGTAACTAACATCAGAATTAAGCAACAATTAGAATAATTATTCTTTCTATTCATTAATTTGAATATGGAATTAAGACAACGGTAATAGTGCATAAAATTATTGTTAATGTAACATTTTTGTGTAAGCTTCAGAATTTTTAATATTAATTTTTATAAGAAATTATGATTTCTTTCTTACTAGTTTTTAGAGCATCTGCATGTAAAATGATGCATTTCTATTTATTATCAATGATTTATGTTTAAATAATTTATGCAGCTTTATATATATTTGCAAATAATATTACACACAAATCAAGTATAAATATTGCAGATTCTTCTGGAAGGATGTAAATGATTTATTTATTTGCTCCATTCACACATTTAACATCTTTCCTTGAGCTTTAAAAATAAATTGTAATTAATTATGCAAAATACATCCTTCTAAGTTGAAATAATACATATCTTTCATTATATTCGATTCACACATTAAATTATTTTTAAATAAGATATAATTTCTTTTTAGAAGGATTTGTCACATTGCTTTGAATAATTTATTAGTTTTATATACATTGGGAAATAAAATTTCATATGCAATTTTTTTATTCATTTGTGGTTATAAAGAAAAAAATGATTTCAGAGAGCATATCATTTAAATATAGAAATCATATGTATGTATCAGTAAAAATATAGAAAAACTGTCTTGTAAATCACTTCCTTTACAAAAGATATCATTTTAGATCTAGATAAATTCTTACAAAATATGCTCTTTTATAAGCATTTTCATTTTACTCCTGCATAACAATATAGTTAGAGAAATACAGAAGAAAATATTTCAGTGATAAATTATAATTCATATTTATCACTAACTTATGCTAGACTTTATTACTCTGAATAATAGATTGTTATTGAACTTATTTTGTTAGTGTAATTTTGTAAATGGTGGAATCAAGTTTGGCATAGCATTTGTACATTAGTGTTAAGTGAAAGCAGTTAAAAACTTCACAGTTAGTAATTCATTATATTTGTAATTCTTCATTTAATCTATAAAAGAGCATAAAATTTTGAATACAATGATTGTGTATTACATTTTGTTTGTCAAAAATGTATTACTGTTTTCTTTAAGAATTTGTATAAACAATCAATTTAGATTCACACTGTAGTAAATTTTAAAAATTTCTATTAATTTCTCCATGAAATGTAATTTTAAAGTGATAAATTTTTTCCCTTAGTGAAAGTAATAGTACTAATTACATTTCAACATTTTATACTATTTTTTAACAATTATTCACAAGCTCAAAATATAAATGCTACACATTCATTTTTCGTTTTATTTTTTATTAATCATTACTGTGCTTGTATAATTATAGCTTACATTTCTACTAATCGTTGAATTTTGTTTAATTATCTTTCTCTTTTTTATTCCAATGTCATTTTTAAGAATGTCTGAGGAGATATATATATATATTATTAATTATTTAGCAGTTGTACTTAATAATAGCTCGTAATTGTCTCTGTGCTGTTTTTCTCATTTTATGCAATTTTCAAAGCATTAGTATACTACAACTTACACATAATACGAGATAGAAAATTTAATATGGTACATGATAGGAATATATGTTAAATTTTTAATTTTTGTCTGAACTATTGTCTACAAAATTACTAATAACTTTGCAATACTATCATTAAGTATTGTACATTATATACTTCCATAGTTTCTTATTTTCTTCTTCATGAACTTTTTTGATTATTTATTTTAAAATTTTAAGAGTATTTAATATCTATTAATGCAAAAACAATAAAACTATTCAAATGTTCTGAAGCTTGTATAGGAAATTTGCAAAACTACAAACTTCCTATAGATAATTATTGTATACACACACATCAATATATTTTAACTGATAACAGATCACGTATCAAAACTAAAATTGAGAATAATTTGATTATTTGTAATGTGACATAATTAAAAAAGTAACATTCAACACATTTTTATTTTGTAAATATAATTGAATCTTGTTATATGTCAATTATGGATTAAAAATATTGTTCTTTGCTTTTAAGTTTTTTAATAAAAATGATTTCTTGAGCATTGAAAAAAGTACTTTTTTATATGATATAATCTATTCAATATATACATTAACTGTGGTTATTATATCTCTTGTATTTATTATAATATTTATAGGTTTATAAGTAAAAAGTACAATATTTAGCAATATGAAACAGTGCTTATTTTAAATTTGTGTGAGATATAAACTTCCTTGAAACTTCATACTTAGATAAAATTAACAAGTGCATTGTTATGTTATTTTGCTACACATTAAGTTTTCCTAAGCATTTTGATGTTTTCAATATTATATTTATCATAATGATTTGTTATTTGTATGTATGAGTGGAGAGAATTTGTATGTTTTGCAAATTGAATCTTGTTATTTATTTTATGAGTGCTATAGTTGTATTATAAAAAATGCTGTGATAAATTTAGAATTTTTTAAATGAAGTCTTGTTGAGCCTAAATTGACAACCTCTATTTAATAGATTATATTAAATTTGAACTTTGAAATATTCAATACTTTTAATACTTTTTTATATGAAGAAAAGTGAAAAATTTCATTATCTCATATATAGGAATTAGAATGTTTTTATAAAATTAGTATACAATTTAATAAGAATAATAAACTTTGGTAATGTATAAATTCATTAAAATAATTTGTTTTTATGTGCTTGTTTGTTATATTAATCTTAAAAATGTAACTGGAAGCTGGTCTTTAGAGAAACATGGTAGTATAAGAGATTCATATAATTTTCCCATATTAACTGACTAATGTCCTTCAATTAATAGATTTTAAATATTAGAGTTAGCCAACTTCACACTTTTCCAGAACTAAATTGAATTGAAAAACATTACCTGAGCTACGATCTATTGTTTTCTTTTTAAAATATACAGAAAAAAAAAATTTGGACTGTATTTTGTCTCTTCACAAACAACCAATCTCACCATAATATTTGGCCATTAAATACGTTTAAACTTACTGAACAGTAAGAAAAATGTGTTCTAATGTTGAATTTATCCACTATTCTTTCATATCCAACGCTAAACAAAAGAAAAAAGATTTAGAGGTTAAATTCTTAACCTACCATCAAAGTTGGTGTTTTGTGTTTTCTGAAGATTTATCAGCCATTGGGGTATAAATGTAATTAATTGTGCATAATTTATCATGCAAATAAATTATTTATGTTGTTAAATGAAACGAGTCATATTTTGCTGTGAGTAAATTTGTTATAGTGGATTTACACTGCAACAATAATGAGCAGATATTAAAATATATACCACACACAATATTCTTTCCGTTACTACTATTTTAAGATGAATTTCTTCCGAAACAAAATCATCGTGATATACATTATATTTAATTTTAATTATAGAAGTAATAATCTAATGTCACTCACTTCTAAATTCTTTGTTTAGCTGGAAAGATCTTAACAGTATTTGAATAAATTTGTTTCAATCTATATACACTGCTTACTTAAAACATCCGTGTAAACAGGAAAAAGTTAATTATTTCTATTTAGAACATATACTATATATGGTTAAATTTACGGAATTCTAACTTAAGAGTTCTTACTTTCTGGTATTAATTATTAAATAATTATACTCTGGAAATATTTTTATCTTGTTTTAGTGAATAATTTTTTACTGGTTAATTACTTTTAAGGCAGTTTTGGCGAGAAAAATTTGATTTAGAAAACAAAACCGACGAAAATTTAGAGGAAATCTTGAGAAAAAATTCTTTTTTTTTTTTTTTTTACTCAATCGGGAAAGAAAAAAATTTTAGCTCTAGAAAGATCATAGCAGAAACAAAAGTTGAAACACACAACTTGCATTAATATAATTTTGGTATATATTAAAAAATTAAATTTTCTTAACGTTTCCTTTTGATTCAAGAGTGATGATTAAGTAATATTTGTAACAAAATATTACAGTGACTAATTTTTATAGTCAGTGTGAATGTATTGAATATCTTATATAAAACATGAAACTAACCAAGGCGCAGCTTTTCCTTACTTGGACCTTGCGCCATTAAAACCAACCGACCGAGACTAACCATTGCTAAACGAATTTTAATCAAGAATCACTTCTACATTGTTTCTAATTTAATACAGTTATAAAATAAGTGTAACAAACAAAATATTTAACCATTTGTAAATATATTATTTAACAACAGAAAATTAAATTAATTAAAATTCATCATTTTAGTTGATAATTTTTAGCAGTTACAGTAAAATGTATATATTATACTATAGATATGTGTTTTAAAAATACAGTATATGAAAATATTTTGTTTTCACATATATAAATTTTAATACATTTACAAAGAATTATTATACACATCATATATTTTATACCTGCATATTTCTCTTACATGCATTCAGATTATTATAATCGAATGTCATTTCTCTCAATACATAAGAAATATTGAAATTTGTAATTCAATTTAAAAAAACAAGTTTGTAATGCATTAGAAGTATTAAATGATTTTTATATTCAAATTCTAAAACTAACATTAATAATAAAATATGTAAGATCATTCAGTAAAAAATAAAAAATTTTATAAATTTTCGGAAAAATCACTCATTTAAAAAAATATTTGAATTAAAATTATCTCACATACTTTAGATTTATTGAAAAGAATTACATCTACTGCTATTTTTAAATTGATGTGACTCATAAATTTCAAAATTAGAAAGAGTTTTTTTTTTTTTTTTTGTTTACATTTTCTATATTTGTACATTAAAATCTCGCGCAGCCGAATTTCGGTATCGGGGATCAAAACAATTCTTCTTAATGAAATTTGTATGCACTACATATTTCACTGCTTCCAGTATCAATCGAGCTAATATTTAATAAAAATATCACTCAAAAACTTTTATTGTTAACCTGAGAAATTTTGTATTAAATGGTACATTTTCGAATGATAGATAGTTCTGTATATTCTGCCTGATATTTCGTTATCACAATAAAAAATATTGACAAATAATATTTAAAAGAAAATCGTAAATAAAAGAAATATTTTTATTTTTCCATGTAGCCAAAAACAAAACTTGATACATCGTGCAATAGTTGAAATTTTAATTATAGAATTTTTAAAAAATAGCTGCACAAAATAACAAAAATAGTTATCTTTATAAAAAGCTTTTCAATAGCACTACTAAATTTCCTATTTTATAAATTACGTAAAATTACAACACGATCAAAGGGAACGACTGGAAAAGATAGTTACTGTGGGTAATCAGTATTGCACGCAGACAAAAAAGCAAGTTTGATGGTTTACACAGTTGCCTGTGGTGGAAGATAAAATGGTTTATATTGGTTAGGCATGAACTGATCTTGGATGACAGAAACTGACAATTTATTCCATGCTGCTTAAAGTCTGCACCACACTTTTTTAATTGCAGCTGAAGAGGAGTGGTAGGCTAGTCTCAGCAATCCGTGATCAGATTTTTTTCAAATGGTGAGATGTGATGGCCAAGACAACAATCGAATATCCTCAGTATCGATGAAAGTCAGATCACAACGTGCAATAAGTGCTTTTGCATTATCTTGTTGAAACGGCATTTTGGTGGCATCGAAAATAGAGCACAACCTTTGATCTTATGATATTAGAAATTTAATGATCGTCCTTTAAATTACAGCCGATCTGAACTAGAGATGTGCTTGACGCGTACCCAAATGGCTACCCGTACTATCGTAACAAGTTCAGGACTCCCATGACGATATCAAATGTATAGACACACATGCGGACAATAGAAAGCTAATTCTGAACCGGGACTCGTCTGTAAAGACGATATAGCACCCTATATTCAATATTGTTGTTAGTCACACCAGATGTGCCATCGGTTTCTATTCTGCGTTGCCAAGGGAAGTCAAAGTAATGGTCCTTGTGTTGACTACCCCCACGCTGATTCAAACGTCGTCGCATTGTACGAACGGATACTGAACGCATTACAAGAAAACCTATTTCTTGACTAATGGTCCGTGATATTGTAAGGTTTTGTAAGACCTACCTCACAATATACATGTCTTCTTAGGCGTTAGTTATTGGAGGGCGCTGAAATTCTACATGCCGTTTAGTATAACAATCAGCAATCCTTAGCCATATTCTCATGGATTTCGATCTTTGCAAATGATAGTAGAATGATAATTCCCACTTTCGATCGGCAAAGATCCTTCTTGTATTGAATTTTTGCACTTGTTGGTAATCATTTCATTTTCTTATTTGAGATAAAACGATATTCTAAAAAAATTACAACCTCACAAAGAGAGGTTTCCACAAATAAGTTTGCTGCATCTTTCTCTTATTTTGTAGTGCTTCAGGTGACGTTCGTTGCGACTGTGTCATCCAAAAACACTAAACTGCTTTGAATATTCCAGGCTCTTATTTTCAGGTTATTTTGACGTTCATAAGATCCTTCCGTCTAGGTGTTGCAATTATAATGGCCAGCAATTTTTCTTACCACCCACAATAAAATTAAACACATAAATTCCACTCTCAAATTTTAAAAATACTTGGTTAGGTTAGGTTATGACGGACATTTTTGGAGCTCTATGCTAACATGTTTGTAGCTCACATTGAAGAGGAGATAACTGGAGATGATTTTTTTATAATTACACAGACATGCCATATATACCCATTTATAGGGTAGGCAACCATTCACACTCCATTCCTACAAGAAAAGGACAAAGACAGGAGAGAGAAAAAGAGAAAATACATCCATGCCCGCACCGGGAGTCCAACCCAGGACCTCCCTATCCGCAGTCAGTCACGCTGACCACTAGGGCTGCTGAAAATACTTAAGATTCAATAAAAATAAATGTAAAAATTTGGATTTTCAAACTTCAAGGAAATCTGTTCATGCATTAAAATTATAATCCAGTTGATTGTTTCACTTACATAAAGTGAATTTTTAAAATGTTGGTGTAGATTTTACTATCGTTTATTAATATGTTTGAAGTAAGGCAATAACTGAATACCGAAGCCTTCGTTATTAATATATAATATACCATAGTACTCGATATCTATTATACTTTTGTCTTTGATGAATAAATAACATTAGGATGCAGTATGTGTGTCAGATTAGCAAATGAATGAATTCACGAGGAGATCTCAGATGCTCTTATATTATCAACCATAAATGAAACAGGAGTTAGATGCTCAGTCATTAAATTTGAGCATGAATGTATAGATCATATAGTGACACATGGTGCAGAATTGTTGATCACAATGGTCAAGACCCCATAACTATCTGCAGAATATTAAATCGAAGGATTCAACATGGACGTACAAAACTCCGCTTCAGCCCGTGGTTTTATTTTTTATTCGAGCTTTGCGAAATGCAAAGTTTCAGCAGAATAATGCGCGATTGTAAGTCGTCGACATTGTATGAATCTTTCTTTCATACAGAAAATGTTTCACTGCTGTCTTGTCTCACAAATCCTCCAAATCTACCCTCAGTTAAAAAAATTTCTGGTCAATGATTGCCATGTATCTAAGAAATATGATCTCTCTTCCAGTGATGCATCCATACACATTGTGAAATGTATTCAATTAATATGTGGATAATATCCCAAAAGAAGTCCATATATTCTGAACCATTCTCCAAAATTTGTCCTCCGACGGAGGATAGTATAACAGATAAACGACAGCCAATCGCGTCTCAGATATGCACTATAAGTGAAAGACGAGGAGACAGTGCAGAATCATTGAATGTGATTCATTGCTTGCCTGTTGACGAATATCGGTTGAAATTTCCTGTTTCCCTTCTACAAAGAGAATTTTGCAGCTGCTGAACGTAAAGTATCACAAGTTGCATCCCATTGTTAATATATGGTTGTGGTGCAAATATGCCTCTGATGCACCTTTGGTTGTTTACTATTCTAGCTGATCCCACTCTTAAATTATTATTCAACGTAGATAAGTGATGTGGAATCCAATAATAGTTGTCGAATTATCTCCATTTTCTAGACTATTTAAACTCATTCAATGACAATCATTAATTAAACAGAACTGAGACTCATCACTGAACACCAGATTGTACCTTTCAATTCTCTTGTTAACAACACCATCAAAATCCTCCTGTACGTTGTGCAGGATATCAACGAAAGTTGACAGTGGAGCCTCCAAAATGTTCCTTAGAATGTATCGTGTGTCCTGTTCACCTCAAAGAACCTGGTCTGAGAAAGCCTATTCGCATCTTGTTCATTCATCTATCTCGTACAAATGCTGTACGTAGTGGACGTATCCATTATGCAGCGATACTATGGTAAAACCCATGATTCTTACGTAACGCATTTTTACTCTTTATTTTCTTACAGAAAAATATCCGTTTACTGGAGGTACCATCGATATTGTGATCCAGACAAATCTTCATCCACACGTATTTTCTGTAACTTTGAACTTACCAAAATACTGCTTTTCCTAAACGTCAAAAAAGTAAAACTGTTGGATATACGCAGTCTTTGTTCCCTTTTATCTCACGCTACAATAACATTATCAATTTTCCTTTTATCATGTTCCGCTTTGGATTTTGAGAAATTAGCATATTTATACGGCAAAACTTCATGCTGATACATTTTCTGCGTCAGACATTGTATATAAAAGAATACCAAGCATTAGGAAATAAATTATAAATTTTAAGATATTCAATAAGTGCAAATATAAAAACTTTAAGCAATAAGTCAATCTTAGAATATACATTAGAATGACTAGTAATCAAAATATTAATATATTTGAATAAACAATAAATGCCTTTTCAAAAAATGCAGGTTCAATATTTTATCGAATAGTTATGCATCATAAAATTAATTTGAAAAAAGTTATTCACGTCAGTGATTTTATGTTGTTGCTCAATATAATTGAGCCCTCTCCGAATAGAAAGAACGTCTTAACAGAAAGTGTATTTTGCTTTCAAATAACAAAAAATAATTTTACTCAGTATTAATCAGTTTTTCCTCCATCAACTGGTACTTAAAAAACAGATAGGAAAATTAAATACAACAACATTAATAATTATAAATTTATATGAAATATATTTTTCTACTTTAAATTACAAGATTTTTTTCACGTAATTTTTTCATTTTTTCTATGAAATAAAAGAAAAAAATCATCTACTTGAAATGTTACAACTGCAAAAAAAAAATAATAATAATAATAATAAATAAATAAATAATTAAAATATAAAAAAATTATAGTATAAATGTTATCAAAATACAACATTCAAAAATTAGGAACTAATAGAATGAAATATATACTTATCTAATTACAAAAATTTACACTATAAAAAAATTTAGACATCAAATAAAACAACTTAGTACATAAAGTTACTTTTTTTTTTGACAAAGTATTGAGTTTTAAATTTTTTCTGAAAAACAATTCATCAAAAAAAGGCACCACATTGCGCTCGAAAGTGTTTAAGAACGTTTTTTGAAATACCATTGAAGAAAGAGTTTCTGATTTGAAAATTGAAATCAAAGCAAAAACATTTAGTTTAGAAGATATTATACATTACTTAGTATAAGAATGTGGACACTAGCAATAATCTCAATTCTTGTCCTTCATTCGGCTGTCTGAAAATTCCCATGTTTGATAAATCATTGATTCTCTAATATCAATTGTACTTATATAGAAAAATAAAGTTTATTTAATTACACAATAAGAAATATCTATCTTGGTGCCATTATTTCTAAGAATTATAAAAGTTCTATAAAACTGAAAATTTACGCATCCTAAAATATAATGTACAAAAGTAATAAATATCTGTTTACAAGTATAGATGATTTTAACACTTTCGCTCTATAGCAATTTCTTTTTGGAAGAACTTAACAAAAATATCACAATAAAAAAACTTGAGGATAACTGCATAGTAAAGTATAAACTTGCGACTTTCAAAAATTTATTTATAATGAAATATGATAAGTTAACAATGGCTGCACTTTGATTTAGTGATTATTAATCAAGTCAACTTCACAGACATGCAAACAATAGCAAGGCTACTCTAAGTCTAGACTTTTAAACCTATTCTGAAGTATAAAAAACATAGTTCAACGATAATAATAGTATATAAATCAGTGTATAAAATGTTAATGCAAGAGAAGGCGAGAAAAAATATGTTGCATTTGATTTATGCCAATAATGTGTTTAATTAAATTTATACTTAAAAATGTTTGTCCGAGTAAAATGATAAAGAAGAAAATGATATCACTATTCTAATTTTATTTAATCACTTGACTTCTAGAAGATCAAAAGGAAAAATCATATGAATGATTTCCGCAATTGAAAAGCATAAATGGATCGTCGAACATTAACAAGTCAGAAAATTTATTTATTATTCATGGAATTTATGCTGTAATGAAAATTTCAAAAGTGACAAGCGTTATGGAAAATCTAAATGAGTAAACGGAGATGGAACTACTTAAACACCACATTTTAAAAAAGATCGAGGGCAAACTTCTTGGAATAAAAAATAAAAGTGATAGGGATCATTAAAGCAAATATTTTGCTAATATATAAAATAGTTAAATAATAAAAATAAATGAAATAAAAAAGAGTTTGAATTTCGTAATCCACAAATTTTAGTTTTGCTCTGGTATACCTTTTTACTTTTTTCCTCCAAATTTTCTGAAGAAAAATGGAGTTCACATGTTTATTTTTAGATAAATCGGAGAGAGTAAATTATTAATTTGATAAATTGAAGTATGATAAAATATATACTACTACTATAAATATAATATTCCTTAATAATTAAGTATTCATTTCTAGAAAGTGTAAATTGCTATTGACAAATTAATTTTTTTTTTTTGGATTCAGACAGAAAATAAATACAATTTTTATTCTAGGCTTATCTAGAAATAATATTGTAGCCTTCCTTCAACAAGCGAAATACATTCATAAAATAAAAAGTATCATAAGCAAAAAATAAGTGCTATTTTAATTTGTTAAGACAAAATATCAATATTTTCGAAATGAATCTTTCATGCTTGTAAATATTATTTTTATAATTAGTACATTCTTTCATCAGTAACTCTGGATATACAAGGTTAACAAGAAAGCTCTTGCAGTTTTTAATGATCCAAAAGAACATGACCTACAGGAAGTGTAGCCTATTGTTAAGTCTCGAAGTAATCACCATCAGCATCTAGCACTTTCTGCAACATATCTCTAGTTGTGTAATTCGCTTGAAGTTAAACTCGGGGATTTTGAGTGCAAAGAAGCTTGTGAGTGTTTGGTGCAAGTCTGCTTCATTGGTAAAGGATTTTCGGCTAAGATTATGTGTTCAGAGAATGAAAGATGTGTTAATCTGATGATGCAAGGTCAGGCAAGTAAGGAGATTGGCACAAAGTCTCCCAACCAAGTCGCTGTATTGTATTCCTGGTAACCCGTATGATATGCGGCCTCGCGTTATCGGCCAAGAATAGTACATCCTTGCGATTACCCTGTGCTGGTTCCTTCTATTGCAATGCCTATTGCACACGTTCCAATTGCTGCGAGTACAAATCTGCAGTGAGTGTTTGACCTGTTGGAAACAGCTCATAACGAACCATTTGACTAGTCCACCAGACACAAAGCATAATCTTGCGTGGGTGCATATAGGTGGTCTTGCGCTCTGCGGAATAGCATCCTGGAGTGATAACCAATGTTTGGAACGCTTGGGATTGTCATACAGGACCCTCTTTTCGTCACTGGTCAGCACTCAATTGAATATGGATGCTCCACAGTGGCGAGAAAGCAACGATAAGCAGGCTGCCACTCGTTTTTTGCTAATGGACATCTAACGTATGAGGAACCCACTTGCTCAGTTTGTACATCTTACCTAAACGATGCAGATGATATAATTTCAACGGAAACGTTAAATTTCAGGCAAGTTCACCCACGTTTGACTTCTGTCCTCTTCAATGGTTGCCAGTAAGGCTTCGTCATCCATGCCCTGTGGTCGCCCACTGAGAGTTTCATCACAGAGGAACAAATCAACCGATCTGAATTTGTGAAACCAAAGTGTATGCATTGCCGTACGTCTATTCACAGCACTACCCCATAACGCTTGACATATATTGTCGACTTGATGCAACAGCTGATAAGCTGACTTTGAAGTCGTAAACAGTAAACGACACGTCCATTTTTCTTCGTTACTCTGAGTTACAATTGATGAATGTGCGTGGTGGACCCGCTTTTATAAGACTGGTATTCCTACTCTCAACTGATCGATATCTCAACAACATCATACACTAATTCGCATACTTATGCACACTTCATCGAAAATGGCAAGAGCTTTCTTGTTTACCATTAAATGAATTGTATTCTTTTTACATTACACTTAAGCAAACAGCCGTTTCAATTTTAAAAATATCAATTTTATAAAAGCATGATTTTATATTAAAATCTATATTTACAAATGAAGAACTTTGATAGACAAAAACTTTTCTATATTCTTACTCCAAGCATTTTTCTTTTCTTTTCTTTTTTTATTGGATGAAACTTAATTTCTTCAAATAAAATTTCGTTTTAATTTCTATTAAGAGATCTTTTACTTCAAAAATTTACTTCATCATTAATAAATTTTCACGACTTAAGTGTAAATGTGATAGACAGAGTCATCTGAATCATTCATAAGTTTATTTAAATTCATTTCAGGCAAATTCAATTTTATGCGGACTGTTACAGACTAAAAATATACTCCTAAGTATTTTCCAGCAAACTTTAAGAAGAATATCAGTTGATTCCAAACATACGAAACTGTAAATTTTTTATTCAAAGTATGAAGTTTACGGATTTATATGGCTTTATGAAACTAATTTTTAAATTAAAATAACATAAAAATAGTATCTCTTAAACATAAAAAAGTCCCAAAAAATCAAGTTAAAATTTAACTCCGAAACAGAACTATTAACAGTCAGAAAATAGAAAATTTCAATACATTAAAAATAGACAATGAGTGCAAAGCATATTACTTATCATTACCTTATTTTTGGTTCAGCACTTTAATAAGTTTTCATCCGTTATTTAGGGAAATTACAGGCATACATAAGAAATGGGATTTTTTCATCCCATTCACTGAGGTAACAAGACACGAGGAAAATAAGTAACATACGGCAGCAACACCATAAAAAACATATCAATAGTATATTAAGGCATTGACTTAAACGCAAGTGATTCACGTGAAAAAATTTCTCCCATAATTATAGTCTCATGACAAAAAATAAAACTTTACTAGTTGAAAAAATGGAAATTTTAAGAAAATCCAATATTCCTCTATCTACATAATCATAACATTCATTACATTATTTCCGACATTATATCTGAAATGGACAAAAATAGTGAACAAGTATGCTTAAAAAATTATCAGTGATTTCTGATTTGAGTAGTCATAGTTATCAAATGAGAAAAATGCGGTAACCAACTGTATCAATAGCTATTTGATAATGCAGTAACATTTGATATTGATAAATAAGAAGTTGTAATCAGATCTTCTTTTGCTTAGAATAAGACATGTTCAGATATGATTACAAATTATTTAAACATTAATTTAAGAATTCTTAATGGCATTTTGATCAAAATCAAATTGGATTCCTAAATAATACCATAGATGTGAGTTAGATAATCTGTGTTATAATCTATCTGTCTGTATATGTATATATATATATATATATAAAACTCACTATATTCACACAGGATATACTCCTAAATCCTTTTATCTTGAAATAATTTATTGTATTGTAGATTACGAGCAAACGTAATAGTTAGTCCCATCATGAAGATGGCGTCAGAACCAGCATTATACTTCACACGTCTGGGTGTGCTGGCGAGGAAGGAGTCGCAAGCCAGGAAACTACAAGTGTTGATAAGCACAGGAAGAAAATTTTATTGAGGACCATCTGAATAAGATATGGCGACGAAAAACTGACTCGCTGGTCGCGTTTTCTACAGGACAAAAAAACCTTAATTGCCCAAGAAAAGAATTGCTCGAGATTCATGAAATAAAATTTTCATTAATATATTTAATTAGCTCTAACTTATTTATATATTTAACTAATTTATTGATTTTAGCATTTCAACCTTAAAATGTGAGTGTGTGTGTCATCAGTAAGAAATTATAAATTCAAATGTAACAAAAAATCATCTGGTTTATATATTCATAGTTCGTGATCATTTTTTTGACTTCACATTGAAAAATCAACGGTACTTATTTTGGCAAGATTTCTAAAAATTAAAATCGGCACCTGGTAAATCGAGAGCACTTACACAAACACCCCATCTGACTTTGGCTACAATACTGGACCATTAGATGACTACAAAACTGCCTTATTAGATGAATACTCTCATACGCTCAGTGGTTTGATGGAACCTGGTGCAGTGCTCACATAAGTCAAACTCATATCCATTTGAAATAAAAAATATTAGAGTCAATTTTTTGCTCAATTTGTAGTTTTTATGAATGAAAGAACAAAAGTTTTACTAATGAGTTCAGTGTTCAATATAAAATTGTTTCATTCTACATATAAGTAGTATCTCGTGCATTAATAGTATTTGTAATTATTATTAAAGTACAAATTAGTGTAAAAAAATTCAACTATAAATTTTATTCTGAAGTATCTGATCTAAAAATACTATAAAGAAAAAGGTGGTCTTATCTTTTTCTCCTAACTTTTTGGCTGAAAACTTTAAAATTACTTCATCAAAATTTATACATTTCGTGCTAAACTATATTATATTGTTAAAATGAATAAGAGTTGGAGTCATTTTTGGATCATAGTGGACCTAAGATAGCTAATTAGAGTTTCAAAATGCTCCTCAAGTGATGACACACTGTTTTAGCTTGCAACTTTGGATGACCTTCTAGAAGTAAAAAATAGTTTTAAGTCGCACAGTGTTTGAAAATGACTGAAGGTAAAAGGCCTTTTGTAACGAGCGGCAACGTTCAGTTTTTAAACCGTGTGCATTAATAAATGAATTGTAAAAAATGCTGCTTAGTATGATCTATTCTATTCCGCGTATAAAACACAAAAATTTTATTCTAATGTCAATAGTCAGAAACTTCATATTTAATTATAAACTATAAAAAATCTAACCAAGTAATTCATCTATTGGAATTTTTACGGCTTTAAGAAATCTTAAATGCGCTTGGAGATTTTTGTTTTGATTCACAAGACTATTTTGTCGAATTCACAAGACAATAAAACTAAAAATTTAACATGTACTTGTATTATGATTGTATAGAAATTCCAAATTTTCCTTCAAAAAATTAGCGTTTGTCTCATTTTAAAATAACTTTAGAAAAATTCCATACTTAAGTTGTTTGTGAACAAACTTTATTGGAAAACATAAGTCTGTTGTCACGTAAGCATTAAAAGTATTAATGTTTTCACTTTATATTAAAATAAATTTTATGTCAAAACTTCAACTTAGATAACGCATAATTTCTGTGATATTTTATTCATTTATAAATTCAGGGGTGCCATTCTAAAGAAATTGCGAGGACAGAAAATTTCAAATTAAAATATTTGTTGAATTTTAGAATGTAATTTATAAATTAGTTTTTTTTTTTAAAAAATATAATTTTAGTTGAGAAAAATTAGTTTTCTTCGCGCAACTTTAACATTCGTCTCAAATTTTTTTAATTATATTTACAGTTCACAGATAATTTACGTTAATGTCTGGAATTAGGGATTGCAATGTTAAATAACTATTTGACTTGAACGAATTCTCTTAAGGCAGTGTAAAATTCTCATCTGAGTTTTTTTCTTGTAGAGAAAGTTGGAATTTTTTTTTTTTTTTTTTTTTTTAAACTAAATATGATATATTTGTATTTGAAGTTTTAACATCGCAATTAAGTGCACGTTTTATTAATTTTCCACATTTAAAATTATTGTGTTAATAGGAATAACATACATAGTAATCATCATAGAAAGGCCATCAACCTTCCTGAAAAATCGAGCATAACAGCTTTCACTAAGAGTTAAAAATTTACAATTTGTAACACGGAATCTAGAATTATTTAGAAAACTACAAATTTAAATTCTGGATGTTTTATTCCCATCATATAATTTAACAATATCTATTTACTTTATCACTTCATGTACTGCATGATTTTTTTTTAAATAAATTACATAATTATTCAGAGATCACAGTAGACTTGGAACTAAATTTATAAAAGCTGATAAGCTTGTATACTCCGTTCTGCATTTTAAATCTAATTCAAAAAATAAATCAAACATTTATTACCCTGAAGTAAGTTTTTTTTATTAAGTTTGCAGTTGTTTCCTGATACGCTGTTCGGAGATCCATATAGTAATTTTATCCCTAAATATAATTTTTTTACAGCAATCGGTGGGTGGTATTTAATAAACAGATCTACAAGCATGTATAAACCTACCACATACAGCTTACAGAATCTAAAGACTTTTAAATCAATTGAGCAAAGTAACGATAGTAAAAATTTATGGATTGCTTAGGTTTTACACAGAACAAAGAAAAGCTTAATTAAATATTACAATGCAACATGTACTATAAAATGGGATTTTCACTCTGAAGAAAATTTACGAATTTATTAAAATGTGGTAAAATACTCATGTACAAATTTAAAAAAAGTTATTTTCTTGTTTACCTATTAAAATACCACTTTTCCTAGACTGATTAAAACTCCTTTTTCTGCCCAGGCCCTGAAAATTTCTTTCATATATTATATAAGTATCTCTTTCTCAATTCTTTTTTTCACGTATTAAAAAATTCATAGTAAGCTCAATACATCATTTATGAAATCTTTTGCACACAGAGCTATCTGTAAAAAATTATTTTCAATAGGTCTAGTAAATTAAATTTGCTTGAAAGTTTAAAAGTTGTTTGAATGAAATGCAGCTTAAGCCTGTAGTTCAATAAATGCTATCCCACAAATATTTCATTAAAAATCCAAAAGCAAAGCTTTGGATTTATGCAGAACTATGCATTTAAGAACCATATAATCCCACACATCTATTTAAGAAAATTCCAATCTCTGCTATAAAATACATTTTTTTTCAGAAAAACTTTTCTAATCTACAAATCAAGCCTGAATATTAAATAAACTTATTAATTTACAAATTGTAAGTACATTTTTATTTCTTTTATTCATAAATATTTTTTGTGGTTAGTAAATTTTCTCTTAGACTGAAAAGTGGCAGCCTTGATAAATTTCAAACCAATATTAATCTCTTGATGAATAAATCAGATGGTATATTTAGTGGAAATAATTTTCAGATAATAAATTGCTGCTATTTGAAATCACTGTTACTGTGGAGATTGTTTAAATAAAACAATTGTCAATCAAGCTTGAAAAGAATAGGTTGCTTTTGCAAAACGATTTCACTCTTGTTATGGACTCACTTATCTACCACAAGAAAAATTTCATCGCATGTCTAATCAGGAGTCAATAAATAGCATAAAATACCATAAATCTTAAAAGATTATAAAAGTTTAAGAAAAATCATATTGTTTTAATTTTACTTTATACATGATTTCTTAAAAAGTATATAGGAAGCATAATAGATACAAGAAAGTCGTTTAAATCATTGTTTAATCTTATCTATCAATTTTGCGAAAATAAATATAACCGTATAAGTTATTTTGTATTTCAGTAGAAAGCGTTTGTTCAATTAAATAGATAAAAACTAAGGCATTTAAAAACTTCATGGAGGTACTTCAATGTGATGTAGCATAAACTAGATTGTTGTCTGAAGATATCTTGGGGGCAATTTACACCCATGTATCCTGCAGAGCAATCTACAAATATATAGGAGTGCGAAGTTGGATGGAGATATTTTCAACCTGCAAAACAACCCAAATATATATTCATGCCAGGGACTTCGGTGATCAATAGAAATGGCTAGTCATAAGAATTACATTGAAAGCAAATCGGAAGCAACTTTTTACATATGGACTGTCACATCGTGAAGCAAGAATTGTCCGTTGAAATGTACAATATACAAGAATGAGGGTAAGTGTTCAAGCAGGATGTTTACTTATCTTTTACTTGTCGGGGATATATTATACGAACTGTACACGCCCTATACCATCAGACACTCCAATTATTTGAACAAGTCTTTTGTTAAAATGTAGGGTCTATGAATTCCTGTTTAAACCATACAATCATACTTTTATCCACTCGATACAACTACAAATGAGATTTGTCAGACAAGGTGTTTCCAGTCATTACCAGTCCAATAGTGTTGTCGGGCTCAGGCGCTCGTAAAGCTTTATGCTATGAGGCCAATAACAGTACATTTGCGAATCTTCAGCCCCCGAAATTCATATCAAGGATGGTTTACTGAATCATTCGCATGTTAACACTTGCAGATCTTCCAGCAATGAAATCTGAAGCGGTTTCGGGTAGTGCTATAAGTTCATCTAATTTAAAAATTTTCGTCATTCAATGCCATTCTGTCAAGGTAATCTTTCGGTCACACCGTTGATTGAATTGATATTTTACTGGATAGTCGATATTCATGATACTCTTGAAATGGCCGTACGAAAAAAAATTTCATCACTATCTCGGAAACGCTATATACCACGTTCAAATTTATTTAATTCTTACTAACTAAGCACTGTAATAGCAATAACCGATCTAACAGGTTTGACACACTTGTTATCTCGTATAAAGGGCGAGGCTATCTCACAGCATTAAATGGTCGCTGATTTCCTTTATATGCACATGCAAGCATATACTATTTTTTTTTCCACTTGAGTTTGTTTGTGCTATGTGTGTACATATTATATATATGCACATAACACTTAAAAATATTTATCAATAGAGAAAACTTTAGTTATTTGAGAAGATTATAACTTTAGATTAATAGCAAAAGAATTCAATGTGTAAAACTATTTCACGTTAATACTGATATTTGAAAACTAATTTAATATAACCAGATTAATTGCTAATTCTGTTTAAGCATTGAGTTACATTTTCATATTTGTCCTTTTGACAATAGGTTTTTACAATACAAATTACCTTGATCAATGAAATTAATAAACTGCTTTATACAGTTATAAACAAAACAATGAATGTTAGGGATTATAAAGGACACTGATAGATTAATATTATATGAATCTACAAAACATGAGAATAGACATAAACAGATTTAATAGCATATTTTTAAAAAGTAACGTAGATTAATGCAAGCAGTTAACTATTTTTAATGCTGCAAAAAAATACCATTATCAATTTAAAAGATATTTTCAATGTCAAATTAAAAAAATTATTCACACAGTAATCCAAAAAATTCTTATATAACGTTTAATACACACTTAATGTAACTACATACAGCATTACAGATATTTGAATTATTAGACTACAGATAGAAATTTATTCAGAAAGCAATAAATTAAACATCAAATGGATAAACCAGAAATTATTCTGTAAAAATGCATAAAATTTCTGTGAATAATAAAAATGAATATATCTCACACTTGGAAATGTTCAAATTTTGAATTACGAGGATCATATTTTATATCATGTAATCCTATACAAGCAAAGTTTGTTTTAATAAAGGAGAACAAAGTGAATTTTTTTTTCTGTATACAAAAAAGTTGTAATAAAATATTAAACATTTAATATAAAGTTTGAAAAATACAGAACTTAAAAAAGATAAATTAAAATAATAATCCACAATTATTTTATTGCATTGAAAAAAAAACTAGCAAAATTATTTTTGCAAGTATTTAAGAAATGTGAGATAGAGAGAGAGAAAGAAGCTATATGATTAAACAATTTTAATCAAATTGTAATGTTTCATGTAATTTTAAAAAAGAAGTGTAAATATAATTATTTTATACTTTGTTTCAATTTATCAGAAAATATACACGTATTGACTATTAACAAATATATCACTCAGGACAAGCCAGCAAATTTTAATTTCATTTTTAAGCACACACAATACATGATTTTTAACACTATGTACAACACATTCAACATATACATAATAAATCTAGATTTTACAGAAATATTTTAATACTAAAAACAAAACAAGTCTATATAAAAACTTTCCTTAAGATAATACTAAATAGGATAAATGCTTTTATATATTAGGGATGGAGAATTTTTTTTATTGCTAATTATAAGGACAATATTATGTATGAAACATTTTTCTTATTTAGAACTCATAAATTACATATTTTTACTTAAATTCACATATATACCACAATTTATAGAACACAATGTAAGTAGCTTTTCATGAAGAAAACATTTAAAAATATATTTTTTAAAACGTTTTTCATCTTTTAGTGAAAAGATCAGAATATTTTTATTTATTTTCATAATACCTATTTTTGTTTTTTTTACTAATAAACCTTAAGAAACTTGATTCAAACTTTTTTCCATGGTGCACATTTAGCCAGAATTTTAGTTTAAAGAATTTGACTATTTTTGTAGACAAACTTAAATTTTCATTACTATAAATGAAATTCAGAAATATTAATAAAATTCAGAAATACATTTGCATTCTAATTTGCCATTCTTTAATAGAAAACATTTGAACTTTTAAAATCCAATATAAAAGAAGCATTTTTGAAATTAATTATTGAAGTAAAAATATTTTCAAATTAGATTTATATTTAGATTTGAAAATATATATATTATATAAATTAGGGTTAATTTTCAGAAGATAATTTACTTTGATTCGAAATTAATCCTCTGACAAAAAAGCCAATAGTTTTTCAAATTGCATCAAATTTTAATTAAGATGATAAATGTTTCCAATTTAAATAATATGAAATGTATTTATCTTAAATTTCTCGAATTTTTATTTAAAAGTTATAATATAACATTGCAAAGTTGTGTTTTATTATACATTATAGTACAGTTTGAGTTACTCTAATATTTAGACATGTTTTAATAGTATTCTAAAAGAGGGACATTTTATTTCCTTAGTCCTTGAAAGCAGAGCTTTTTATCGGGTCATCAGCGAGGGAAGAAAAGACTTTAAACCTAGAATTTCTCTTTGTAAAGATAAAAATGGAACCATCATTAATGAAAGAAATAAAATCTTGGTTAGATGGGTTGAACACTTTGATTATCTTCTTAACTCCAATGAGTCAAGTGACTTGAATTTTATGACAGTCAAAAACGATACACAAGTCGACTCTCCAACTTTGGAAGAAGTTCACCTTGCTATCAACAAGTTAAAATGTAACTAAGCGACAGGACCAGATAATATAACAGCTGAACTCATTAAATATGATGGAAACGCTATTGTGAACAACATCTAGCAAATTATTCTATCTATTTGGGATTACCTACTGAATTGAAATTGAGTATTTTATGTCTGATACATAAAAAGGGTGATGTACTGAATTGCCAAAACTATAGAGGAATAAGTCTGTTATGTGTTGCCTATAAGGTATTCTCAAATATCCTATTTGATCCTCTGTCTCCTATTGTAGACATCATAAAGGATTATCAGTGTGGCTTCTGCAAAGGAAGGTCCACAGTTGACCAAATCTTTACCTTGAGACAAACTTTAGAGAAATGCAAAGAATTTGGAATAGAGACCCATCATCTGTTTATAGATTTTAAGGCAGCATGAGAGTGTTAATAGAACTGAGCTTTTGAAGACCCTATCTGATTTTAATGTTCCATCAAAATTAATTAAACTTATAATGCTCTCACACACTGAAACCATCTCAATGGTGCAAATTCAAGGGAAACTATCCGCCTCCTTTGAAATTCACAATGGAGTTAGACAGGGAGATGCATTGGTATGCCTTCTGTTTAACATAGCTCTAGAAAAGTGATTAGAGATGCTGGCATAGATACTTCGGGCACTATATTTAGTAAATCAGTGCAAATTTTAGCATATGCTGATGATGTGGACATTATTACAAGGTCTAGAATTGCTCTGGGTGAAAATTTTTCGGAACTGGAGAAATCAGCTAGAAAAATGAACCTAAGAGTGAATGTGGAGAAAACAAAATATATGTATTGCGGTAAATCATCTCTAAATTTTTTGAAATAGATTCTTTTAAATTTGAATCTGTGAAGAATTTCACATATCTAGGATCAGAAATAAACTACCTTAACGACATAAATCCTGAAATTAGGAAAAGAATTATTGCAGCCAATCGATACTTCTTTGGTTTAAGAGCATTATTGAAATCTTACTTAATAAAAAGAAAGACAAAGATCTTACTGTATAAGGTACTGATCAACTCGGTTTTGAATTATACCTCTGAAACATGGACTTTAACTGTGAGAATCGAAAGCACTTTGAGACAACATCCGGCCGTACCTTCCTCTCCACTCCTCTTCCAGACTCAAAGAAAAGGTTGGTGGAATTATTACACACAGGGAGGGCTGGCGACATATATGGCACAGAGTGTACACGTCTCTGTAACTTAGAACTTCTGTTTTGAGGGTCCTAACCATTAGGATCATTATGATTTGGAGACGTCAGTCTCAGAATAATCTAATAATTATTTAGGCTTCTTAAGCCATTTTATAAAAGGGATTTATTATTGGAGACGTCAGTCTCAACATTTACGAATAGTTAATTGTTTGGGATACTTTAGCCAGCTTCATTAATTAATTATGTGTGTAAGAGACGCCAGTCTCAAGAATATATCTATCAGCTTCTCAAGCCATATCTGATTGATTTCAATGCTTGTTTTGTGTTGTGATGCTCTAAAAAAAAATAAAAAAATTAACATCTGTAATTTTTTGTTCGTAATTATTTCTCCCGAACTTATGCAAAATGACTTATCATTATCGGATTACCAATTCAAAATAGAACAAGGGAACTTTACTTTAACAAAAAATGAAGAGAAGATATTAGCGACCTTCAAAAGGAAGGTCCTGCGAACCATCTTTGGCACTGTTCTCGATAATAACAACTGCAGAAAAAGATACAATTTTGAAACATATAAGATCTTTAATGACAATGATATTATCAAGTCTATAAAACTAAGCAGAATGAGATGGACAGGGCATGTAGTAAGAATGAGCCCAGAATGAACAGCATTTAAAGTTTTTAATGTAACCCCCTCTAATAAAAGACCAAGAGTAAGGCCCAAAAAGAGATGGAAAGGCTGTGTGGATGAGGACTTTGCCATCCTACAAGTAAAGAATTGGAGATCAATTGCTGGGATAAAGGCAGATTGGGAAAAGCTTCTGAGGAAGGCCCATAAAGGGCTGTCGTGCCAATGCTGATGACGATTTTCTAGTCTGCTTTTCATTTTTATACTACAGTCCAGGTTTAGTTTAGATTAATTGATCTATGGCCATTTGTCCTCATATGAGCTAATTCAACTGAGATCAACAGTTTACATTATTCATCAGTCCTGTAATAGTCTCTTTTAGAAGGTAAAAAAAAGGATTTTTAAAAACCTTAATTATCCAACTATTTCCTCTATTAATATGCATTTTGTTATTTATATACTATTTTAAAATTTTATACCTCTTTCCTAATAAATTTTATAGTAGACTATGCAGCATCTTGTATAATTTGAGGAATAGGCATTTATTAACTTTCAGTCATTATTCAAGAAGGCTAATTAGTTCAAAATAGAAGTTGAATGCCAAAAAACTTATCATTCAGTTGCAAGCTCCACATTAGGTAAAAAATGAGACTCAAAGTAAACTTTCTTCTTCTTCTTTCTTATCCTCTAAAGTCTGACGGAGTCAGACAAGATCTAGAATTCTGTTGACTCTTAAAAAGTCCAGCACAAGAAGGGGAGTTCCATAGAGGTCCTCCCTAGAGAGGCCCATACAATCCAAAATGTGCCGCAGCGAAGCCTCTGGAACACCGCACTTTGTACAGGAGTCTTACTTCTTTCTTCCCTCAAAAAACAAGAGGCACCTAATGTGCCCACTGGCAAGTCTTGTTAGCACAGTTGAGGAGCCTCTATCACAGTCGAGGGCAAGGGCAATTCCTGGCTTCCCACCCATATACCAGTGGTGAGTTGGAGGAACCCTCCAATCCGCCATAATTTGTTCCTTTTTCTGGGAGTACAACTCCTAAAAGGTAAGGATAGATGGAGTTGGAATCGGTTGATTGCATCCCTCCCTTGCAACTTAAAGAAAGTAAATCTATCTTTATAGGAAAAATTTTGAATTCGGTAAACAACAATTAACAATCACTGTAAGAAAACTTTATTCTTTTAATCACAACCTAGATTATTTCAACTCTTCTCTCTATAGTAGAAAAAGAGCAGCTTAATTTGAAAATACACATATCTGTAAAGATGTTGAAATGATACACGCAACTTAATGTTAATATCCACTTTTTTTTTAAGATTTAATAAAAAAATAATCATTTTCGATTCAAAGATAATAAAATACTGTACTTTGTAAAGATATAATTTATAGCAAAAAATTGATGACAAAAATTTTAATAAGATAAAATGCAATAAACTATAAATACATTTTTCCAATATTATTAAATTCTTTCATGCATTGTAAAATACCAGCATAGGTAATAAATGAAAAAATGATACCAGCATAGTTATAAATAAAAAAAATGATACTAGCATAGATAATGAAAAAATGATACCAACATAGATAACAATAACAACTAAAATTCTATAGATATACAAAAATAAATGAGGTAATATATAAAGATATTATATAAAAATTTACTTTTGTCTACAGAAAATATTTCAGATTTTCTATTTGGTAAATTGATATTTGTGAAACATTTTTGTTGATAATTAATTTTCCAAAGAAAAAATGGTCTAAACAAAAAATTAGAAGGCTTTACTGATAAGCTTTTATTTTTAACTGCTTTACTAATTACTTCACTTGCTCTTGATTACATATTGAATATTTACACATAATACAAATGCTTTTATAAATAAAAGGTAGATATTTTTATTTGATTCAGTACAATTATCTTAACTGGCCTTTCTTTTTATGAGCTAGATTTGATGCCAAATTAAGGCACTGATCATGTAAATTAGAACAAATGAATTACCATAGAAATATTTTAGCAACAAATTTTAGCCAATAAGTTTTCCAAAACCAACCAGTTTTAAAGTGAATAATCAGCCCAATCAAGGATTTCTTCCTAATAAGACTCATTTATGTTTGTTCAACTATTAAAAAACTAAACTTAATAACATAATGATATAGAAACTATATTAATGATTCAATTTAGAATCAAATGTTATAAATTTTCATGACATTAATTTTGGTGAATTTCCAGTTCACTAAATTTTCTTGCATCCTTTTTAATACTCATCCATGTCTACTAAGAATGTTTCCGGGTACTAAAAAAATTATATTTAATGATATATTACAATCATACAATGATTTTGTCACATTTTTCAACAGCTGATGAATTATTGTATATAAATAGGTCATAATTGATACTGTCATCTAAGAGGATACATGAACATATTGAAAAGGATAAATGACTGGAAGAATAAATTCATGAATATTTTATTATAAATTAACTCTGCAGCACTAGTCATGCTCGACAACAGCCTCTCTAACAATTTGACTAAAAAGCAATCAGTCCTGTGTGTGCTCCAGTTTATCCAATTTGTTATTTTCAAGTTCTTGAGATCCTTTTCAACCTCTTAGAGCCATCTTTTCCTTGGTCTATCTTGTTTTCTCCAAACATGACATTAATCTTTAATTTTTTTTGTACATAAGTTATCATTCCTTCTCCCTTTGTCCTAACAATTGGATTCTTTTTTATTTTATATGGTTTATCATATATTTTTCTTTACACAGTTTTTGAATTTCATAGTTGTATCACTTACCCCAAATATGACCATCTTTGACTGATCAAAAGATAGCTCTTAAAATCCTCCTCTCTCAGGTTATTTACTCCGGAACATGAAAAGATGTTAAAGTCCAAATCTCAAATCCATAAATAACAACTGATTTGATCAATGTTTTACATACAAGTAGCTTTGTCCTCTGTGTTATGGCCTTAGGTCTTATTAATTTCTGTAATGCAAAAGCATCAATTATCTGCATTAATCCTTTGTTTGATTTCTGGCATCATATTATTTTCTGTGACAAACAAACCATAATAATTAAACTCTTAACTCTTTTAAACTTAGTTTCTTCAGTTATCTAAAGTTCAGTATCTGTATCCGTTTCTTTGTAATGTATTATCATATATTTAGTCTTTTTATAAGAATATTACAGAAAACTTTTTAACTTCTATACCTTATTTAAAAAAACTCAAATTTTTTTTAAAAAATTGTAAGGGAAAAATTCGAATTTTGCAGCAAAATACAATCATTAGTTATTGAGAAATATGATCAGATATATGGTTACTTAAATATGTTTAAATGAAGTCTTTATGTATATATCCTCACACATTTTTTTTGCAAACCCAACACTATACTTAGAGCAAATGGCAATAAAGTAATTAAAGCAAAGAACAATTTGTTTAAAAAAAATTGAAAAATCTGATGTCCATTTCAACCAGAAAATGGCAATTAATTTTATATGTAAATGCCATATTAACCTAAAATTTTGCTTAAGAAGCACTCTCACATTTAAAAAAAACATTAGAAGACCAAAAAAATTTCATAACAACTTCAGTTTCAAACCAGTCTTTTTCACTCAATCAATACAACTACAACCAATAAAACAATACAACAAGTCCAAATAAAACTAAATTTTAAATCTTTCAATGATTCTAATTACTTCATTGCTATTTGCTGCCAAACCTAATAGTGGGTTATAAAACTGAAAACTGAAATTTAAGATTGAAATTTCAATCTTACATTTATATATATATATATATATATATATATATATATATATATATATATATATATATATATATATATATATATATATAATAAAGCTTTGAAATTATGTTGAATGTTTTAGAATGGTAAATGATGAAAATGGAAACTAAGTCAATTTTTTCACTCTACAATAAAATAATTCCTTTGTAATATAAACAAATTACTTGGAATATAAGTAAGAGTTAACAGAATGACAGCAATATTTAATATATGAAAACAATTATGATTACTTTCACAAAAATGAATAGTAATAAAGCTATTTTCTCCATCCCTAATAAAAATTAAAGCATCTTTCATTACAGAAAATAATGATATATTTTAAAAACAACAAAAGATAAACATCTATTAATCGAACATAAAAAGTTTTTATCACAACTACAGCTGCTTTTTGTGCAATACCAACTTCAGTAACATTCGCTTTCAAAATCATATTTTATATATACATATTTCATTAAAAATAATTTTAATAATCAAATAAACTTTTTACAAATAAATAACATTTTTAATGCATATTATATGAATTTCTTGAATTTTCACATATTTAAAAATCTTAATAAAGAAAACAAAATTATGATATTTTGTCGACATAATTTTGCAATTTATTTCTTGTAAAATTTTTACTTTCAAACAAAGAAATATTTTTTGACACAATATATTTTAAAATGAATATAATATACAAAATGAACATTAAAAAAATAAAATATTTCAAAACTTAAAATCTTACAAAATGATTGAACTACTTTTGTCAACATATAAATAAATTTTCATTGAATTATATAACAAAAATAAGTATTTTACCATAGTCATTGATGAAACATAACAGGTAATATAGCATTTCAGAGTTTATTTTGCAGGCTCTTTTTTTGAGCTGTGACCGTAATGTTCAATTTAGCCAACTGTTTTATAAGGCAGGCCGCAAACTCGGTAGACCATCCGATTGAGACACCGTCTTATGGTATACAAACCCAGTCTTATGGAGATCTTAGTGTGACGTTGTAATCTGACGTCATGGATATTTTAAACCAATGAGAATTTGTTTACATTCTCATTGTTTACATTCCGGTTCCATTTCCGATTGCAATATTAAAAAAAATATTATTACCTCTATAAAGATTTATAATTAACTCCTCCTCTTCAAATGTAAACTTAATAACTTGTACTCTCGATATCAACGTGGTATATTTTTCTTGCGGAAATAGAAATTAGCTTTGTCTCGCGGAAAGTTGAAAGATATTTCAAACCAGCTCGATATCCAGATTTGTATCGCGCTCCGCCCATTTTTTGACGTAGGTGAGATTTTTGTGACGTCATTTCGCCTCATGTGAATCTCGCGAGATCTTCGGCTTGTCTCTCGATACATGTCTCATGCGATCATCTACGAATTTGCGGTCTGCCTAAGTAAATGGTATAATCTTGAAAAATCTTATTTTTTATAATGTAAAACCATCCATTCCCTTAAAAAGGAATGACAAAAATATAATTGAAACAGAAATTTTGAAGCAAATAAAAATATAACTTACTGTTACCAATCCATAATAAAAGTAATTTCTTTATTAGATGTCCTTCAAAAAGTCTCATTTTTCTACTGTCAAAAGTATTTAAAAATTCAGATTTTACTATCATTATTTCTCAACGATTTCTATTGATTCTAAAAATAAGCAATCAGTTAAAACATTCAATTTCAATTTAAAATAAATTGTATACAATAATTTTAAGAATATTCAAACTTCACAAAACTTTTGAATTAGAGTTTTTTATATTAAATAAGATCAAGTACCAAGTTACTCCTAATGAAACATTTTGACAAATCCTTCAACTTAGGATTAGTAATTAAAGAAGTAACCTAGCATATCATAAAATAATATTAATAGTTGATGCTGCATTTCATAACATTTGACTAATTTTGTCTTGCACCAGAAAATTCTTACACAATTAATTATTAATGGAAAGTATTTTTATATAAAGTAAAACAGACAAAGTTAAAAATTAATAAAAAGTTGTAGCACTGTTCTTTCACTAAAGTACACATGTATTATGCACAAGCACATTTTAATGACCCCTTAAAAAATTTACAATTTTATGTAACACATTTAACAGGAAGAGAAAATTACATTAAAGTTACAAATTTTAAAAGGAAAAACGTCCAGAATTTCGGTTCTCAGTTCATATTTTATTTGCAGATTATGATTAGAAATTCTGAAAGAAAACATGAGTTTAAAAGTTATTATAAATAATCTGAGTATGAATGACAATATAATGATACTTAAAATATTAATAAATTAACAAAGTCCATTGTAAGGAAAAGCATTCCAAGTATACATAATGCGATTTTCAGGTTTAATCCACAATACAAGTATATCACTATATTCTTTCATTCTACGAACAGCAGAATATAGTATCTAAGAAAATATTAGAAAGTGCACCTATTACCACAAAGTTATTAAATTTTAAGCCAATAATTGCTATGGTAGTTAGTAAATAAAATTGTTAAATTTACTGTTAATTAAAATATCAACCAAATATGATAAATATGTTTATGACATGTGAAAATTTAAACAAAGTTTGATCATTATAATTTCAATCAAAAAATCAAATTTAATATTTATAAATACAAAAATTAAAATTGTGCTGCAGGAGTCATTATGTGCAAACATTAAACAGGCAAAGCAGCATTAAGTTTTGCATTCTACAATACATGATAAATTTGGTTGACTAAAAATTCGATTTTCTATAGACTTCAACACATAAAGTTACTTTCTACACACAGATAATCAAACAAAGTAAATAGCACTAGACACAAGGACATCAAGATAATCATAAGCAAGACTATTCACTTTTTAAGAAGCATTTTCTTTGGTATATAATTTTGGCAGGATTATATTATGTAGCAACATGGATCCTCAATTCTATTACACAGAGAGTAAGAGTTATAAGTTTTCGATAAAATAAAGGCTGAAAAGATAAAAATAATTTTAAATATCAAAACTACTTTCAAAAAGTAGAATAACAAATTAAATTGGATTTTAACTTATATTAATTTGAACTTTTAATATTTATAAACACATATCAATGAAAAATTCACTTGCCTACATAATGAATATAAAAATTGTATAGGAATCATAGGAAACAATATAAAAAATTGTTATTTTTCTTTAATATATATGATTGATTTTAAATCAGAAATAAAAAATTCTCACAAGTGATTTTATCTAACTTCAAATGGATAAAAAAATTCATCAATATGAAAGTGAAATATGTTCATGTGTTTAAATACAATCTGACAATTAATAAAAGACCAGTCCATACATAAAATAATACATTGTGCAAATCTCAGATGTTAGCATACTTGAAAATTTGCAACAAAATATAAGCACAAATGTTTACTAAGCCATTACGCATACAAATTTAGAAAACAATTTTATACCTTTACACCCACAAAAATAAAACTACCTTTAACATGATACCTTTAAAAAATTTTGGTGGAAGCATCATCTCAATTAAGCATTATTTCTGTTTGATTCTCATATAAAACTAATACATAAAATGTAATAAATTAATATCAAAAAAATAAAGGTGGGTGTAGGGGCCAAAAATGTTTATGATGATTATAAAAATAGTAAAATTATTTAGTATAAGTAAAGTATTAAAATTTTTGTGATGTTTAAATATTTTAAGTCATATTTTTCAGAAACACACAGCCATCAAAACAGCAATCTATCACAGACAACAGCAATTTTTTGACACCAGGACTACCATTACTTAGAGAGAATAAGATACATCTCTCTTTAGCTACATTAATAACAAAATATTTCTGAAAACTTCCAATTAAAGTTTGTACAACAAGCTAAACAGTCACCATTAAAAACAAATCAAAATTTCGGAACAGGAAAACACGTATAAGTAAACACTATCAATTACAAGAGAACTGCGCTGAAATTTGTATGCTCTTGGCACTAAAAGCACATAACACAAAGGATATCCTTTTTAACATGAATGCTCAAGCACAGAATATAATGCCAAAGGAAAGCATTTTATATGTGTTTGCCACTGGGAAGTAAGTTGAAAGAATTTCACTCCACTCCATTCGACACCATCTATAGTTACTTTGAGAGGAGTTTGCAAGGTCCGACATGAGCATATCAATCTATGAATACCTTCCACTTGCTGGTAACGATTATCAAGCTCTTTTTCTTTCTCTTTTTTCTTGCCTAGTCTCATAATCTTTTGCTTTTTTTCTTTGGTGACATATGTAAGAGTGAGAGACGATGTACCTGGATCCATAGATCCACCACGAGACACATGAAGAGTTCGAAAAGTTGTTTTCAAGCTCAGCTTTGAAGATTCTGCTTTTTTGCTAGCTTCACCTTTTTGAGGTAAAGTCCAATAATCAAGTTGTAGATCCATTGTTTCTCCAAAAGCAGATATTGGTGTTGAAACAGAATTATTTCCCAGAAAAGCACTAGAAATACTTGGTGAACTTGGTGGTGTAGTACTTTCACGAGGTCCTTTTTCAGTTATTGTACATGGTGGAGAATTACCAGGAACAGTTAAATTTGTTGACAGCTCTTCAGAATCTACAGATGTAGCTTGTGTTACATTTTCCATCATGCCAATTTTTACATCAGTGATAAAAGGAATAAAAACCTGTGAAGATTCATCATCTGAGCTTTTTTCTTTATATGTTACCATAGCTTCTGCTATTGCCATCTGATACAAAACAGAAGCATTAGTTATGAAATGCAAAATTCGATTCACAGCTAATTCTATTTCTGGTGTAGAAGAAGCCTCGCTGCAATGATCTAAAAGATCTTTCCAAGAAGTATCAGTAAAAACATTTGAATATGTATTATCAATATTGCTCAGAGACTTTGCAACTGTGCTTGATGACAGTGGTACTAGGCAAAATTTTACGTAAGCCTGCCATTCAGTTGGTTTTGTAGAAAAGTGTTCAACATAAAGACGCAAAACTGAGCTGAAAAAACTATCATGTCCCAAAATTCCAATTTTAATTGTTTGTGGTGCTCGAGAATTGCAATTGCAAAATTTCTGAATCTTGTTCATTAAGCAAGAAAATGAAGCTCTTAAATCAGAATTTGAGAGAATTGTAATAACATTTTCATTCCTATCTACTAACTGAATAGCCAAACAGTTACCAACAATATCAATAGCATTCACAACAATAACATGATCAGGAATGGAATCATCTGATGGAAAAATTCTAGCTAATTGTTCAAGCACCGTTTTTTGTGGACTACATTCAGAGTCTTTAGAAGTAGATTTTTCATATGTTACTCTTTCTTTGGAACTGGATGATCGCTTATCTTTTGAGGAACTCTTTTCTCTAGCAAATAGTTTAGCTCTTTTTTCTTTTTCTAAACCAGATGGGGAGAAATTCTTTTTCTCGTCCATTGTTAAAGACTTCGGTGGACTAGCAGTTTGACTAGTATCAGTATTTTCTTGATCAGTACCAGATTCATGGTTATCATCAGTTTTTTTAGAGCTGTCATCACTAATCATTGGCATACTTGTTTTGTCTAAAGCTGTCAAAGTTGCTGATGAAAAAAATGGGCGTAGGCTAGGTTTTGGAGTAGAAGAAATACTAATATCATCAACATCCGGACCACTATCACTCATGCTTTCTAATTCATCAATCAGATCTTCAAATTCTTGTGGATTCTGAGAAATAAGCTCTTGTTCAAGCTCTTCTTGATACTGTTCAGAATCAGATACCTCAGCTTCAGGTATTCTGAACTTTCTAAGTAAGGCAATGATCTTTTGTTTTATATTCCTTTCAGCTGGATCTGGACGATCACTTCCTGTTTGAAAAAGTTTAGGATTGATGGATTTTCGTAAATGTGACCGATGATCTAATGAATCTCCAACAGTAGCAGAATCTTCAGCTACTGGTTCACTATCACAACCATCTTCATTTGATGTATATTCTTCTTCATCATCTGAAAAATTATCAACTTCAACTACCCTTTCTATGCCTTGTAACATTTTTTGTCTATCAGTTTCTTCATGATCAACTGGCTGACTGGATATTGCATACATAAGAACTTTTGCTGTTACTTCACTCTTTTCTTTATTATTTGAATGCAACTCTAATTCCTTATCCATTGGTCGTTGCAAGACTTCAGCCATATTAATTACTCCACTAGCTAATGTTTTAAAGCCAAGAATAGCTCGATTTTTATAACGTTTTCTTCTTTGGAGCATAATTTGCAAATTATTTCCACTACGTTTCAAGAAGTGGGGATACTGCAGAGAAAATGTCAAATCTAATTCAGTGTCAATAAGGCCATTGTTAAGAGCTATTATTTCATTAGATCGTAATATTCTTTTTGAGCTTTGCATTTTAACTGCTATTGTAACTGAATTTGTTTCACCCACAACAGGTTTTAAGAGGATAAGCCTAGTTAAATTTAAAGTACATAATCTAGGAATGCAATTTGGTGGTGTTCTATCAACTTCCCAAGCTGCAAATAGCTTCATTGGTACAGGGGGTTTGCCCAAAGTATTTGAAGGTTTGTTGGATTTTTCAGCCATATTGAAAGCTATATAAAAATACAATTCCTAACAATTTAAATTCAAAAGCAAAACCATTTTTTTATATATTTTTTAATATATAAAATATTTTAAAGTATATGAAAATTATATAAAATGCAGTTAATTTACAATAACACTAAAAATATAAAAGAGTAAGAAAAATTAAAAAGGCAAAAACGTGTGGCTTGAAATGGCTGAATCTGTATGTATTCATGTCTTTTCAACATAAAGTATAATTATTTCTTTGCAACATCACATGTCAGCATTTGGTAACCATCAAAATGTCAGTTCCCATGACTTAATGTTAGCTTTTGTGCTCATCTAAAACAAATATCAATAACTCATTAGATAAAGAATTGAAAACAAAAATGATTACTGCATTTAAAAATGTTTGCTACGGATATAATAAATAATTCCATGAAAAAAGTAAACATTTAGTTACATAAAATTAACAAGTCATTAAAAAGTGATATTTTGTTTATACTATTTATTTTCTTTTTAAACCAAAAGTAAATATTTTCAGAATGTATCTAGAAATATTTATTTTTTTCATATAAAAACCTAAAGCCTTCATTTTAGCAAAATTTTTCTACATTGTATGCTGAAAAAAAAAAAGCAACTGTGTAATAAAAATATATTTTTTAAAACTTATCTACTACTTTATCACTTAACATTTTTCATTATATAAATATTTTTGTTATTTTAATGAAAATATTTATATGGTGAAAAATATTAGTTTATGGTAAACATATATGGTTTATGATAAACTAACACTGAAATGGAATTTCAAGACATAGGACTGATTTTATTCCGATGTTTATTAAAAAAAAAAGAATTATAGAAATAATTCATTGGTTTCAAACTATTTATATGAAATTCAAACTAGTATTATTAACCAAATGGATTTCAAAAATTCTGTAGCTTACATAGAAATAAATTCATTTACAATAATTAACATTACATTTAAAGAAAGAAAAATTTTAATCACGTGTTTTTTTTTTTTTTTTTTTTTTTTTTTTTTTTTTTTTTTTTTTTTTTTGTATTTTTCTACAGCACTCTAATACTTGCAAGACCATTTTTTAAGAAAAGAAAAAATTTATCATAAGCCATAGAAATATTTTGCGTGAATAGTCAAAAATATATACGGCTGATAACTAAAGGTGTCAAATAAAATAAAAAAATGCAATGTTTGATCAAAAATATAATAAATTATACTGAAGAACATTCATTATGAAAAACATGTTTCAAAACTTCATTGTAAGCTTTTCTGATTAGATATGCTTTATATCAGATTATCCTTGGCAGAGTATAATACACTCAATGAATTTCAAAATTTTTGTTAGGCATAATCCACAGATTATAGATAGGAAAGTATAGTAATTATTGTATATGCAGATTAGAAACTAAATGTAAAACTAGTGTCTAAAAACTTTGAATTTTAAATATGAATTAAAATAAAATCTTTAGCATGAGATATACACATAATTTCAATAATTAAAATATTTCACAGCTCCTACTAATAGCCTATATTTTGAAAATTAAAAGCTTATTGAAATCAACATTATGGCAGTATACTTAATAAATTCAATTATATTGTATATAGTGAAAGAATACAAAAAAATTTACAGTCGATTATTAAGTGAGATGTCAAGTAAAGTATAAATATTTTATAAAGCCATAAATTGCACAATCAAGAGAAATCACAATTATGTTTCATTTACATGTAGTAGAGAAATTTTTTTTTAAAAGAAAATTTTCTAAAATTAAATTAAAAATATTTTTTTGGGTGAAATTTGTAACAAGTGATTTTGTCACAGATAAATAACTTAAGTAACTCAAAGGTAGGTATAGATGGGTATTTCTGTCTGCATTAGCCTGTCTTTAATAAAAGTTATATATAATATTGCAAACTTCTTAAAATTCCATTGATCAATTTATAGTTGAAAACAACTTTTCTAACAATCGTACTACAAAAACGCAAATAGTATTTAAAGAATTCAATGAAAAGAATTCAAGATATCATTTAAGTTTTCAAAAATAAAATTCAAAGGGAAAAAAGAAATTACATTAAACTTGAATAAAATTATTGAAGAAAACATTAAAATTAAAACATGTAATTAAGAATTCTTATTTTATGACAGAACAAGTTAATAAATATCCAGTAAATTGGAACATTCCACTCATATATTAAAAAGGATGTAAAGTTAAATAGCTTCATTATAGAAAGACATGGATAGGTCATCAAAGCAAATCATTCATTTACCTGTTTTACTGAGATAACTTTTAAGTAAAGGAGTATTCCCTTTATTACACAGATCAAATGTTTTAATTAAAATTTAAACATTTAAAACTTTTTTGAATTCAGAATAATAAATACAATATATTTCTTTTTTCATAGTATTAATTTTGGAAGGTAGTTAAAAAAAAAAAAAAAAAAAAAAAAAAAAAAATTGACAATTATACAAAAATTACAATAGCTTATTTTAATTCAAATTTAGCTAATTATTTCCATTTCAGTTAATACATAAAATGCTTATTATTTTAAAATTTATAAATAAAACAATTAAACATATTCACTAAGTTTGTGTAAAGAAAATTAATTTCAAAAAGAAAAATCAGATTGATGCAAAAAAATTTTTCACAATATAAAATTTTTATAACTTAATGTTTTAAAATTTTAATTTTTTCCTTCGAATCAATAAAACAAAAATGGTTTCTCATTTACAGGTAAACATTTAATAATCATTTATTTATTTATATATATATATATATATATATATATATATATATATATATATATCTTGAAATGCATATTTTTATTTCAAGTACAAATTTATCAAATTGATGACAAAAATCAAATTTTATGACATTTTTAATGAAATAAAAAATATTAAAAATGAGTTGTAAAATTATTTTAACAATTATTTTTGAAGTATAAAATACTAAAAGAAAACTTTATAATACAATCCTAACACAATATTTATAATTTACTAATTAAATACTATTATTAAATACTCTTTACTATTTAAGTCACAATATTTAATTACTTTTAATACAAACTAAATATTTTGGCTTAAAAAATTTCAGCAAAATTTAGCACAATATTTTAATAAAGCTATTTTTATGCTAGAGGTCAGGAAACCTTCCAATAAATTGGAAATGATTCTAATATATAAACCAAATAAAAAATATGCAGTTGTCTCAAAAAATATAGTTTCTACAGTTTTATTCCCTTTTTGCTTCAATGAATAAAATTACTGACAATTTATCAACTGATTCACTCAACACTTTTGATAATTCAATGAAAAATTAAGTTTACAATGTCTAAAATAAAAGTAATTTTTAAAATGTATAAATACTTAGACATACAGTAATTTTAAAAAATATTTAAGGTGCTAACCAGTAAAGGATTCTGTTCAACAGTTATTATATGATCCTCAAGTATCATTGAGTTCCATAACTGATAGACATCAAGACAGGGGTGCTGAAGTAGCATCCACTACTTTTATGCAAAATTTACATTTGCACTTTCACCTAAAAAAAAAAAACTTAAAAACAAAAATATTAAGAGAATCAAAATTATGCATTTATTGAGCAGAAAAAGAAGAAATAATAAGAGAAATGAAATCAGTAAGAATAAGTGTATGAGTCAATAGATGTTCTAAGCATTTATTTTATTTACTGAATATTTTTAAATACAGGTATAAAAAGCACACATATTATATATATATATATATATATATATATATATATATATATATATATATTGAAAAAGTTACCTTCTCATGATAAGCTTCATATTTTAGAAGTGAAAAATTTTTCTTACAAAAGAATGTCACACTTTTCAAATATTGTGAAATACACTCACACTATTTTAGAAGTGAAATAAATTTATAGAAAATTCATTACTATTCCATGATATCAAATTTAAAAAGTATTTAAACTTGCAACATAGAAACCTTGACTCTCTAAAAATAACTTCTAAATTGGGATAAAGTAGCATTAGAGAAAATGCGACAAATACTATATTTTCTAAAATGCTTAATATATACACAAATGTATATTATTTGTTGCTATTTTTATTATTAAAAAAAGGAAATAAACTTTTACTTGCATTTTCCTTTAATAATGGGGTATCAATATCAAAATTTTTTTCATTTATACACAAAATTTGGATAACTCAATACCTTAGTTTTCTCTGCACTTTCTTTTTTATATATGACACACTGAACTGCAGAATATTAACAATTAAATAAATCATTTAAAATTTTCATTTATATAATAATGTTTATTTTCAACTTAATTTTATCGAAACAATATTAATGTTGCCATAAAATGTTTAACAGATAAAATGATTTTAATATTTATACAGGAAAATTTATTTTGCATGTAATTTGAAATTCTGTTACATTATTTTTAAAGCTTTTTTTGAGCAACTTACTATCATTAAATATTCATTTTACTTCAAACTTAAATGAATCTGATATAACTAAGAAATTCTGAGTGAAAAGATGCTATACACTTCCCACAAGTTATTTTACAAGAAAATATACTATTAAACTGAAGTGAAAGATATGCAAATGAACTTACTATTCCTTAATCCAAAGCTTTTGTTTGATATCTGAATTATATTTTTATGTAAATACACGAGATGCTCGTTTTTAAAACCCATAAGGACTGGTGAAATAGTTTTTAAAAAAATCAAAAGTTTGTAAGTTAGAAAAATAAGAACTTAAAGTATTTTTTACTAAACTGTTCCTTTTTTTTTAAACAAAGTAATATCAGAACTATTTAGCATGTACTATATAAAAAAATGTAACATAAAATTCATACTAAAAAATAATTGTCATTTTATTGATGAAAATCAGGCAAATGTAATTATTTATATTTTCTTATTTCAACACTTTTTTAAAAACATATTTTCCTACTTTTTTGATGCAGAAAAGCAATTTACTGCTGTTTTACTGAAAGAATACTCAATCTTGTTAGCTAGTTATCTGTTTGTTTCACATAGTCATAGAACAGCATTTTCTTCTAGTTTGATAGCCGAAATTCTTTTCCATTCTCATTTATGTTCTTAATCATTTAATAATCTGATACTTTATTCATACAAATTATATCTGAGGCCACAAAATCCTGAAATGGAACTTAATGAAGTAGAAGTTGCATTAGTTATACATGAACTTCAACAAAGAAATTATCTTCACTCACGTCCTCAGGTAAGTGTTCCTGGCTTCCATCATCAATGGAGGTTTCTTTAACAAAGCTTGATGTCAAATTGATCTTTATATTGTTTTGTCTAACATCTCAAGTGAGAATGACAAAGAGTATTGTGTATAGAATGTCAATTTAATAAAACATTTCCAAATCATGATCACTCATGGCAAGATCTCTTTACAATATTTAAATTGTTGATCATACTCTGATGATACATGGGTTGGAAGATGGAGTTAGATTAGGCAGGAGAAATTATACACAAATTGCTTAAAAAAACAGAAATTTTAACATCAACAGCATATTTAGTTATTCATAATTTAAAAAATTTATGAATCTCTAGTACACATAATGTTTTAAGTTTCTCAATTTATAAAATCAACTTTTTCAAAAAAATAAAATTTAACAAACAAAAGATGCATGAAAATGAGTTTGGAAAAAAGGGAATTAAAATTATCATTGTCTATGGGACCATGTTAGCAACCAGACATAGTTAATAAAAACATGAATGCTTGCAAATTAGAAGTTTGTAAAAACGAGTATCCACTGTATCTTAAAATTCAAATTAAGCATATGTACTTTCCACACCATTAATTTTGTTGAGCTATCATTTCTTGAATTAATAACATACTCAAAAATTTTAAAATGCACACTTAAAATTAGAAACTGCGCTCTAGAAAATTTATAATGCATAGTTAAGTTTAAAGATTAAAATATGGGTTTGTTTAGATATTTGCAAGATATTCTTCTACACCAAAACATTAATTTTTTTATTATTTTAGCAATTGTTTGAACAGTTAGTTTTTAATGATGCAATATGGTCAGAGCACAGTTTACAATTAAATTCATTTCAAATTTATAATATTTTAGAATTTAATGTAATTATAATTGGATAACTTGCAGTAGACAGTCAAACTGCTTTTATAAAACATTTAAACATTAGCAAAGTGTCTTTATCTTCTGGAATATTATTTTGTAGATAATGCTACTATTCCCAAGTGGTAAGAAAGAAAATCCTGAAAATTCCCAAGCACCAACCTATGGAGCTCACTGTAGCCTAGTAGTAACACAGCACAATTTGCAGCATAAGGTAAAAGGTTCAATAACAGCCACTGTTGAACCAGAAATTGATATTGCATTTCTGCATGCACATCTATGGGGGTGGATGCTCTTTGAAGTTTTCCAGATTTTATCCCTTGTAATAGATAAATACTGCCTACTATTTATGAAGTCTTCCTAGAAGGTAATGATGCAGTAGATGTCAAAATGCTTTACTACAAACTTAGGCAGCCCACAATACACTGTCAAAGCATCTTATTGTGGCTTTATGGAAATCACAGCTCTTTAAAATGAGAGGTCTTTGGTTCGATCTCATCGAATGTTGAAAAGTACTAACTGTTTCACTGAAATCTTGGCTAGAAACATTTTAAAAGAATGTTAGAATTTAGTTATGAATAAGTGATTTGAATTTCAAGGATATTTTTTCTTTATTTAAAAAGTACAATTTCATATTTTTAATTATGTTTATCTTGAATTTTTAACTTAAAAAATAATTAAAAATATACTCACTTTTTAAGATTATCAGTAAAGAGATTTGAGGGTAATCTGACAAGTACTGACTTAAAAAAAGATTACTCTGAACACACTTATGAATTCAATTTATTATCTGAAGCAACATTTGTGAAATTTACAGATAGTATTTTAAATAATTTTTTTTTCCTTCTTTTTTTTAATATGGAGAAAAAAGTTAATATTGATAAAACATTTTTGTAAAAAACATTTTTGTATAATATGTGTACCTTTACTGAAGGAAAGCTAAAAATTATTATGGAAACTCTGCTTTATCACATAGCATGGTTCATATGATTTATGGAATTTCATGATGGTCACAGCAGACGCACAGTGTTTAGGAGGTCCAATTGAGGTCACAACTGAAGAAATGGTCAACAAAATACATGATATACTAGAAGACAACAGTATGAAAGCCTGGGAGAGACCTAAGAAAGTAAGCATATCAAATGAAGATATATTCAATATTTTGGATGAACATTTGGACATGAGTTATCAGCAAGATAGGTGTTACAATTGTTGATAGTGGATCAAAAGTGGACTCATTTAACCATTTCAAAGCAATGATTAGACAAGTTTGAACACATTTCAAATGAATTTTTTCAGCATTATGTTACATTTGATGTAATTTAGATACATTACTACAAACCAGAAATGAAAGAACAGTCTAAGAAGTGGACTTCTAACTGATGGAAAAAACTTCTCAAATGATCTTAAAGATTATGGTCACTATTTTCTGAGACTTAAAGGGTATAATCTACATCGGTTATCATTACATTCATATACATTGGTTGGGAAAGGGAAAATAATTTCAAGACAGTAATGCTTAATTATAAGACCATTTTAATGGAAACTTAAAAGAAAAGTTACCCCATTTGTTCAAAAAAAATGCTTCTTCATGACAATAATATACCAAATCACTCATCTGCAGTAGTAGCTTCTAAATTGGTTGAGTTATGCTTTAAATTGCTTTCTCCATTTTTTTTATGATTTGGCTACCAATTATTTGTTTCTTTTTCCAAATTTAAAAAATGGGCAATGGTGGAAAGAAATTTTTATCACATTTTGAAATCCACAAATGACAATTTTAATGAGTTTTAAAAGTTTTGCTATTTGGAAGGATTAAAAATCTCAGAACATCATTGGAAAAAGTATCATTATGATAGGGGCTTATATTTAAAAAAAACCAATAAGTATACCAAAATATATTTTATTTTTTCATTTCAAAGCCCAGACTCAAACTATCCTTGTAATTCTATGATTCAGGAATTTTATACTGGATTTCAGTTAGGAAGATTGCTAGAAGCCAAATAAGATTAATATACATTTAATATAGAATATAAAATAATTTAATGTCATAGAAAGAATATTTTCTTTATATATTTTAAAGTCATAAATAAGCAATTTTATTTCAAATAATTCAATGAAAGAGTTTTGCACCTAATGTTTATAATTTTTAACCTAAACAAATATTTTAATTTACGCAATAAGATTTGAAACTGGACATTACTGGATACTTTCAAAATGTTTTCCTATATCAAGAGTTTTCTAAAGAGCAATGTTTTTTTAATACTATTAAACATGAAATTTTGACACACAGTAAATTCGATTCAATTATGCCTTCAAAAGTTCATATTTTTTTCAAAGGGCTTTTAAGGAGTTAAACTGATTTAAAAATTAAATCACAGATATTTTGCTTCTTTTATAAGTTGACTACATTAAACTATAAATAAATTTAGATTTAGAAAAATTATAATAGCAAAGAAATTACTATAACTAATTTAAATTTATCTTTTGTACCTCAATATTTAGGAAACTTTATTTTTAACAAAATAGAAAACTTAATAAAACAAAATAGATTCTAGCCAAGGATATCTGAGAATCTTTGCTTTTGCCATCAAATACAATTAATGCATTCTTAGATAATTTTATTATTTTTCTTTTATGTTTTTAAAGAGATAATAGAAAATGTCCATAAAACTTATAAACAATCTTTTCATTCATATTTTTTTTTTTACTAATATTTTTAATGTAATATGCGGAGATAAATCTTTTAATATTTCTTTATTATTATTATTTATGAAATATTCTCAAATATAAGATAGAGCCATGAGCCTTAACAAAGCAAAAATGTAATGGCCATTGTTTAAAATTCAATGTGAAAAAAGGTACTCAGATATGTATTAGTGGCAGTCCAAACTAAGTAATAAGCCAGTATGATGATAGTGAACGCACATAGGAAACACCTTCAAAAACAGAACATTTACAGCAGAGCAACAATTACCAAGCCACTTGACAAAGATGTTAATGCCAAACATTGTCTGCAATAGTGTCACATTCACAAAACCTGGTTGATTGATAAGTAGAAGAAAATAATGTGGCCTAACAAAAATCATTTTGCACACTTTTCTCTACAATAGGATGGACACACATTCTCAGGACACCAGCACAAGCATATGATCATGATTATCTCCTTTCAACTGTCAAATATAAAGGTGGATCTGCCATAACATGGGTAGCCACGTTGTGATTTTCTACTGAACTAATATTAACCACAATAACTGGCTGAAATTGTTACTTAGATTAAGCTCAGCCATTAATTCACTGCCGAGACAACTTTCAAATCCAGCTGTGATTCAAATAAAGGTCTAGAAAGATGGTATTTAAAAGTTTCCAATAAAGATAGATCTGTCTAGCACAATTGCCTGCAAATTTTAGGTGTGGTTACAAATTTGCCAGTTACTAATTAGAATGTAAAAACACAAGCAATATGTATATAAAATATTTCTTAACGTAGGTTCTATGATATTGAGACTTTTTTTAAGTTTAGTTTAGGAGGGAAGCCTCAAGAGTTCTCTAAATCAAATAATGAAAACTAAACACTCACTTTATCAAGCATCAAATAGATTTTCAAAATTCAGAAATCTATAACAATGTTTGCGACTAATTTGTTTGTCAATCAACAACCACTTTTTGCACACAAGGACTAATTAGTCTGGGATCTACATTTAAATTGTATTCTGAACGACTACAAATATCCAAGCTTGATGCTTGATTTAAATCCTTGAACAATTGAACCAAAGGCCAGAATAATGCTTATGATAAAATGTATTTTACTGATCTGTATTTTACATACTGACAATAGAAATACTATCAAAATTTAATATACAAGAGAACATTATTTTGTCATGTTGAGGTACCATTAAATAAATGACCCTTGAGCTTAGAATCAACTGCACTTTTTAGATGGCTAGACCTGCAGATATAGACATGTGAAATCTCTTAAGAATTTTATTTGTTTACAATATTATCTTAGTAAAAATGGTTCTTTTCTATTGATAAAATATATAATTAATAAGAATATATAAATAATAAGGCAGAAGAAAAAAACTAAGATTTACATTACTCTGAACTTTAGAAAAGTTTTAAATCTTCTATTTTGACTTTATACTTGCCATTTAATTGAGAAAATTATTTGTTGTAACTTTAATATTAAACAGGCTCATTAATTAATATTAAAAACATTCATTTTTACAGTATTTTAATTATTTCCATGTTATTCATTTTTTCCATAACTTTTTAGCTTAAATTCATTATTTGTCAGTTATATTTGAGCTGATACGTTATAACAATTCAGTTATGTTTTCATAGATATTATCATTTTAAATAAATATACACAAATTTTTCTTGCAAGACAGCTTATAAGAGCAGCAGAAGTTGATCTCATTAATAAATGCAGAGCAAAACTAGCAAAATATTCCAAAGTGTTTACCTGTGCTTACAGTAAATAATTTTAACTTTGAAATTGTTTCTAGTTTCACATATCTCAGTTTAATTATTAATGATTACAATATATCTCTGAAGAAATTAAACACATGATTTATAAAGGAAATTATTCCTATTATTTATGTCAATTCTAATTTAAGAATAAACTCTTTACTAGAAATGAAAATGAACATTTATAAAACTATCACCAGGTCTGCAGTAACAGTTTGATGTGAAAATCAGACTTAAATGAATTTTGATAAATGCATCTTATTAATATTTGAAAAAAGTTCTCAGGATTTCTGGACCAATAAATTAAAAATAATTCTAAATGGACAGTTGAAGGAAATAATGAATTTAATCACCTAATCAAGCAAGAAAACATTTTATTTATTAAACAAAGTTTACTATGATTGGAACACAAGGAAAGAATAGAGTTTGAGAAGAAATATAAACTGGATGCCTGTATAAATCCAATACCTTCCTTTTGGAAGACTCAGAATGAGATGGTTACATAATATGATCAAGAAGCTAAAGACCATTAAAATATAGAAATGAAATTCTAAGGCTCAGAATAGAAAGCTTTACAATGATATCATTCAATAAGCAAAGGTTGGCTTGAGACTGTACATTGTGAAAGAAGAAATTCAATTTAATCTTTGTTCAGATCAGGTGAATAATAAGGCAGAAACAATCATATGCTACAAATATCTGAGTTATCAATTTGAATGGATGAAAATAGGATTAATACAAAAGATCAATATTTTTAAAACCTACAAACTATAACTCAGTGGCATGAAAGCCTTGTGAGGCAAAGACCTAGAGAGCACATATCTGTTTTCTTGACTGAAGACCCAAATGCAAAGTATGTCCTGACAAGGTGGTCAACCTAATGTATAATCTCCGGTGTTTAATTCCCAAGCATGCTTGGTACTCAGTTTTATTGATCCACTGAAGGAATGAAAGGTAGAATCAACCTTGCCTAACCTAAGGATAGAATAGAGGACCAGTGCCTTAGGAGAGTAAAGCCCTACCATTATGCTATTATACTTCCAAAACCAACAAAACATTTTAAAATCAATTACAAAAGCATTTTTTGAAGACAATTTGTTTATATAACAAAAACAAAATTGTCAATTTTTAACATTTTCTTAATTTTTTTCCAAATTGACTTTCATTTTCTGTGTATTATTACATTTTACAATTTATTAATTTTAAAATTATAATTAAATGCATGTGTCTTACTAAATATGATGTATAATTAATATATATGTATGTATATATATATGTGTGTGTATGTGTGTGTTTTTTTTTAATGAACTTATTTATCAAAATTTATTTTAAGATTATGCACATTTACTATATCAAAAATAACTATACCATTGAAATTTGTTCATGTTGATTATTGAAAATAAAATTCACTGGCAAATAATTCAAAATCATGTTAAAGACAAATCAGAGATAACATTTTTAAACACATTAATAGTGCAGTATTAAGATAGTTACAACATTGAATATAAAAATCAAATCGTAAACTTTAAGGAACCCTTGTTTCTTATTTATTAAAATAAATAATGTTACTAAAAAAATTATTCTAATAAATATCCTTATATAATAGAAAAATATTTTAGTAAAAAGAAATATATATAAATTTTCCTGATTACAATATATTTTCTGCTTTATGTTTACAACTATTGCTTTTCTTAAGATGAAATCTTAACAGGTGCTTTTTTAAAAAGCAGACTTTTACAAAAAAAAAAAAAAAAAAAAAAATAATAATAATTAAAAAAACTGTCATAAGAATTTTAAACAGGCCCCTATATATTATTAAAATTAATTTCTCAGTGAAAAATTTTAAAATTAACCCTTTGACAGGAAAATTAGTTTTTAAAAATCTACTAAAATTGAATTTTTATTCTTTTCACTTTCAAAAACATTCTTCAACTGATTGAACAGTAATGTTGATAAGTGATAAAGGTGAAACAAAAAAATTCCCCAATTGAACCATAATGAAAAAGATTCTTCAGATCATCAATTGCATGTTCAAAAGATTAAAAGCACACTAAGAAAAATAATTATAAATATAACATGTCTCAGATATATAACTTAAATTCATAATTAATGACATTATTATTTTATAAATATACATTTATAGCATGGAAATCATCAATTAACTACAATATACTTGTCAATACAAAATCGGAAAAATTAACTTTGCACACAAAGCAACAAAACTTACATTAACTTCGATAATTAAAAGAATTATGTAGTAAGATAATACGGAGATAACGATTTTTTAATAAATAAAATAAAAACTTATGTGACATATTTTGAATAGAATATTTCATAAAAGATCAAATTAAAAGAACAAATCCAACTGATATACTGTAGTGGAAATTTATGTCAGTAAATAAATCCTGAACAACGAGCATACCTGAAATCAAATCACAAATAATGATAACGAAGTTTAGTTTCGGATTAATTTAAGGAGTGTATACGAAAAATGAGCAAATAAATGGCTGAAATATTGTCTTAATCTATTATTTTAACAATTAAAAATGACATTTTTTCCTCTAAATGCTATCATATGAAGCCAGATTGTATTTTAATTAAAAACAAAAAACACAGAAGAATTTTCCCATAATATAACAATTAGCAGACAGCTTAAGTATGAGCAATTAACATTGTAGAAGATTACTTGTTAAAGTGAATCTTTTATAACATTGAGAATTCTCTATTATATAAGACACACTTAAACGAATTATAAATCAACAATTTACAATAATTTCACATACTTCTTCCAGTCCACCGCCTCCCAAAACTGCAAAACAAACGCAGTCTTCGGAACGAAAATGAAAGGTTAGAAGTTGTTGCCAGGTGATATTATCAGATACTTTCGCATGTTTGCGGAATTACAGATTACAACATAGTCTAGAACATCAGAGAATACTATATAAAATATAAATAATAAAGAAAAGGAAAACAATGAGAGAAATTCCAGTCCCACATCAGTTTTAAGAAATTAAATCATAGAATGAATTGTTTTGCTTGACAATATTTAGAAGTTATTTATAAAGTACTAACTTCTTAGTTTCTAATTTCTTTCCTCTCATTTCTCATCATCGACTAAAGATTATCAAAAACTAAAAATATTTAAATTTTGTAAGAAAATTTTCACAATACAATTATAATTTAATAATTTTAAACTTTTTGGCATAAAATGTAAAACAACTTTTTGCATGCTATTTTTAACATTCCTTAAAACGTCTGAAATCAAAAATTATCATGCCAAAACAAATGTGTTCAGAAAATTTGAATAAAAAAAGTTATTTCTTTTCCGCAAATTAAAAATAAGTAATATAGTACCAAATTATTTTTCAGTTAAAATTCTAAATTATTTTACCACATTCTGAAGTATATTTAAAATATGTATTTAAAAAAGTGCATAATAACCTTGATCTATCACAATTTTCTTTCCTCACACACACACACGCGCACACATAAGGGTTATAAAATTAATTATAGAGTAAGTGTTTCAAATTAAAGTATTTCTTCTTGAACAACCCACATTCTCTCCTTTTAATGTATTTCAATTATGAATATGCATGATTCTTTTAACAAAAATAATTTTCTCAATTGGTGGATAGATTTTAATTAGTACAGAAAATTTCTTAAAAATTAGAAACTAATTTTTGATAGCTAAAGTCATAAGTTTAATAATAATCTTCTTCGCATTAATTGCTTGTGTAAATAATTATCTTCTTAACGTATAGAATGACATAAGTTATATATATGCTTATTCATTAACGCAGAAACAATTATCAAAAATTTGTTAGGGAGAAAATGTGTGACTTAACGATGAAATTGAAATACATAAAATTCGTAGCTTCTAATGAACTAAGAAGTAAATCATGAAATTAAAAAAAAAAAAAAAATACGTAGGAGGATTTTTTTTCAAAATTAAATTAGAAACGATAAATTATGACAAAATAAGTCATAAATATTTTTTTTTCGAACATTGCAGTTGTAGAATATTAACTTATGCGGAAGATCGAATATTTTTGCAATATGTATTTCCTTTTTTCAACATTAAGTTATTATTCTTGTTAGATTATATATTTGATTGGGAGAATATTTTATCTGAAATATCTAAACTCTAATTTATTTAGTGTGAACATTATTTTTAATTAAATTAAATTCTGTAGTGGAATAGTCAATTAAAATCTTTGATTCCATTTAAAAGAGAATGTCAACAAATTCACAATCTGATTTTTACAATAAAAATGCTTAAACTTATTTTTTTAATTAACTTTATGAAACTAGTTAAGTTTTTATTAATTTTCTTTTGATTTAAAAAGATTAAGATATTGAAATCATTATCAAACAAATTATATATGTAATTAGTACATTCAATTTTTTGAAAAAAGAAAAAAAAATTAAAGAAATTATGAATATGAATAAAAATCATAAATTTTACTATAAATTCAAGGACACACTCACATGCAATTACTATTTGTGAACGAAATTTTTGTTAGTTTGCCATTTGGTCCCCGAAAGGCATTAAAACTGAACAAATTTTTAAAGGTGCTATTTTTTGGTAGACACAAATGAAAACTAAATTAAATAATTTTTATTTTGACAGTCTTTTTCCAGAAATAATGGATCCTCATTATCCCAGATCAGTGAACAAAAGAAATCCGAATTATATAATTGAGGCCCGAGCAAAAGAAACAGCGATAGAAAAATGAAAAATTGTTAAAAATTCAAAAAGTTAAAAATTTAACTATATATATGTGTTTGTACATAAGTTTTGTATGAATTTAATTTATATTCTTTTGTTTATAAAATAAATTGTGTAACTATTTCTGTATTTTATTCACAGATTCATTTTTAATTTCTGATTTGCCTTATGTATATTTCTGACCATTTATTAACTGAATTGCACAGGAATTCATGAAATTAATATTTTGTTTGTAAATTTATACTTTTTTATATTGGAGGATTGTTAAGAATGTCAAAAATCATTGTATTACTACAAGTTGCATTTAATTATTTGCAGAAAATGCGAACATTATTTATATATTTCTCACATTGCTAATTATTTATTTAAGTCTAATTTACCTATATGTTTTTATAATGTGTTAGTGGCATTCTATTTTATGAAGCCAGTAAAAAAAAAAAACTAACAAAATAACTGAATTTTAAAATCTTCAACTGGAATGTGAATTACAGGTTCATTAAAAAATCAGTTTTCAGATTTAAAACATATGTTACACTATATACGTTTTAAATTCAAATACAGACTTTTTAATGAACCTGTACTTCAAATTATAACGTAGTACATCTACCTGATATTGAGGAATAAAGTTAGAATGTAGGTACTTATTAATACTTATTAAGTGCTAAGATGAATCTCTCTTTCTAAGCTCTAAGTAAATCTAATTATATAAAAATTGATGAAGTGATTACTATATAATTACAGTTACAATATTTTTTATATAAATTACAATTATATACATACATAGTTAGATTTAAAATATGTGAAAAAGTATAAATATTTTCCTACTAATTTATTTTTGAAAAGTATTCTTTTTAATTATTTGCTCCAATTCTATTCAAAAATATCATTAGTAAATGGATAAAAACTCATAAAATCAGGACAGATTTATTTCATTATTAAAATAAAATCTAATTGAACCAAAGCCCTCGTAATATAAGAGGTAAAATATGTGTTTTATCATTCATATATTTCAAATTTGGTTTCAGCACTGATAATCATTGTTGACTGTTTAATGAATGATTGCAAAATCACTCCTCATTTGAAGGATATCTGCATATCTTTTTGTATGAATAGTAAAAGCCAAATTCTAAAATGTAAATAAAACAATTATCTCTATAGAAACACCTAGCAGTTAACGGGAGATTCGGGTGTCAGTTTCGGGGAGCAATTGAACTATGTCTTCTTTTTCCCACCCTTATTCTAAGAACCCTAGGGGTAATTTGATGTTGCAGTTTTTGGCTGTTTTTATGGTGTTAGTAGATTTATTTTCGTGATATAATGCGATGAAATTAGAAAACTCTCTAATTTCGTTAGATTTATTGAGCATCGATTCCAACCAATAATATTATGCCAAATTTCTGCTTTATCCTAGTTTGATTTTAGCAAAAGCATATAATTTACTGCAAAAAGAAAATATGTTATCGAAAGATAAAAAGGCCTCAAAATCCTCAAATTTCCAAGACAAAAATACATATTTTTAAGAGTAAATCAAGTTTTTTCAGAATGAGAAACTAATTCTTCCTATGATTTTTGAGGTAATAAGAAAAGAAACTGACTTCAACAAATCATATAAAAGAAGTATAAGCACAATATATAAACCTTTTTGATAAAAAAAAAATAAAAAAAATAAAAAAAAACTTTGTCTCATAGGATTGTTAATAATTTTAAAATACAATCATCTTACATTTTTGTTATATTATTTAAAACAATTTCATCAACAGAATTTCTCAAAATATCAAAATATAAACATGTTGTGGGTTTCTTTTATTTACTGCATTTGTAACAAAGTTTAACAAATTATCTAAAATATACAAAAATTCCATTTTTTCTCTTATCAGATTTTAAATATTTTAATTCGTCTGTTATTTTGATATTTATTTTTAATTTTTATTATTATTTATTTCCAGTAAATAATTTCAATCATCGATTTTCCTTTTGGAACTAAGCGTGTATCCATTACTTATGCATGTCATTACCTTTTCAGAAAGTTTACAATAATTTCGTATTATTTTTTTATATTCCGTATATAATTTTGTTAAAACTTGTTTTCTTTAATCTTGCCATAGTTTAGTCATCAGCATAGTTTGAATTTTTTAAGGACATCAGAGTGTATTTTTTAGGATTTGAATCCTTCAATTTTAAAATTTTAGGATAAAAGTTGCTATTGTTGAATTCTTCCATTATTTGTAGATAAAGAATTTACTAAGCATTTACGGTGGCTTTGTGATAGGACGGAGATCTTTGGAGCATAAGGTCAAGGGGTCGAGACCAGAAATTGTTGAACTACTGGAGATGGATGTCGTGATTCTGCGTGTACGTTTCTCGGGGTGGATACTTGAGAATTTTCTGGATTTTTTTCTTGAGACACAAGATTACGGCTCACTATCTATGAAAAGTCTTCCCTCGAGGTAATTTACTCAGAAGATGCTAAAATGGTTTACAACTACTTTCCCCTTAACGCGGTCCGCTTCGTGGTGTCAAATACATTTTCCTAAGGGTTATTTAATATATCATTTTAAATATGTTGACAAATTGCTTTAAGTTTTAAATGATCAATAGATCAATGTATTTTAACTGGATACACTGATTTCTGCAATTTAAAGTATATATATTCTTTACTTATCTTTATTAATTTCAAACACTTCTTTTTGAAAAGTTAATTTCTCCACTCATAAACAACGGAATTTTTTTCACTTAATAAGGCTTTCAAGGTTAACCTGCAAGGCATTTATAGTCCATAAAAATGCTATGATTTTCTTCTAATTTTTTTTTTCCTTTCAAATTCTAATCCCCTTACTTGAATTTTGACCAAAAAAAAAAAAAAAAAAAAAAAAAACTCCTTTGTGAAATCAAAGTTTTTTTTAACATTGATGCATCTAACATTGAATTTCTAACACTGACAATAATCGTAGAGGATACATAAAAAAATTCAAGACACGATTTTTTAGAATATTCAGAAAATTTTTCAGGACAATATTTTAATTTATTAACGACTAATAAAATTAGAAGAAAAAATATAATAGTGTTATATATTAATAGCAATGAATTTTAACATTTGTCAACATAAATTATTTTTGTCAATAATTTATGTTTTTAATTTATATTAACAGTTCTACACATTTTTCAATATAAATTAAAAATTATAAATAAGTTCAATTAGGAACTCTTAATTTTTAGTACACCGAACTTTTTAAGGTTGTCTTAAATTTTAATTACAGCTAATATAAACTTTTTAAGTATTATGTAAATTATGGAAAACTAGTCAAATTCAATATCTAATTTTTAATAGCAGAAGTATTAATAAACAATGTTTAATTCATACAACTATAAATATTTTTAGGAAGTTAAAAAAATATTTCAAATTTCAAAAATAAGAAGATAATATAAAAGTTTCCTTTTAATTTGAGCTATTTTTGTCTAGTGACCGCTGTTTTTTCTGTAATATCCTTACTTTATGGTTGGCAGCACCTAACACACATTATAAGAACAGTTTCACTTCTTGAAAATCATTAATTTTAACAGCGTTTCTATTAGTTTTTCGATGAACTACTCATCACAATGAGTGCTGATGCATTATCTTTTAAGAAATCCTTTTTTGTTAAAAGAGAGATTTTTTTGAGGAATTTAAAAATATTATTATTCATGTTTTCTGTTCAATATTTTCATTTGTTCTTTTTCCATTTCTTATTTTCATCCTTTTTCTTATTTTATTGCCCCGTATGAGAAGCATATTGAAAATGAGTATTTTTTTTATGTGTATCATATTGATTTTCTTATTAAATTTGTAACAAATTCATTCTTACAATATTACTATTAATCGAAAACCCACATTAAGGGCTGGTATTAGCATATCAGATAACATTTAATTATTTTTAAGAGGAAAAGATATTTAAAATTTCGTAGAAGACTTTTCAATTTAGTTGAGCCTTATTAACAAAGCTAGTTGGCGAGTTAGGTTTGCATAAAATTGTAACAGCATAATGTTGAATCATAAAAGATTCAGATAGAAGTAAAGGAAATAAAACATCCTTTAATACAAGAGGTCCGGTGCACAACAAACACTGGCGAAATTCAAAAGCTCTGAAGAGGTCAAATTCTTTTAAAGATAAAGTTTTGGTGTAAATTCAATGCTTATACAGGGTCATAAGCTTTTCAAAATGTTTTGATTTTGTTAAAACTTGATTAGACAATCTTACAGTCAAAGGTACACTTAAGCGTAACGCAATTAACATTTTTTACAACACCTAAGCTAACGAAATGCATATACTCAAATGGTATCACAGAAACCATACCAAATTTTGCAATTGTTTCCAAAATTGAATGTCCTGAATGATGAGAATCAATGCATGAAGTAGATTCAAAAGAATATTTAGTAAGATCTTGAAGAGAAAAGCGTGACTGCTGGTAAGGTAAGAAATTCTGGGTTTTTCACAGAAAATTTCCACGCTTGAATTGGCATTGCACGCGGGGCTTTTCTAATTAAAGACATCTTAATATCTAATAATGTATTCATATTCCGCTTGAAATGCCTAGTTATTTGATTACTCATTGTTATAAAATAATAAAATTATACTTACTTTAATAAATATATTGCTAAATCAACCAACACATAACAATGACAAAATTAACGACTCATAGATGAACAATAATTTTGTTTTAGAGAAATACAGTTAATGAATTTTTAACGGTCACTCATGTTTTCAAATACATTCTTTACTAATATCCGAATTATATATATCAACCATGGATGTACAAATTACATTCATACAGATCGATATATCAGCACTCCAAAACTTATCCATGCTGTACATAAATCTAATGTACATATGTATTTCAGAATATCACTCTAGTAAGGGCTAATGAAAACTCAGTGGTGAGCACACTACTAATCACCTCAACCAGACATTGGCCGTGATATAGCTGCCCGATGAATTGAAGTGTGTTGTGCGACAAGTTTACAGCAAATGGCACAATGTGTGTGTGTGTGTGTGTTTTCCCTATTCAATGAGGAGTGAGTGTTGTGATGATATTGAGTCATAGAATTTTTTATTCTACTCGTATAGAAATACTGTTGTCTAGCTTATACGGCAAAAACACACTATCGTTTAAATTGTTTTTAATGATAGTCTATTTTTGCTACATAAACCAGACAATAGTAAGGAAATCTCATTTTAAATATATATTTATATGTTCTGTCATGCATAAAAATATTTGTGTTGAAAGATTTTTTTTAATACTTAAATTGAAAGTTGAACAAAAATCATTTGGATAGTATAATTAAGTGAAATTGATAGGAAATGTATAATATGTTTTCACTCTGGGGCATTTTAGTATTTTCAACATATTTTATTGAATGCCACAAAATTAGCATAATCTAATTGAATTTCAGAAATTAAAATTTTTAATGATATAGGAAAACTTTATTTAATTTTCTGAGAGACAATATTAACACATTAAGAGTTTTTTTAAAATAATTTCCAATTTTACGAAAAATAAAACTTGAATTACCAGATTGTCAATTGTTATGATTTTCCAATTGCTTTTTAAGAGACTTTCCAATGGCAATTTAGAACTAAAAATCTGAAAATTTTATTATTCTTATTGCTTTTATAAGATATACATCATTTTAACTAGTCTTCATGAAATTCATTCAGAAATTAAGTTCAACAGTTAAGATTAAATTTATAAAGTTATTTATTTAAATCTTCTTACAATATATTTGCAACCACAGAAATATACTATCATAGAACATTGATTCTACCTTAATGCAGAACAT
>JAPDSC010129143.1:818760-854410 GCA_026290005.1 Latrodectus geometricus
TATTAATAGTACAATGAGAAAAAAATATAGAAATGAAATCTATTATCTATTATGAAATGATTATCTTGTCAAAATCCAATTCTGACAATTTATAAGAATATTGTAATGAAGTTAAATATATGCTTTAAATTTATTTCTACCATTTAAATAAAGTAATGAGTTAGTAATTTTTTTCTTTTTATTCATTAAAAAAATCATGCTCTTCATAGAAAAAATTCTATTGAATTATCTTTTTTATATTCAATACAATTTTTTTTTATCTTAAAATATTATATTTATATTAAAAAAAAAAATTCATACAATTATGAAGCTTAGATTAATCAGAATATTAAATTATTCCCTTTTATTTAATAATAATAAATTGATTGTTCGGCGAAATTCATAGTAATAAGCTTATTATTTAGATCGATGTATTCCTCATTTATAAAAACTAAAATCTTATTTTTACAAATAAATCAATTATACTCTTGAATCGAACTACAGAAGTTTAATTTATTGGAAGCTTGTGGTTTATCTTAGAATTTTTAACTTAAAAAATAGGCAATGTGTACACATTAAATGACATATTTTAATTTTGAAGTTTTTTGATTGAAATTTATAATGCATCCAAAGCTTGTTAAAACAATTCATACATGCAAAAAAAAAAAAAATTAATGAAAATTAAATTTTAAAGAAATTACTTGAGATAAATAATTATAAACCAGACCGAAAATATTGTTTTGGCGTATGAACATAGTAAAGTAAAAAAAATCCAAAGTAATGAAAAATCCAAAATAATGAAAAATCCGAAATAATGACTTTATAAACCAGGCTTAAAATATAGTTTGGTTTATTTAAATACAGAAATCAGAAAGAAATGTGATCTTTCTTTTTTTTTATTGCTAGCACGTAAAAAATATTGGAAAAGATATATGACACAAAGTTTATAATATCTTTATTAAAATGTAGAAATAAGAAGGAAATATATAATAAGTCTCAGTGGGCAGCGAAATTCATTTCTGATAAAGCCCCGAAACTCGGCTCTCCGAAACGTGGGCAGCGCAATTCATTTCTCTGATAGAGTCCCGAAACTCGGCTCCATAGTTAAGCAAACAGGGTTGCTAAAACTAAATGTTCACATTGTATACCGCCAAATTATTACCACCACTTTCTTCAAGTGCGCATGCGTTAGAATTCCCATCTGGAGCCCGGCTATGGACTCTACCTCGAGACACTAGTGTTCGGCGTAGGGATGTGCCAAACAGTTATTTTTCAATAATCTGTTATAACTGTTATATTTTGCGCTGATAACAGTTACAAATAACTGTTATAAAATAACGATGGAAATTGGCGATTATTGATTGGCTTATAAATAGCGGAAGACTACATTTTTCATTGGTTTAAAAAAATGTTCTTTGGCGATTAATAACGAACTGTTATTGGCGATATTGAGGTGTTATTGGCGATTTTAAGGTGTTATTTGGCATTATTGAACTGTTATTGGCGATATTGAGGTGTCTTAAAAAGTATTTTGGGAGCCAACAGATATTGAAACTTTAGTTGTAAAATACTTGATTTTTAAACTGTGTTACAAAAAACTGTGTATATTATTAGTTAGCCTATCAAACAAACTTCTTATTGTGTCTTTCTATTGGTTTAAAAAAATTTTTCATTGGTTTAAAAAAATGTTCTTTGTCGATTAATAACGAACTGTTATTGGCGATTTTAAGGTATTATTTGGCGTTGTTGAGCTGTTATTGGCGATATTGAGGTGTGTTAAAAAGTATTTTGGGAGCCAACAGATATTGGATTTTTAGTTGGAAAATACTTGATTTTTAAACTGTGTTACAAAAAACTGTGTATATTATTAGTTAACCTATCAAACAAACTTCTTATTGTGCCTTTCTATTGGCTTAAAAAAAATTTTCATTGGTTTAAAAAAATGTTCTTTGGCGATTAATAACGAACTGTTATTGGCGATATTGAGGTGTTATTGGCGATTTTAAGGTGTTATTTGGCGTTATTGAGCTGTTATTGGCGATATTGAAGTGTGTTAAAAAGTATTTTGGGAGCCAATAGATATTGAATTTTTAGTTGGAAAATACTTGATTTTTAAACTGTGTTACGAAAAACTGTGTACATTGTTAGTTAGCCTATCAAACCAACTTCTTATTGTGCCTTTCTATGAAAATCGCAGAAATTTTATTCTGGAGAATAGCATTTCTTAGAATCACATATAGTATCACGTTTTAGCCTTGATTTTGTAAGCATTTCCCCCAAAATGTTGTATTTTTAACTACTTTAAGGATTTTTCTTAGCAGAGCAAATCGCTTATATTGTTTATCTACTGTACACGAATTTTAAGTAAATTTCATATTCAATCAAGTGTTGAAAAAAAATAAATTAAACAAATTTTGTGAAGGGCAAATTAATAACTAGAAAGTGAAATTTTGCAAGAAAAATTTATAAAGTAATCAATATGCAATTTAAGGAGTAAATTGTTTTTTAAGAATATTTTATATTTTTATAAATGTATTGCTATTGATTTGACTGCGTCTTACGTATATTATATTTTTTGCTACTCATTAGAAAATTACTTTCATAAGAAATTGTTTTAAATAAACTGTTTTTTATGTTAATACTTTCACTTTAAAATAATTATTACTGAGTAATTTAATCTGAAGCTTAATGATTATATTTACAAATTAATACATTTTTAAGAAAACTACTTCAACTAAGTTAAATTTTGACAATTTACAAATATAATATTAATGTAAGTTTTACATTATTGTTAATATAAAATTACTTAAATAAAAATTTGTTTCCATTTGGTTTAATAATCTAAAAAAATATTTGCCAAAGATTAATAAACCGCTTTTTTATGTTAATAATATATATATATACATATGTATATTTAAATTAAATTTAAATATATTTTTACATGTAATTTAAAAAAGAAGTTCACATTAAATAAAAAATTTTTAATTAATTTATTTTTTACATAGTTGAAAAATGTACCCTAATTTAAAATTTTACCTTTTAAAACAATGTATTTTATATTATTTTAATTTTCCGATGGAAAATTATAGAATTAGATGGCAAAAAATGCAGAAGTAAATTCCGTAATTATAATTTAATTCTGACTATTATTAGCGGATTATTTTAATATTCCATTATTTCCGACTAATCAATCATTTTAGAAACCAAACTCTTTACTTCTTTCCTATTTCTCCTCCTTCAAACCGTCAATTCCTTTCTTTAGAGAAACCCGAAACGTCTTTTTCTGAGAACAAATTTCCCACTCCCATTGTTTCCCCTTCTCTGAATTTGGGGGAGCAGTGCCCCGAGACAAGAATATAGCCGATGGGAAGAATCTCAAAACGAGAAGTGAAACATGATGTTTCTTCCTGTAACATTATTTTCAAAATAGCAAAATGGTGTAAAATAACATTTCTTTATCACAAAAACCTCATTGAAAATATGGTTATCATGTAATAATAAACATGTGTCATCATGTAAAATTTTGTTATTATTCAACAGGTCGTTATTAAAATAATAAATTTTTGTCACTTAACACTTCGTTATACGTTTCTGTTATTGAACATGTTACTATATTTATTTATATACAAATTTAATTAATAGGATTTAAAAAAGGTGAATGTGCGAATCATTATTAATTTAAATATTAAAAGAATGAAATATCAGTATTAATGAGTTTCCTTATCTTTATAATATAACAAAATTTATATTTTTATTATTTATTTATTAAGTATTTTTTTTATTACTTATTTAAATTAAATTAAAAGACAAATTTTCATGAGGTTTCACATTTAATTAAGTGGTGAAAAGAAAACGAAATAAATATATTAAGTAGTAAAACAATATTTAAAAAAATGTATACAAACCATGACATTTTGTTGTTTCGTTCTGAAAAATAAAAATAATTTTTATATGCTTTCCAATATGACGGCAATATTGAAACTTTAATCTATTTAAATAAAAAAATATGGAATTTATAGATTGATTTTTTCTGTAAAATTGTTTTGTTTCTAATTTTTTTTAATTTATTTATATTTTTACTATACATGTAGATCTCTGTATGAAGACATTCTATTAATCTTTATAGAAATATATCTACACTTATGATTTTTTTCTTTAATCAAAATAAAATATTTTAAAATAACTTCTACTCCTGTTAATTGCTCTCTAATCAGGTACTAATGATTGCTTTTACTGGTAACTAATTAAGTTTTAAAATATTATATTAGTTTGATTGTGAAAAAGTGTCAAAATATTTGTAATAAATATATTATCTTATTTAATTATATCTACAGGAAAGATAACAAAAAAGAATGATGATTGGCTAATGATTACAATAATTTAGCATGCCCTGTTATTTGTATAAATGCATTTGTGAAGGAAAATATAAAATACAAAATAACTTCATATGAATTTGAATTTTTGTCACTTTGAAATGCTAATTTCTTATACTTAAAATAAGTGATTTTGTTTTTAAATTTTCATGAAACTAATGTATTAAATCAAAAGTAAAACAAAGTATGAAATAAAATATTTTAAATGTTTATATATTTCTTATACATATTTAATATTATATTTATATTAAGTCAATATTTCAATGTTAATATTAATAAACTTGAAATATTTATTAAATATTCGGTTTTTTTTTAAAAAAATAACTAATTCATTTAGTCAGAGTTTTATATACACAAAAATAATTTTTATTATTAAATCTTATGATGAATATTTATTTAACTTTTAAAATTTCTAGTTATAATGAAATTGAAATTTTTAATGTTTATGGAATTTTATTATGAGTAACATTATATTTATACTTTTAAAATTTCTATGAAACTGAAAAGTTTTCTTATATTCAGTTTTTTTCCAGATTATTTTTAAAAATAATAATTCATTTCGACTGGAAATTTCTTTCACAAAAATAATTTTTAATGTTAACGAAATCAAATAATGAATATCTTTCATTTTAAAATTTCTAGAATTATAATCAAACTGAATTTTTTTTAATTCAATATTATTTCCAACTAAATTACATTTTCCAAACAAAATATTTTTATTTATGAAAAATATTTCCTTCAAAGAAATTTTAAAAATTAATTAATTAATAATTAATAAATAAATTAATTTTTAATTGAAATCAGAAGGGATAATTATCTCGCCTAAAAATAAAATCTTTTATTTTCCCCGTTCCGAATTTATTGCAAGCGTAGCAAGAACAGAAGATACGAAAAATCTAAAAAATTAAGAAAGAAACTAGTTTTTCCTTTCTTAAATCAACAGATGAAATATTGCTTTCAAAGTAACGAAATGTTGTCTAACAACATAATGTTCTTAAAATAACGAGAATCAACTGTTATGAAATAACATTTCGTTATTATATAACAGGCGTTCTTAAAATAACGACTGTTATATAATAACGAAACGTTATTGTATAACAGACCGTTCTTCAATAACGAGAACGAGCAGTTGTCAAACACCCTTTCGTTCCTGCATAACAGACCGTTCCTCGAATAACGAACAATTTCCCTGCAACATTTCGTTATCGCATAACTGTTCCAGACAACGTGCTGTGTTCCAGTAGATAATAATTTTAGCTTAAAATTATTCAGCCAACTAAGGCGATAAATCGCCAAATTGTGTGACACCTCATGTCAGTTCGGAGTCATTTCAAGTTCTGTTATTAAATAACGCTATTTTAAGAATAACTGGTTATTCTAATAACGTTTACAAACAGATAACTGTTATGAAATAACTGTTACGTTAAATTACGGCCATCTCTAGTTCGGCGTATAGATTTGCTCGGTCTTAAGAAAATTTCAGTAAAATTTTAAAATGATAAAGTTATTCTCTCTTAAACAGCAGAAAAAAGACGGGGAAGCACTCGGGAGACAAAGCAACCAAAAACGGGCATCTGCGGCTCAGTTGAGAATTACAAAAGGTAAGTTTCCATTCAAAAATTGTTTCTATTTTAATCGGCAGATGACAGAATAATTTGATTTCATATTTATGAAATTATCAGTGTTGTTCCAATGTTTGAAATGTTCATTTACATATTTGTATTTTTATTGTATTAGTTTTCTCAACAAATGTTTATTTAGAATAAAATATAAATTTCATTTTTTTATTTAATAACGAACTTCATGCTCTTATCATTTAAGTTTCATCTGTGCTATTATTTCTGAATTATGAAAACGCAAGATGTAAATGATATTGGATTGTCCGGAAAGTAATTTCGTATCATATGAAAATGAAAAGTACGCATCGAATAAATATTTTATTGAATTCCATACTGTCAATTCTATTCTAATACCTTTTGCAATCTTTCTGGTAGTAACATAATTCCACACTCATAACATGATTGGCTTTTACTTGCTAAAAACTAATCCAGATGGGAAAAACGAAATTACTTACCAAACAATTCAATAGTTCTTTATTATTCGATTAATTAAATGGCGAAAATTGTGTTGAAATAAATTCTGTTTTAATGATTATATTATATGCTGTAATAATGTATATTTCAATGAAAAACAAATATTTTATTATTTATTTAAATTTAACGTCAGTGCATTTATCATTTATATATTATAATTTTTCTTATAGACATGAATGAACTTAACCTTCCAAAGACTTGTAAAATTGATTTTCCTGAGCAAGATGATCTTTTGAACTTCAAGTTAGTCATATCTCCTGATGAAGTAAGTAATTTATAACTCTTTATTATTATTAAGATTTTTTAAACTTAATCTTTTCATTAAGTTTTAAAAATGTTAAATTCAATTCTTTTGTAATGATGAATATTCATAAGTTTCTAATGATTCATAAGTTTAAAAAAAATTGTGTTTCATCTTTAATAAATAAAGCCTAAGTTAAAAATTAGATTTCCTTAAAATATTTTACTAAGTTTGAAACAACTGTTTTTATTTCTTGTGAAATGTTATCACATTATCGTTGCAAACAATGTTTATCTTTTTGCATTGTTCATAAGTTTTCTTTTAAGATTTACTATGTAAAATAATTTATAGACTTGATGAAAAGTTAAAAGAGGGAAATTTCTATAAAAGGATATTTTTTTTAATCAAGAACTAGAATCACACCTAAACACTTTAATGTGAGTTCTGGACAAAACCAATAATCATATAATTTAAACAGAATTTTCTATTTTTATATTTATTGCTTAAAATCATCAACTTAAATTTCTAAAGATAATAATTAGCTATGGTTGGGAAAATACTTTAGTTTATAAACCTTGCAAATATTGAGAGATAACACAGTAAGGCAGTAGCTCCTTATAAAATACTAGTAACTCTAAATATTAAAAATAACTTATTATTTTTTTATTAGTGGTATTTATGTAAAAGATTTGAAGCAATTAATTAATATTTTATGCTCACCTACTGTTTTTTCATACAAAAAAAAGTTCAAATCTATTTTAAGGAAATAACCTTAAATAAAAATTGAGATAGACTACATTGTAAAATTGGGAATTTCATCCAAATTTGCTTAACATTTTTAAGCAATCAAATCACAATAGTGACATGTTATTAAGGATTATATAATAATATAATTAAGAGGTGCCGAATGATTTTATATAAAATATAATATTCTGAACACATCTGCAATAACATCTTGAATTTAAAACAGCAGTTTAAGTTATGGAGCATCTAGGGATTGGAATATGATATAATGAATATGTGAACAAGCGAAAATAGCAAATCATCTTATAATTCATTAAAACTCTCAGAGGGGGGGTCTTGCTGTTCAATATGCTGATCTCTGTCAAACAAGACCCTTTTGATTACAATTTCTATAATTTTTTTGTTTGAGGAATTTTAAGGCCAGGTTAATAACCAGAAATCGTTTAGTGTATTTTTTACAATTTTGTATGAGTGCTAGGTAAAATTTTTTCTGTTGGAAGGTACTATATTACTTCTAGAGTAATATGTTGGAGTATAGCTGATCCGAACAATAATAGATAATTATGTGTATCTATTAACATATCTTTCAGAGAAATTAATGGATCGAAAGAATGCTAAAGAAATATACCCCAGATTATTAATCTACCTCATTAACACACCTTATTGATGTTCAAGTCTTCATAACTATTATGGCCATTTCTATCCAATTTCCAATTGAAGAATATTTAGTAGTTACATCAGAAGCCAATTTACTTACGTAAATAACAATATCAATTACATATTCATTAAGGCATTTAACTGATAAGGGAATCATTGACGTAATTAAATATATTGAAAAATATTTCTTTTTTATTTGTGTATAATACCTCTTTCCTTAATCATCCATTTAAATAATCATAGCAGTGCATCTGAGCTGATGTATCAGTTCCAACATTTAAATAAGGTATAATATACTTCTAACTTGTGGTGAAAGAGATTTATATTTTACCTCATTAGTTTATTTTTACTTTTTTCATTATTTATGTATTTTAAATTGAATATGAAACATTTAAGTTTCTTTATTTTTTCAAAGTCCAATTATGAAGGATATAATTTAATTCTCAAAGAACCTAGAAACAATTAGTACTTAATATCTTTGGAAGGATATTAAAATTCTAGGCATAAAAATTTTACTTCTATGAACAGTTTATTACTATGCCACCTTTCCAATTTGAATATATTTCTCAACTTTTGAAGAATATTTATGGTTTCATTTTATAAATACATATTTTATATTTTAAATTATATAAAAAAAAAATAATCATGTGCTTTGAGAATTGCTTTTTAATTTAAAGGAAAGCTTGCATGAAACAAAACTATCAATGTTATTGTTAGCACAATGAATGTTACTAATTTATTACTAAGCCTTAATTAATATATTACCCACTATGCAATTTTAAATCATTCTTACTATACATCTTGTTTTATTTTGAAGATATAACTAACATGCCTGAATATATTTGAGGTGCATTTAGCAAATTTGAATATCATATTGAGAATTTTAAGGTAGTAAAGTATTATATATATTTTTGTGAAATAATACATATATTAAAATTGTAAATAAGGGTTTAAACATAAAGGATAATTATTTTTAATGATCCTAAAAATGAATAAAATCAATCTTGGTGGATTTGAAGGTTTCTTTAAAAAATATTTCTAAAATTAGAATTCTTGCTTTGTTGGATCACTCTGCTTTGGATGTGTGATTAATAATACAAGTGAAATTTCTTTATTAAAATTACAGTTCATATATGTTTCTAAATATGGTTGGAATGGTGGCTCGGAATCAGGATCACATGAAAGCAATTTCAAGTATTAGAATTAAAAAGGCAGCATAGAGTTATATCTAGAGAATATCACATAATCATTCTGCAAATTTCTAAGTTGTCTCATTAAATTTCAAATCAATTTTGAGGAATTGCTTTGTGTAAACATCATATGTAATACTCCAATAATCTTTATTAGTTGTTCAGTAGTCATAACTTTCACAATTTTTTGAAATCAATGGTATGAACTGCTCATTAAAGTTGTGTTAAAAAATTAATTTTATTTTCAGGCAATAACATTAAATATCTGTTTTCAAATATTTATGGAAATTCTAAAAATGTTTGATAAGAGTTTGCAGATAATATCTACTGGAGATGAATTTTAAATGAACATTCCATGTACTTTTTGATCAAAATGTTTTATATATACATACAATAAACAATAGAGGAAATGAAAGAAAGTGACAAATAACATCACATCTTTTTTTGTGTTAAATATTGCACAAAATAACAGTTTTGTTTCCAATGAAACATGATTTTTAAATCTGATTACAATTATTTTAGAAAAATATTTTGATTTGATTTTTAATAGAATCAGCAGATAAGCAGCTATGTCTGAAAATTGGAATGTACTTATCATTTTATTTTATAACAGTTTGTTAAATATCAATAAAGAAAGTGAAATTTTCTGTTTAATTTCCAAATAAACAAATAATTTTGGTTTTAATAAATGTTTTACTCTCTAAAATTTTTAGTTACTGTATCTATAGTTATAAAGAATCCAATTTGCTCTATAAATAATACTGTTATAAAAAAATACAGCAATAAAAATTAATGAGTAGTATGAAATATGCATTAGAAAATATTTTTTTTTGTAACATTTGTTTGTTGAAACAGTATTTTATATTTATGATAATAAAGGTAAGAAATTTTCAGATCTTCCAACTTTCACTCATCATGCATAAATTTTATGTAAGATATCTAGGCTTTACACTTTTATCAAATGTACTATTTTATGGGTTTTGTTCTTCTGGGCAAAGTTAAAAAAGAAAAAGTTTTTTAAAGTTTTAGCACGTTGTGGTGATTTGTTTTCATTAACAATAGTGAGAAGTGGTACTTGGCACCCCCTTTCAACCCATTTGTTGGAGAAAAATAACTTCCCAGTCACTGTGGTCACACAGGCTCTGAGCGGTTAAAGAATGCATATTCCAACACCTTTTCCTATTGTGGAGAGGAATGTTCAAGCTTAAGAAACTATAAATGGGAACATAAAATGCTAGAGGTATGATCTTGTTGTTCTTTAGTTATGGAGCAAAATTCGGCACCATTCATTTTAACTATTTTGATTAGTGGACTATTGTATTTGGGTGGTGTTAATTCTGAGGCTCTCTTGGATGAAAGGAAGTATTTGAGCTATGTTGTAACTTGTGCGGTTGTTGATAACATGTGAAAAATAGTGAATAGCAAACCTAATAATCTTATTTTCAATCTTTTAAAAACAGTTAAAGTGTCAAACTTCCTTGCATTAAAGCATAATCCAAGTTTGCTCCATGTATAGTTTGCAATTGTGATTTTAATATATCTCACGGCAGACATTTTATTTCTCATCATGTCAAAGGTCCAAACATAAACAAGAAGCAAAAAGTACAGCAAGCACTTCTAAAAGGGTTGTTCATTTTAAAAATGATACTTAAGAAGTCACTTGGTCAGAATTTTATTTTACTTCATTCTTGATTGAGCACAACATACCAGTCAGTGTTGCTGATTATGCTGGTCCCCTTTTTAGGAAAATGTTTCTTAAAAGTGAAATTGTAAAGTGCTATGAATATGTTCGAACCAAAGCTTCTGCCATTATTAAGAAAATATCATCAGATTAAAGAGTAAATGTCATTAAACTTTTACAAACTTCATTTTTTTCTGCTGCATGTGATGGAAGTTCTGACAATGATTCGAAATTGTATCCAATTGTTGTAAACTTTTTCAATCCCATTTGTAAACCTACAAAGTTGGATATTGTCACTCCCAAGTTTATCAGGGGCGCAACAGGGGAGAGTATAAGCATTTATAAACCATAAAATATCTCTTTTAAACATAGTATAGCATTTGGTGCTGATAAGTAGTGAAGCAAGGGAAGAAAAAAAAAAAAGTATGTTACTCTATTTAAGGACAAAGCAAGAAAACTTAATAGCTATTGGTTGCTCTTGTAATTTTGAGTCTTGGATCTGAGTAAGGTGCTGCAAGCTTACTGACTAAAGTGGATGAAGTCATAATTGACATTTATTATTTAAATCTCAGTTCGGAAAGAAAATCTGAAAGAAAAACTTATTTTGTGACCAAGATACCCAGGAAATCCTTAAACTTGTTTGCACATGTTGGCTTTTACTGTAAAAATGTCTTCAAAGACTCATAGATCAATGAGATCCTCTTTTAAAATATTTTCATGATATAATCAAAGTGAAAAAGTTAACATTGATTAGAAATTACAAATTTTATTGAAAATTTTTCATCTTTCAGCATACAAAGAATAGGACCTGAAAATTCTAAAGTGGATATATGATATGCCAAACCAAGCTTAAAATGAAAAAGATGTTAAATTTAGTCAGAGAATAGTATAAAGAAATCTTTTGATAAAGATAATAAATTGAAATTACAAAGTATATCTAGAGAAGAGAAATTTTTCCTGCGTTTTTATCTTTCATGAATAATGCTTATAATCTGCTTTCGTTTTACATAGTAAAAATATTTGAAAAGTATGTTTTATTACAGTCTAGTCTCCACACATTCATAAATTTAATTGGTCGGGTATAGCTTGCTGAAAGAACTATTAACTAAGTTTGTTAAGGCATATTTTATTTGAAGTGGATTATTATTCTTGTAATAATAATAATAAAAAAAATCTTGATTAATTCTTAGGAAATTGTACGCCTGATGTTGTGGCAACATTATCTGATGAAGGGGAAAATTTTTTTTTCTCATGTTCAGAAACAATATCTTTTTTTGATAATATTCTAAACAAATTTTTAATAAAATAAGATCTTTAGCATTATTTATAATTTCCAGATTCTGATAAACTGGATGAGACCAAATTTTCAAATGTGAGGTACTTTGTTTAAATGCTTCCATTTTTTGCCAGTTAAAGATGAAGAATCTGAGTATGTGGCCATGAATGAGCTAGAAAATCAGTTTCCTTCATTATAACTGAAGATTTATACAAGTTAAAAACTGAAAATGAAAAAAATTAGTTATGTATCTGTGGTTTCAAATTGGTGATATTAAGAGTGTAGATAAAAGTTACAAATATGATAGAATGTCTAAATTCATGTTATTTTTATTAGTGATACCTCATAGCAATGCAGAATGTGAAGCTAAAAAAGAATAGAAGTGAATTTAGAAACTCATTATCTAATAATAATTTAGAAAATTTGCTTATTGTGAAATCTATAAGTGATGGATTTTGTTATGAAAAAGTGTCAGTAAAAGTTTGTTTGAAAAGGCTAAAAAAGTGACTGTTATGCTATTGAACTCTTTCAGTGTATAAAATATTAAAGAAATATATTTAATCAAAAAAAATTTTCTGGTGTTTTATTTAAATTTTTAAACCAGAGTTTTAATTTTATTAATTGTTCATGTGTATCTAATTATTAACTTTGCTTTTTTTTTTATTTCAAAGCAAAAGTAAATGTGTAACATAATTATGTCAAGATAACTTATTTTTTATGATAAAATGATCAAAATAAATATTTCAAGTGATTGCAATTTAGTTTCATTGAGTCATGCAAACTATTTCCTTGTTAGTATTTTTGATATTCAGAAAGCACAAATGGTAGTATGTTATGAATGTGGATTCTAGATTTTCTGAATTTTATTCAACTGAAGATAAAATTTTAATTATTAAATCTTTATTTGAATTTAATTATTAGAATCTACATTTTAATTAATTAATTGAAAACAAATTAATTATAGTTAAGTAATTAACTGAGTTAATTAAATTAAACAAATAAAAAATTCATGTTTTTACAGGAATTTTAACCTGTGAAAAGTTTTACTGAAGCAATTTCCCGTAAGTTAACAGGTATAGGTTTTGTACCCAATTAACCTAATTATAATTGCTAATAAATATTTAACACATTAAATTCTAATAGTCTGTGATGTCTAAATTCCACTTTTATCTCTGGAGGAGGAAAAAAAGGATCTTACAGATGAAAAAGTAAATTCTAAACAAATTTGTAAATAGTAAATTTTATTATTTCTCAAATATTATATCTGTTTACTTGCAGCTGAGTGTATAGATTTTTCAAATACATATTTGTATTGGTTTTCCTTTTTATAGTTTTGTGGATTATCTTCATAGCCACATTATTCAGTTTCATGGATAATGGAATAATACTTACTAGATATTATGGAAAAATTTGTGACTGATTTTTCTATTTTTTACAAATACTATTTAAGTTGAAAGGACTGGTAATTGAACACTGTCAATTTTTCAATCAATGTTTGTATTTGTAAATTCTAAATACAATAAATGTAGATTAAACGCTTGGAGTAAGACACTTTAATTAGAATAACATCCAATTCTTTAGAAATTCATGATGACTGGGACATGGTTGGTCTTCTCTGTATTTCTTTACAAGTTTCAAAGTAGATCAAGCAGTAAATAATTTTCATACCTCATTTAATCATTTTGAAATATTTAAATGAAATATGTACGAATGAAATAATTATTACATTTTATTATAAATATAAGGCATAATAAACACAAGAAAGATTATAGAAATATGAAAAGTTATACAAATATTTTGCATACCAAATTAAATAAAAACATACTCATTTCACTAATAAATTATTGCATAATACAAGAATTAACTCAAAATTTTTAAGTAAGTAATTAAATATTTTTATTTGGATTAACAATATATATATAGGGATACAAATGAAAAAAATCAAAGTACAGCAGAAATGTACTTTGTATTAATTTTAAGGAATCCAAATTATACTTTCTAATTGTAAAGATAGATTTTAACAATGAATATATGAATAAAATTATTTTTTTGTATTCAATTTTTAAATCATTTGCAATGCCTTATTTAGTCAGAAAGAAAATAATGAGCTTACAGTAAAAAAATTTTTTCAATACTTTACATTAAATTTTTTTTTTTTTAAATTTGCATTTAATATGGCGGAAATTAATCTCTACTTTAAGCACAGAATACATGTCATATTTTACAATTAAATATTGATCAGAATTTAAATATTCATACTGTTTCTAAATTAATCATCCATTATAAAAAAGTTAATAAAATTAGATTATTTGAAAATTATCATTTCTATAACTAAAAATCTATTAATTATTATAATTTTATTAAGTATGCAAAATATATATTGTTTCTATTTAAAAAATGGTGTTTCTAATTTAGAATTAATAATTATTAAGTCTAGAATTTTCCATCACATTGGTATAGAATTTTCCCTAATTAAGTGAAATTTCCTAATTACCATCGTGCATCAATTCTAATTCTTTTTTATGAACATTCAATTTGATAAATAAAGTAACTTTTATTTAGCAATGCTTCCAACAAAATGAATCTTAATAGAGTTAAAACTCTACAGGTTTAGATAGATTGTACTTCACCGATTTCATGGTTACTTTTATGTTTTTTAAAAAAAATTTTATATAATGCAATTTTTTAAGATTCACCATAAATCTCTTTATAAACCTTAATTGGTAGCTCAACAGACATTATGCACAAAATCTAACTAAATTATAAGCAGGTGGAAATAGTTTTCAAAAATTAATAAAATAGTCTCTATTGTGGTTTTGGTAAATTTAAAAAAAAAAAAAAAAAAATACATTATACCATGTAAATCATTTTTCTCCATAATATATATTATACTATATAATATGTACATATATATATGTACATATTATATCTTATTAGCTGCAGGGAAATGTCACCATAAACACATACATTGTACAGCTGCACCTTACAAGGTGGTTGCAAATCTTCCAATGAGGTAGAATTTTGAAGTAATGTGTTTATCTTAATAGAAATTGTTCTAGTAAACAATACCTGTGACTAATATGGTACTATCTGTTATAAGCTGTTATGATGTTAAAAAGAAAATAATAGTTTGGGGGTAAATTACAGAAACATTTTTTTGTTTTTATAATCAACATTGGAAGTTTTATTTTTAAAGGATTTTTTTTCTTGTTTTATTAGGAGTTTCATAGGAATCTAAGAAATACTGAAAAATTAGAAATTTATTGACTTTAAGAGAATTTCTGTCTGCATAACATTGCAAAAATTCATTGGCAAATAAAATTTCCTTAAAACTAATAGAATAAATTCAAAACAAAACATTCTTCTTTTCATTTAACATGCACTTTCAACACTCCCATTCAATTCTTGATTGAAATATCTCCTTTCATTTTTCTGTTGGACAAAACCTTACTTTTACTAAGTTCGTTTCTTAGAGTTCTCAAATAAAATTACTTTATATCAATCTACTTGCTATGGTGAATACATTTTCCTGATAATATTGGAATACAATTCTGTTTTTCTCCATTCATAGTTATGGGTTTTTGAACACACATTTATATCTTGTGAGACTTATTCTAACCAAATCATTTGATTGTCATCTGCATGTGCGATATATTCTGCTTCTGTGGACAATAATGCAGCTAGTTGTTTACTTGACTAGGTTATTTTCCACCATACAGTTGAAATAAATATCCTGTTTGATCTTGTGGCTTTCTCTCCTCCTCAATTTAAATCAACAACCTTTAAAATATGTATTTATCATCCAAAGACATTGATCCCCTAATTAAAATTTCTTATCAATAGTAGTTTTTAAAAATATAAACACTTGTTTAACTGTAATCCAATTCCTTTGTATAGATATTTGATTGACTTTTTGGAATTGTTGTATTAACAACTAGTCTGTTCTAGTATTCGTCAAGACACACTAATGTGATCTCATAGCTCTTTAGTTATTATTATATCTTTAGTTATAGGTTTTATTTATTTTTAGCAGATCTTTAGCTAGATGACTTTTTTAAAAAAAAATTCTGGTTCGATTTAAAAAAAAAAAAAAAAAAAACCTTATGGGGTACTTTCTTTTTCTAGTTATTTTAATTTATACTTTAAGTAACTTCCTTGATGCTATGGTGGAATAATAGTTTAATGCATAAAATTACTATTCTTCTCTTTTTAAATACTCAGTGCTTCAGTGTAACTTATCTCTATTAATTGATTATAAGTGCAGTATATGATGGTGTATGACAACATAAATACAACAAATTGTATGGGATGTACAGAGAGGCTGATATTAATTAAATGTATTAATAAACATATTAATAAAATGATTATGGGGTTGGAACTGAAGTGGCCTTATGAAATTGACCTTCTAGGTCTTCTGCATTTGCCAATTCATGTTTGGAATGATATTGAAAGACAAACAATAATTAGAGCATTTCAACAAGCATACTTTATTAGAGAAACCACCAAAGTTGAAGACAACCAAGGTAATTTACCTGATGACTTGAACTAAGATAAATCACTCATGCATGAACTCTGACAAAGAATCCTTTTACTGCCTGAAGTTTTTTACAAGGATTTTTTTAATGTAAACTCATATGTGATATATACAGAAGAAAGATCAGATGATGGAATTATTGAGAATATGATGAATGAAAAGAGCATTCAAATGTACAAGAAAATATAGTGCAAAATAAGCATGTGAAAGGTTGTCAGAACTAAAGTATTTTTTTAAGGAAAAAAATAACAAAATGCTTTTATATTTTGAAGAAAATGGTATTTTAAAAACGTTTTTAAACAAAAAAAATTAAGTAATTACTTTGCCTGATTTTTCAGAAATAAAATGAAAATGTTTTCAAGTATGAATCTTATTTTGCATGTGCTTTTCTTATAATGAATTCTATGTCAATAACTTTTTCTAATAATATTTTACTTATGAAAAAAAGTAGTTTAGAAAAAATCAAATTTTAACAGTCCAATACATTATTTTTCTATTTTATGAACTGTGTTACTGGTTCCTATAAGTGTCTACTGTATTTTAAAGAAAAAAATTGTCATTATGTTATACTCTATATTGTTGAAATCTAGTTTACAATATTGTCATCCTCAAATGCTATAATAAGGTTATGTTATAATAATTACATATTTACTTAAAATTTATTACATTAATTTAAGTTATAAATAAGTATTTTAATTATGAATAAAAAAGTAAGTGATTGATAGTAATTTCATCTAATGAATATTTAGAAATATTTAACTAAACTTAAATTATAAGAACTTATATATTCTCAAATATACCTTTCTATCGCCTGTATAGAAATAGTTGTCTGCCACTATTTGTTTTATTTTGATGGGAGTATGCATACATATATTTTTTTTGTTATATTTGGTACTTCATTTTTGTGAATTTATGTTACATTTTATTATACAACGATTTCTGCTACAAGAAGAGACATTTTCATTTATTTTTTTTCTATACATTTTGGTATTACAGACTTATATTGGAACATTCTCAAATTTATATTTTATTATTAAAATCATAGAAGTCAGTCAGATAAAAGTCAATTATTATTACAATTTAGATAGTTTTTGTTATGTGCTTATGAAGCTTTTTTAGTTATAGGTTTGTAAAGTTTTCCTGCTTAAAGAATAAAAGTTGATGCTTCTTTATATGCTTGATTTATAAAGAAAGAAAATTATATAAATTGAATAAAATAGAAAACATTTTTAAGTTTCCTTCCAATTCTCACCATTGTTTTGGCTAAAATCTAACGCTGATTTTCTGTGTTTTCAATTAACATTGAAGAAATAAAGTTTTTTTGTGTGGCTGCAATGTCAAGCAAAGATTTTAATGTAAGAGTTTATTTTTAATTATATTTGTTTTTAGATTTTAAACATAAGTTAATAAATACATTTGTACTATAATGAAGTAATAATTTTAGAAGCAAAGACAAAATATTTTAAAGTGATTATGTAACCAATGATAAAAGAAAATAAATAATTTCTAGACCTAATTTCCTTTTTAATTACTTAAGATTAAAAAGCTGTATGAACAATCAACTTATGTCTATATTTTTGCACCAGAATTTCTGGAAGAAATGTCATGGTATTTAATTTTTAACAATGTACTATTTGTACTGATGTTGCTCTTATGAGCCCTTAAAAAATGGATAACTATTCTATTACAGTTTGCAAAATGTGTAAGAAGTACATAGAAATTGATTAAAACATCATTAATAATATCAGGACTCAAAGATGCTACAATTATGTCCCTAAATAAAGAGGTGGAATTATTTTCCCAGATTATACAGCAAAATGATTTACATGGCAACTTGGACTAGATTTTAATTTATTTAAGGATTTACTCAGTATTTTATTTTGGTAGAATAGAATCAAATTTGAGGTTTTTACATTATGTACTGTTTATTGTAATTGTTTTTACTGCAAAATTTAAATTTTTTCATACAATTAAATACTTTGTTGTAATATTTTTATGACATAGTGTTATGAAAATATTACAACAAAGTAAACATTATGTTAATGTGTAATGTTATATTATTTTTAATGGATAAATTTGAATACATTCATGAATGCAAGTATATATTCAGGGTTTATGACCAATAATCTATTTTTGGTTTGTTTTTCTTTCATGTATTAATTGATATGTTAAATATTATAAGACATTGTTCGATTCTGTGACCATCAACTGTAGTATTCAAAGAGATTGCATCATCTGTTTAATTTAACATGCCATTTCTGTGCAATTTAATTTTTTTAAGCCCTTTTCCTTCATGCAGTGTTTATATTGATACAACTTTTATTCTGAGAAATACCTAAATATCTGATATTATTAAAGATATTTTGTTTCTTTGTACATTTTTTGTTGTAATAAAAATATTTCTTAGTAAATGAATTTGAACTTTTTTATTATATTTTCTGGAACTTATATTAAACAAGTATTTAATGTATTCTTATCAATTATATTTTAAAGTTATAAAATTCAATTTAAGTTGTTTATTTAGTATAGTTTTATGTAAAATTTTGTAATTGTGTACTTAGTATTTATGCGTATTTTGTTAACATTGTTTTTGAAGAATATGGCTTTTTAAACTTCATTGGTCTTGTAGAAGCTCATTGTCTCATAGTTTTGGCTTACATGTATAATGTGTCAAACTATTACCAAATACATGTGCAACACTGTTCAATCTAATTATCATAAAATGATTAGTTTCTATCTGTAACTTTAAGAGTTTAATTTTCCAAGTAAAACTTATTTTTTTTCCAATTGTAAGTTTTAAAAAAGTAATATTTAATCATGAAAAAAATCAGCTGAATTTTATATTATACAATTAATCATATGAAAGCTGTTTCTTATAAATTAGTTCACTATGTTTAATTTGTTATGATCAATAATTTAGTTTCATATCTATTTTTGAGTTTCATAGGGAACAAACAAACTACTTATATAACTTGCATGAATATTATGCTTTACTAATAATATTTATGCATATCTCTTCTAAAAATTTACTTTCAATAAAATGATCCAAAATGTAAGTTTGATAATTAAAAGATGCATTCATATTACAGTAATAAATATTTTTCTTTAAGTAAAACATTATTAGTTGTGGTTTATTTAATGATATGTTTTTAATTTCTTCTAGGGTTTTTATCGGAATGGATGTTTTACTTTCAGTTTTAGAGTGAGTCCTAATTATCCTCATGAGCCACCAAAAGTCAAATGTGAAACAATGGTTTACCATCCCAATATTGATTTAGATGGCAATGTATGTTTAAATATTTTAAGGTAAGCATTTTTATCTCTTGAGAATTATGAAATTAAACAATTTGAACAGTAATATAATTGAGACTTTGAGCATTAGTTTTTATAATGTGAAATATTGTCTCATAATTTTTATCAGCATTTAAAAATATTAAATGCTTTTTTAAGTTTGTATACTTATCTTTTTTGTTTGTGAAAAATGGTGTTGGTAAATGAAAAAATATCTGCAATTATTATCTTAATACTCAGAATAATTTAAATATGCTTTTTCAAAAATTTTTAATTTTTCACACTTGTATATATTTTTTCCTGCAATATGCATATAATATAATAATCATACAGCATTATTTTTAGGTACATTTATGAATTATGATATTCAGTTTGCTATTTTATGGAATGTTTAATTAAATTCATTCGAAATGCTTTTTATTAAAGTAAAAAATTATAATATTTTCTTTATATGAATAGGTATGCATACTTTTATTACTTATCAAACTATTAAAATGTTTTCTGTTTTCTTTTAAATGTTTACTTTGCACAGTTTTAGCTCTTCATTTTTCATGTTTATATAAAAAATATATATTTTTAATGTTTGTAATGTCATAAAATTTTTGACTGTATTTTTTCATGTAAATATGAAATTAGAAAACAAGTTCAAATTAAATTAAAATATGTTCTTTTTAAGGGATCTCATGAAAACTAGTTTTAGTTATCTGTCAGCTATAAATTACAAAGTAAACTGTTGAATTTATATGTCCTCACATTATGATAATTATCAGTTTTTTTCTTGAATGATATAACTTTAACTGTACATATTATATATGGTATTTTCCAACCTCCTAAAACATGCATCAAATATTAGTATTTAATAGGATTCATCTAAATTTTTGCTATCAAGTCTCAAGATTTTTGCATTGGTTCCAGTTATTAATGTTTTATTAGTTTCTTTAATCAACAATCAAGGTTTGTATGTAAAATCTTTATACGTAGTGTTGCTTTTTGAAATTTTTTTCAAATAATTTTTACAATGAACTTGTTATTTTTTAGCAATAACATGCTACTTGTATTGCAATCAGTTTTTGTTATCTTTCAAATTTATTTACTTATGCTCTATTTTTGATTAAATAAATATTATTTCCACAGAGAAGATTGGAAACCTGTTTTAACCATCAATTCTATAGTGTATGGGTTACAATACTTGTTTTTGGTAAATATAAATTTTGTATGTTTATTTTTTTAAGTAGTTTATTCTTTGAAGAATTAGAATTGCTGATGATATTCTTTGAAAGTCTTTAAGTATATTTTTTAAATTAAATGTTGGACCTATTTTTAATTTTAATTTATATTAATTTGTTCTACTGTATGGAGTATTGAAAATGCAAAATTAAATATTATGTAACAAAAAGTCATTGACAATATGATCCCAGATAAAAAAATTTCAAATAAAGTGGACCATCAAATTATTATGGATTTGATTACATGGAATCTTTTTGGGAAAAGTGTGAAATCTTAATTTGTGTGTAGCAAATGTTCTTTCACTGAGTATTTGATTAAATTGTTTAAGATACCTATTTTTAACAGAAATCTGAAAAGAATATACTTATTTTTTCTAGAGATCATTACCTATTTGTTTTTGAATAACATTTATAGATTTAATATAAAAGGAATGCAAGGATGTAATGTTCTGATCCAGCTTCATACAAGACAACTTACTCTCTAGAATTTTGGGAAATATGGATTCCATATTTTTAAAGAAGTTTATAGAAAAGTGAACTATATTTTGGTATTAGGAATTTTTCAAGTTTAGGATCATATTCAGAATTTCTTCATATATTATTTTTCTTATTTCTATTTCAGTAGTCCTTATTTATTTTTTGCTTTAGTAATTTAAAAAAGCACCGATGCTGTATCATTTATATTTTGCATTTTTCCATCTTTATCAAAAGAATTTTCACAATTAATGTTGTTTATTTAATTTTTTATGTAACATCAATGGTGAAGGATCATGTATTAAATGTTTCTGCTATTTTTTTTAAATAAAATAAAATAAAGTGACTATATTGTGTGTGTGAGGAGAATGGTTCAACATAGTATGATATGTATTGTTAAAGCATGAGAACTTGAAGGGCTAAGAACTTAATACATATGGATAAATAAAAGTCAGCTATGAGTAGTTTTAGTTATAAAGATAAAATTTTATTTTAAAACAAACATTTAATTTTTGAAGGACTTTATATCTTCTCATTTCTTGCTCAATAAAAATTAAGCTAAATAAGAAATACTGAAATATATATGAATAGAATTCAAAGATCCACTTCAGTAGTCACTGTGATTCTCATCTATGTATTTTACATCTTTGGCAATTAATATGTTGATATTTTTGAGGTTTATCAATTTGTTGATATTTTTTGAGGTTTTGAGTGTTTGATACATGTATATTTGCAATGGGATGAGTATTTATATGTTTTAAAGATTGTATGCGACACCATTTAAATTCATTTATTCTTTTCATAGTGTATTTTAAACCCAAACTCTCTTAAAATATGTTGATCAAAATTATAAATTTGGTATTTAAAAAAAATTGTAGAAAACAGTAGAATAAATATTAAAAATAAAAATTGATTGTAATTTTTTTTATCATTTTTTTTTTTTTTCCCACAATGATTCAATGCATGTATGTACACAAGTATTGCTATTTAATCAGGTGTTATCTGAACAAACACACTTTTATTATAAAATGCAATATTACTGACTTATAAAGAAATTAATTTCTGTTATGTACATATTGGTTATCTGGGAAATCCTTAAGTGAAGAAATTACTAGCTATAATGTTTAAATTTTTCACATGAATAGGTGGATAGAAAACCCCACTATATTATACACGAGGAACCACTATTGGTACCTCTGTCATAAAAATCTTACTTTTTAGATATAGCTTGGGTAATAAGTTAGAATCATAGTAGTTATTATGCATACAAAAATATTTGTTTTTAATGCTCTACAATATTTTATTTTCCCCTCATTTCTAATAAAAATATAAAAATTATCCACTATAAATAAGAAGCTGGTATTCAAGTTATTTATTCAAATAGAAAAACAATTTCCCCAGAATACTGTATTTGCAGGTGTATAAGACTTATGAGGTACACCCCTTTTTATGCATATTTTTAAAAAATAAAATTATTGCTGTTCATTATAATGAATTATTGTATGAATTTCAATAATTTTTTCCCTTCATGTTTGATTTTCAGACTCACTTTCTAAGAAAAAGTGTCTTATACACTGCTAAATACAGTACCTTTTTTACACTGGTTTTGAGCTAAAAATGTCTACTTTGTAGTATTAAAATTTTTTCAAAACTTAATATCATTATGATATTCTTTGTAGCTATAATTAGTAACACGTGTAAATTAACCAAGTAATAAAAATAGATTACCTTTAGCAAATATGTCAAGGACAGTAATATTTTGGAAACTGACACATGTATTATAGTGACAATTAGTTTATCAAATGTGATGCCATAAAAAAGCAGATTTTAAACACCATAATTTGAAAAGACTATATTATTCAACTTTTTACAAAACATTTTTATTTTAAACTCTTTTCCAAGTTTAAAATGCAAAATTCAAGTTATAATAGTTAGACATTTGAGAATTTAAGCATTGTAGCATAAAAGTAAATCTGCGAAATTCCCAATAAATTCAGAAATAATTTTATACCTATAAACAAATTCATTGTTTTCATATAAGAAATTCCATCCCTAGAAATAAATGCTTTTTGTATGGTGATAAAACAAATTAGTAAAATATTAGATATATCACTTACAGCAACTGAAATTTCAATTTAAAGCAATAAGAATTTTTAAAAGTTTAATATTAAATTATATCTTTTCAATTCTAAACTTTTCGAATCATTTGAAATGCATTTTGCCATATTTATTGACTTAAACATTTAAATTCACAGGCTAACAAATAATGCAAAAATAATATCACTGATGCATTTTTTTTTTATAATTTAAAGAGCTGAGAATGATGTGTTTTGAAAACATGTTCTTCATATCTCTTTTTCAAATTAATGTAATTTGAATGTTTACACAATTAAAGTTTAATTCTTAGCTTATAATTTTTTTATTATGTGAACTTATGTTAAGAATTATTTAATATTTTTAGAAGGTTTGATTTTATGCATAATTTTTTAAATACTTTAATTTATACACATAAAAGTTTTCCATAATATGTTTACTGCCTCTGCCTAAAAATACTTGAATTTTTAATTGAAAAGATTTTCCTATTTATTGCTATTAAATTTCATTGCTAACATATATAACATTTGTTTAAGGTACATTTCTTAAACTTACTGTAATTTTTATTATGCATGATACATAAATGTATGTTTGAGATATAAACTCTTACGCAATATATTTTCATATTTAAAAATGATTTTTAATTGTTTGACTTCTTATTTATAATGGCATTCTTTTTTTAAATTTTGCACCATTATACATAATGTTTAATTTGAAGAAGGATTTTTTTTACATAAATTACTCTCAAATCAAAATAAAAGTTTAAATCTTATTTTGAACTATCTTTAGAAATAAAATTATGTATTTTTTGGTAATATGTAAATACTTTTTCACAATTTTTTATTTCATCATTACATAAAAACAGGAAAAATTGATTTAATATAAATTAAACATATATTCAATTTTCTTGTGGGGTAAAATAATTTTCATTTTTTAACTGTTTCTGACTGTAAAATTACTTTTTTTTTCATTATTGTATCAAATATTCGTACTTAGTTTTGTATCAATTTTAAAATTTTCGAATTATATCCTCAATGGCATACTTGTTTAGTCATAAAAAATATATATGAACTCTAAATCTTACAAAGTAATGTAATTCCAGTTTTAATAAGTATTGATTGATAATTGTTGATTGACAATGAATAATTTTGCAAGTATGTAAAAATTTACTAGTATGCAAATAAGTATTAGTACATTCGGTTATGAGAATTTATATTATTTTGTTAACCACAATATTTTATTTTAAAACAACATTGTAATATTCATATTGATTTTAGTAATTTAAGATTTATGTTGCATATTTTATCCAAAGTTTTTTTACATATTTTATGTTAATACTGTATTAGTAATTATTTTTGGTATGCGTTGATCATTATATGATTTTAGCAACTGTTTTAGTTATTATTTTACATAAATTTTAACAATAAAAATATAAATAAAATGCAAAGTTGCTTTTGTGCAATGGTAGAGGACTTTACATTTTTAATTTGAAAAAATTTTTTCTTCTTATTTTTGTGTGGTTCAAGAAAATCTAAATATTAGGTCAGGTAAAAAAAGAAAATTGATTTTCATATTTCTGTAGACATGGATAAACTTTTTCCGTGCTGTGTTCAATAAGTAATTAAATACTTTATTATAAATTTCACAATTTCAAATAAATTTTGTAAAGGGTCTTTTTTACCCTTATATCATGCATAACATTTACATTCAAATAGATTCTTACTTTTTATATCATGTTATTCAAAACTTGAATTATGAAAAATATAATTAATGTTGTCTTTCAATAAAATTTTTATTTGTTGAGAAATTTTTTAATTTAATTTTTTTATAAGAAATCTAAGTACATAGTATAAAAATTATTGTAACATTTTCAAAACAGATAATTATTATAAAATTTATTATAAAAGATATATTTTAAAAAAAATTATAAGCAATTTGTTATATTTGTATTTTCTAATTTTTAAAATATTTGGAATTGGTCAATTCTTTAAAGAGTCTGATTGCTTAGATTACATTATTTTCCCGTTCTTGAAATTAAAAAGAAACTCTCTGTGTATGTATGTGTGTGTGTGTGTATATATATATATATATATTATTTTCATCCAATTCATTAAAATGTATTATACTCTGGAGTGCAAAAATTAAGCAACAATGTAAATTTTAAATAACCATAAAATAGCAAAAAAGGAGTTTAGCAATCAGTACAATAAATGTGCAATTCAGTAGAAAGACTGTGTATGTAAATGTCAGGAACAAAACATCACAGGGGGCTTGAGCATATGTAAAATGCATGCAATCATCAAACACAGCTGAAGACTACAATAAAAGGAAGGATGAAACACAACTAGAAATTTGCTCCAAGTGCAAGCGAGTTCTTTCGTTGAAATATGGCTAGAATATCATTTGCATAACTACTTTCATGGAAATATCATCAGGAGAGGAGATGTGGTCTAACCAGTGTAGCTGAAGAGTTCAGAATCAACAAGTGTCATTTGGCATACTTGAAAGCCTTCCAAACCATAAGTACTGATATTAAAGAGGTTGGTTTTGGCTGTTATAGGAAAACAATTGTGTTGAATGACTAATTTATCATCCTTTTAGTGAAAAAGAGTCCAAAGCCAGTTGCAAGAGCATAATTTCTTAGCAATTGTGGACTGTAACAGGACTGTAAGTACTGTGATTTACTGTGTCCAGACACTCACAAAAGGGGGCCTTTTCACCTGCCACCTTGGATCATGTATCCCCTTAGAAGTTGGGCATTGATGCCACCATTTAAACTTGTGCAAGGAGCACAGAAACTGGACACCTCATCATTGGAGTCATGTCCTCTTTACAAATGAGGCATTTCATTGTCATAAGTGATTTGTAATGCCAATTGATTTCGAGAGGCCAGGACATGGTTTTATCCTAGCAAAGTTACAGAAAGAGATTTAAGGTGATCATATATAGTTGTCACCTGGTGGGCATAATGCTGAATGGGTGGACTGAGCTCCACATTTTTGACAAGTTCTTTAGCCAAAGTTATATAGGTAGAGAAGAATCACCTCCTTACAAGTGATATCTTGTAAGGAGGTGATCCTACCCTAGGCACATCTGTTCCACTGTGCCATTGGAGCAGACTTTGTTTTTATTGATGACAGTGTTTAGCTACAGTGGACTCCTACTATTTAGCAGCTACTTGAAAGAGAAGATATTACTTGAATGGATTGGCCAGCATACTCCCTAATTTAAATCCTATATAATATGTGGGATGCTTTGGGAAGAGGCCTTATTGTATGATTACATCCCCCAGGGAACACCCAACAACTGAAACAGATGCTGATTGACGAATGGGCACTTTTATCTAAAGAATTGTTGGACAATCTAATCCTGAATATGGAGACAGTGTGAAGCAACCATTACAGTAAAGAAAGGACATATCCCATACTAAGAAACATCTGCTTGTTCTTTTTGGACAACCATGTGCAGCTATACTATTAGTTCAATAAAGCCTTTTTTGATTTCATACTATTTGTATTGCATTAATTTTTGTGCAACTGTACTTTTGTCGACATTTAAGTACAAAATATCTCATTTCTGAATTTCATATCCCAGATAATTTCTCGTGGAGTTATTTGAAAAAATCTGTTGCTTAAATTTTGCAGACTAGTGTATAATAGCACGATGTGTTTTGTTGTAAATTTTTTATATTGAAAAATCTTTTTAACCATTTTGTTGAAATATAGTTTTACACTTACTTTTTTTCAATGTTAATTGACAACTATGGTTACCAATAAAAATTAAATCTTTTCAGTTACATGTCATCCTTTCTGACATGTAATTGAAATAAATATTTAGATAATATAAATTTTGAAACTTATTTTTCCAATTTAATTATTTCCTTTATTACAAATTAATAAGCCCTCTGTTTTCAAAGTAGTAAAATTGTTATTAATTAAGGAACATTTTCCCAAATGGCTGTGAGAGTACATTTTCATTAATCGTAGTTGTCCACATTAAGTAAAAATTCTTTAGAATACTTTGCACTAATTTGAGAATATTGAGGAAAAAATGGTAGAAACTGGTTTGGAGTATATAACCTGCGTTACTTTGTGCAATCACTGTATTATTTGTGTCCAATTTTGTTTCCCAGTGGTAGGGTGCTACTTTTTTTATTGAAAGTTTTTAAAACATGAGTTACTGTATTTATAAAGAAGTAATTTTTAAATATGCATAAATGGAGTTTCCTCTTTATTTTAATATCATTTTATTAGTACATGCCAAATTAAACTTATTATGATTTTTATTTTGAAACATTTGTTAATTTTTAACAATTTTCATTATTTTAATTATTAAGTCTATAATTACATACACTACAACTGAATTAAATCTATATATGTAGCATTTTTTAGCTTCATTAATACCTTTAAAATATTTTAAAGCTTCAGAGCTTTCATTGATTATAAAATTTTTAAAAATTTCTGTTGCTTTAAAGATAGTGGTGTATGTATATGATTTTTAATTTTAGGAACCTAACCCTGAGGATCCATTAAATAAAGAAGCAGCAGAGGTATTGCGAAATAATAGAAGAAGCTTTGAACAGAATGTTCGAAAAGCTATGGCTGGGGGGTATGTTGGAGCTACATATTTTGAGCGTTGTTTGAAGTAATGTAAACCTGATGTAAGAAGGACTTCCTCCTGAGGATTGCTTTTGCTGACAATTTTCTCATTAATACTCACTCATTTTTATATGTATGTATCTACTCATTCATTTATGAAAGTTTTTGTCTTTTCCCCAAGTTATTGTTGAATACAAGAAAGTAACTTACATGGAAAGGTATTTATTCCTCTTGTAATTTTTCATTATGAATGCTTTGTCTTTCAAGCTGCTTGCATGTATTATAAATGTGTAATATACATGTAATATATATAATACTCATGTAAAAGTCATATTTTTTAATTTATTTAGATTTTCAATTAAGTTGACATGCAATTAAAATAAACCTCTTTTTCGTACTATTATAAAATTATATCTATATTTTTTGCCAACACACTGTACACTAAAAGTTATTTTAATCATTCAAAACAAAATTATAAATGTATGTACTATTTCCATTTTTGTTCCCAACATAATTTATAAACTATTACATTTTGAGTATAAATATTTCTCTGCAATATGTAACTTTTAATTTAAAACTCTTTCATGTACATTATTGTTAGTTATTGATTTATAAGCTTTCTAAGAGACCAAAGTAAAAAAGTGAGAATTGTTTGTTTATATGAAAAGGGCAAGAATGTGAAATTTATTGTTTATGTAGTAAATTTAAATGTGATTAGTAAAGTTTGTGATTTTATTGTGATAAAATTATAGTCAACATTTAATTTCCTATTGTCTTTGTTGTGTTGTATTTCTTTATTTAGAAAATTAAAGAGTCTTATTCTTTTATTTTTTTGTAATTTCATGTAAAATAAAAAAAAAACTAGAGTTAGATTTTTTATGAACTTAATATTATACCTATATATTTAAAATTTTTATAAGTCTCTGGAAGAGCTTGGAAGTAGATACTTATAAAATTATAAATTCTTGTTACCCTTAAAATAGTTTTTCAGTTTTAGAATTTTTTTTTTTTTTTTTGATTAAACATTTATCTCACTTAAACATTTACTTTAAAACAAAGTGTTCATTTTTTCATGTTTTTAACTTCTGTGATTTATGTCACTAAAAGTATTTTTAAAAATGATGCAAAATCAGTGAAGAGGAAGCATTCTTACTTTGGAAGCGCGAGAATTTTTTAAGTGTGAAACCAAAAACTTTACAATTTATTATGGTAGATATGTGTATAGAATATAAACGTTCAATAATTTATGTAAGAATACCTTGTTCCAAAAGTTCAACATTTGAATTTGTTTTTCCCATCAATACAGTAATTATAATTAACATTTTAAGAACTTACAATCAAATAAATGTTTCACTTGTGTTTTATTATTGATGCCAAAAAATGCTGCTTTTTTGTAAATTGATTTAAACTGTGTTTCCCTTATTTGCAAAATTTTATGCGAACTACATTGGTGTGTAATATTTTTTTTTGAAATGATTGAATGAATTGAAATGAATTTTTGATATGTAAACTGTGGTAAAATATTATGTGAACTGTGGTAAAATAAAATGTGTAAACTGTGGTAAAATAAAATGATGTGTAAACTGTGGTAAAATAAAAGTTATACAATTTAAAATTATGTAAAATTTTATTTTTCTATGATATACAATTCTTTTTTTCAGCATTAATTTTGTTTATAAATATGCATCATACTTTATTATTTTTACTTAGAGAAATGTAGTTTATGTAAAATGTTTTTTTATTGTTTTAATATATTTAAGTTAAACACAGATGCATATTTGCATCATCAGCTACATTCAAATTTTCGTTAAAGCTTTTTTAAAGTAAAAGCTTCTATTAGATGTAATCGAACTTTATACTTTTGAAACTTTATCTCAAAGTATAATTCATATTATTGGTAAACAAATTATATTTCCGGGAATTAAATAATGGACGAATTTTCGTCACTACAAAATAATAGATATCATTCAAGATGGCAAGTTATTTTTAAAATCATGATTACTAAGAAGTTGTTTTTGATCAATTTCTATTTTATTAAAATTAAATTACATGATTTTTCTGATAAAAAGCTGTCAAATTATTCCTTATTATAAGTGATGAAACGTTTTTGTTCTGTTTAATTTTTGATTAAATTTTCTAAACACACTCAAAAAAAATTTTTTTTTCATAAAAATTTTTTTTTAAAATTCCATCATCAACATTAGTACTTCATCAACAATAGTCTTTTATTGAATAATATACAAACATTTCGAAAATTTTGATGAAATTGTAAGTAAAAACAATGTTTTTAGAATTTAGTGCTGTAACTATAATCGTGATTATTCTAAAACTTGCTTGAGAAATCTTTAATGATAGTGATTTCGACAAGTGAAATTCTAAATTTAATAGCTGCTATTATAATTACTTTTGCAATTTTTTCTTGATGTGGGTAGTTTTATTTTATATTCTTTATTTTTCCTAAAAAGTTAACTGAAATAAAATTTAAGAAATACAGTACAGATATAAATCTGTAAGCGGTATAAGAAATATAGCTTACAGATAATTTAAAAAGAACTTTAAATCCAGTCTGTATAACATTTTTGAATTAGTTCTTTCAGCTTCACTTGCTTTCATTATTGTATCTAATAATCTATCAAATAAGTTGAATTTCATGTTTATTTTTGTCATGAAAATTACTGTGACAATAATTATTGGGAAATTCAACTGATTTGACAGATAACTTAAATAGGAGATTGCAGCTTTTTTACTATAATTTCAAGACTTTCGTCTGAAAATATACACTTGCTGATTACTGAAATTGTGATTAAAGCTGCATGCAATAAATGCTGGGATATACAAATGATTAACTTTACAGTGCTTTCTTGAAAAGTAGGTCTGTGACAATGTCAAGCATAGTTTCATTTTGCAAAACTAAATTGTTAAAATTTTAATTGGCTATCATTCAGAAATTTAATTAGTAATTGCAATATTTATTTAATAAAACTCATCAAATCATTTTCTCTCTTCTTGCCATATTCATTTAATATTAATCATGCCCTTAAAAGAACTATAAATTTTTTATATTCTGTTGATTATATCAAGAAATATGGAAATCTTCACTTACTGATATCACATTCTTCTATGTTTATTATAAGAACATTCCTTAAAAGAAACATAGGTACTATGTATAGTTTTATGCATATTGTTGGAAAAATATAAACCTTAATTTAAAATTATATTAATTTATTTTGACTTTATTTGAGCTAAATATTTTAAAACATGGAGCTTGCACACATCATGATGTAAATATTACTTGTTGAGTGCTGTTAAGCTGGAAATATATTTATAATGTAGAATTGATGCCATAAATATATAGAAAATTTGTTCAAAATTGGAATAAAATACAGTTATACTATTCAAACGGAATAAATGCAGCAATAAGAATGATGAAAAGTACTTCAAAATAAAATATTGACAAATCCAAATTAAATCGCTTATTTTGATTTTTTTATTCTTTAAATTTTAAGTTTTTATTTATGCTAAAATTGTTAAAATTTAGTAGTGGGGGTTAATTCAGTTACTTGTAGCTGTAACGAACTTATGAAATTGTGAATCTTTCTTTAAAAGTTCTATGGCAAACCATTCTGCCATTTTGAAATAGAAAATATATTTTTTCCCATAAAATAATTTATTGTAAATTTTGAATATAGAATAAATTTTTCGTTTTACCAACAGTAATAATTTCTACCTTTAATTTTATAAAACATTATATTAAAATTTACTTCCAAGATCTTTATCAATTAGAAGATTAAATTCATAATAAACTCCCATGTGCAATTTTGGTACTTCCTAAATCTTTTATAAAATGCTTCTATATAGTTTTTTGTAAAACTAAATTGTTTATCTTGAACTACCTTCTGAATTTATGTATGAGTCAGTAATAAATTCTGGATGAAATACCTTAAATAATTTAATTCTTTCACTGTATTAACTTTATAAACCTTAATTGATTTATGATCTTGTTTTTCATTTTTCTTCTGATTAGAATTTTGATTCTGGAATCAGGCTTTAGATATTTTTCACAGGAACACGTTATGTCTAGTTTTTTTTTTTGCAGAAATAACAAATATTTTCTTACAGGAATTTTCTAAGCTGCTATAAAATTAGCCTTTTCTTGTTCTATACAGTTGTATTTATTTTCTTTCCTTATAGTAACTTTTTAATTAGTTTGTTGAATAATGCTTGAGTAAAATTTAGTTGGAAGCCCAGTTTCTAATAAAGTTATCAAAATAAATTAACTTTCTAGATGACTAGCATTTGTGCTAGAGTTAGTTGTCCTGCTAAATTTTCACATATGATTCTGAAAGCCGATAAATTAATTTTGTCATCATTTTACATGTTCTCCATGTCATCACTCTTATTTATCTTCAGTTCGCTTAACCGCTTTAATAAACTAATTGATAATGTTGACTGCAGACTCTTAAGAGTAAACCACTTTTCTTTAGACATTGCAGATTTTCTAATATCTCCAAATTGTTCTCCACAAGTACTATTGTAACTCATGCCTCTTAATTTTGTATCCATTGGTTTCCTGGTTGAGTAGATTTAACTATTGTTACTTCATTCCACAATAAAGCTTCTTTAATTAGTACTATTAATTATACTATAAAATTCCACTTTATGCATTCTTTATAGTTAGACTTATAAAGCTTTTGAATAACAATTAAAAATTGTTATTCAATTTTTAAATCTGTCATTTTACTTGAAAATGTTTCATTTTGCCGTTTAATATATTAGACAAACTTAAGCTCTTGATTTACAAATCAAGCAAATTAAGTTTCTAATTATGGAAAATTGCCTGTCTCAAGATCTGTACAAATATAGCATTCAGTAAGCACAATATTAGTTTAGTTTCAGATAAATATATAGGAAAGAAACAAGACTATTTATTGCATTATTAGAACAAGCAAATGATTAAAACAATTTCCTTAAATTTGAATTTTATGGTGCAACTTAAAACGAATTTTATGAATTCCGAATAAAACATTGCATTAATATTTAAGTAAGTAAAACAAGGGCATATTACAAAAGTCAGTATTACATGTATGACTTTAAAAATTTACCTATTAGGTAATAATGAATCATTCTTTATGTAAAAGGGGAATCATCTGTATTTGATTTTAGAATTTGAAGTTTGAAAACTGCTAAATTGTGTTTATCATAACTCTTTACATTGGTGGATATCCCAGATTCACAAATTAATTCAGAAATGGTTTATCCTATATAATGTCATGAATAATCTCACCCAAAATTATTAATTATGTAAATTTTGCTAGATTTATTTTCAAAAACATGAAGCTGTAAAGTAGAGTTGTATGAGGGATATTAAATATGTGTACTCTTAATGCAAATACCTAACCACACACACAGGTTTAGTATAAACAACTTGATTGTTGTTATTCCTCTTTATAATTCATTAAAAAATCACTTCTAGGCTTAGTAGAAAAGATGTGTATGCTTACTATTAAAGCAAATTCACATTTTTAATTAGTAATACTAGCTTGTCGTAGTTTTTCATCAGAACAATAAACTTTTCCTTCTGGATTGACTGTTTTGAAGGGAGCTTATCTAATTCTCTTACGGTGCAGGTGTAGGGAAAGCCTGATTGGTTAAAGAGTTTTTTCTGTCATCTTTAAAACAATTAGAGCCTATGCACATTCATTAAAGGGGAGTTTATGATTTCCTACTGATATGCAAAAGTTTAAAGAGGAATTTTCTGAGTTTGAATATGAAACTTGTCATTTGATACCCCTTTGCTCAAAACTAGATAGTTTTTTTTTTGGGAAAGCAAGTTAATAATCACAGATAGTACTTGTCACTTATCAGAGTGATTAAGATAATAATTAAAGTAAATCAATCATTTATGGCGCAAATTATCATAGTAAAATTTTCTTTGGACAAAATATGGGCAATTTTAAGTTAGAGAGTCAATTGATATTGCTTAAACCACCAAAGGTCACCGCATTAGTCACACCACATAAGTAACAAAACACTGGATTTTCCATTCGAAAACAATATTTTTTCAAAAGACGAAAAAAGTAAACATAGTTATTCCTTAAACTATGGCAATATAGAAAGTAGAGGCGATCCATTATAATGATAATTATTATAGGAAAATGAATACAGGTGGTTATCAAAATAATGAAAACACTAGATTTATAAAAAAAAAAAAAACGTTTTGTAGTATGATATAGAACTGTTTTCAGTGTGCAATACAGCTTGAATTCGTCTAGGAATAGAATTTAAAGGAATACTGAAAAATAGTATTTAAAGCACTACTATACTGTACCATTAGTTTTAGAGATACAATGAAAATTCTGTGACATTGAAAAGGGAGCATGGGAATGAAATATTAATACGCATAATGATATAGATGTGAGAGTTACTTGATTCCAAAATCCAGACAATACATTGAAATCTTAATAGCGTGTAAGACCACCTCCTGCTGTAATACATGCCCCCAACAGTCCGGCATCGATTTGATTTGATATCTTGAGATGTTCCCACATATCTTGAACAGCTACCTCCAAATCATGTACGGCGGCATCTGACATTTCAACTATGGTCCCAACTATCTATCGGGGAGCGGGCCGGCCATGGAAGTCTGAACATGACCTAGGATGTCTTGAGCAACTCGAGCTGTATGTGGAAGAATATTATCTTTCTGGAAAATTTCCCCTGGAAGACCTTTTAGGAAGGGAAACCCATGGGAAGGAAGAACGTCATCAACATAACTCTGGTCCGTTAAGGTTCCACGTACCACAACTAGAGTGGATCGGATATCATAGGATATGACCCCAGTGAATGAGCGAGTATCTTTTCCTGGCACAAAATCCAAAAAAGGATATACTACGCCGATCAAAAGATTAAAATAATCCAGCAAATTAATCATAAATGCAATAAAATATCAGTTATAAAAAGTGTGAAAAAAGTTCATAGCAGTAAAAAGCTAGACACAAATTTGTGTCTTATTTAAGAACAAAAATGAGACATTGTAAGGGTATGATGTGAAAAGACATTATATATAAAGGCAGAGAAAAATTTGCTAGTCCTTAGACAGGCTGAAAGATTTGGATGGGGTGTTTCCCCAATCAATTGTTGCAAACTTAAAAGAGTGCTTTGAAAAAAGTTAAGATGATGGTAATTAAAACAAGGACACT
>JAPDSC010129144.1:0-11587 GCA_026290005.1 Latrodectus geometricus
AAAAAAAAACAAAATGAAATATTTTTAAAACTGTAGCATTATTCTTGAATTATTTTTAATGAAATCTCATATGGGTTACTTATAATTAAATAAATCACGTATTCATATCTGTTTAAGCTAAAGTTTCATGAAGTTCTTTTACTAATTAGAAAACTAATTAATTATAAAATTCACATCCTTGATATATATAAATGTTTAAAAAAATTACATTCGGTTTGTAACCAATAGAACGATTTACTTCTCCTCGCATATTGTGATAAAAATTAATTATAAAATTTAGGATAAATTCATCACAATTTATGATCAATTATAACTTTTATTTTTTAAAAAGATTATGCTCAGTAAATCAGTAAAATATCTTTCTTTATTTTGCCAGCTGAATTTTATTTTTGAAGTATTTTATTGCAAATACTAATCCACATTCTTCTCAATAATTAGTTTCTGCTTAATATAAAATGATTTTATTTTAAAATTTTAACAAAATTTCTAATTAGAAGCAATTAAATACTTTTTTCCATTTCGCATTTAATTTATTATACCATTTTTTCAGATTTATTCTTAAAAATCTTCATCGTGATAAAAGATGGGAATAAATTTAAAATTTTTAATTCCTTGTGAGATGTATTTGCACAAAGCATTTTTATAATTTGTGATGTAAAACTCAACTTGATTCCATATTTTGCCAAATAAGCAATCAGATATGTGGCAAAATATATTAACTTAAAATTTCAAATAATTATTAAAGTAAATCGAATCGAAATTTTTTCATTATATAAATTCACAATTACATCAGTTTTGTTTTATCAAGTAGCATAAATTTATGTAAGCCAGTCAGTCAGTTTTAATTAACATTAAAAATATTAAGCAATATTATTGAAAAATATATAATTGAAAAAATAATGATTTTGGCATTATGCTGTGCATCTTACTTCTGTGCATTCAGATGTTATTTGTTTTTTGAATCATCAGAAAATTTTAGTTCCATTTAATATTTCATTTATTTCAAAAATATGTCATACACGCTTAACAGATTTAAATTACAATTATTTAAATGACAGATTTATGTTACAATTTGATAAAAATTTAATTATTTTTACGTAATTTATTAGTTTAAAGCAATCTTTAACAATATTTATTGATATTCATTATATTATTTCATGAAATTTTGTTTTGAGAATGTACTCAATATTTGCACTCTTGATGCGCTATTTTTAATAGAACATCAAGAGGGGATCCTGTGATTGAAAAGTAATTTAATAAATATAATTATATAGATATAAGATTCACTTCATCCCAAAATCAAGACATTTAAACAAATGCAGTGAGTACAATAACAAGTACTGTACAACCTCAACAATGTGTCAGACCACGTCCTGCTGCTATACATGCTAACACATGGTCAAGAAACCAGTTGATTACATGTCTGATGTTGTCCTTCTACAAATGTGCCCATAAAACTTAAACGGTCATCTCCAAATCATGTAAAGAGTGACATGGTTTCAGTTGGTACCAAGCATGCTCTATTAGGGACAATTCAGGTAGTGGACCAGCCATGAAAGAGACTGAACCAGGAAGTTTTGAGCAACTCGTGATTTATGCGGACATACATTATCATGATGGAAAATTGCCACTGGAAAATCATTTAGGAAATGTCCACATGGGGTCGAATATTGTTATCAACATACCACTGGGCAATTAAGATTACACGCTATACAAATGGAGTGGACCGGATATCATAGGGTGGGTGAGCAATGTGTCGCGAGAAACTTTGGGTGGAAGTGACCGTTCACCTGGGCGCCTCCCCATTCATACGCAGTTATCATGTGTCCTCAAAATGAGCATTACTAGACATTCATTACTAGATACCACTTTTGCCAATCAGGGGTGTTCCACGTCTCTTGAGCTTGGCATTACTGTAGACGAAGCCACCGAAGTTGCAGTTTTAAAGGAAATACACAAAACGGGTATAGGAATCGCAGGTTCACTTCTGCAGGGCATCTGGAAATTGTTTATGAATCAACTAGAACCCCTATATCTGCATGTATCATGAATTGAATATCACTACGGAATCCATGAGCGTTTGCTTCAGGATCCTTCGATCATCTCACCTTGTCGTCTTCCTGATCTCTCCTGACCCGGTTCATTGTATGTATATATAATCTCGTGTCTATTGTTTCCAGAATTTTCTGTCATGCTGGTAGCCGAATGGTTAGTGCTCTTGACCTCGATTCAATAGTTTGTGAATTCAAATTCCATTTTAAGTTTCAGTGTTTGTAGTGGTTCGGAAACCATTTTAAGGTGTAGCTCCCAGTATAATTAGCGATCGTATACAAAAATAAATACCGTTGAGTGACAGACAAAACAAACCAAACCAGCATATTATGACGGCATACTCCGAACAATCGACCTGGACAACAAAATGACTTTTCGACCAAACAGGGAATTTCAAGTTGATGAGGTCCATCACAAACTGACTTAATAGTGCAAAATATCTTCTCACACCTTCATCTGACATTCTTCGCTTACTAAAAGCCTCCTGACATCGACATGTGATTGTCACGTTTCTGAATCTTTCCATCTACGCTGGTTAATATCAGGCCCACTTCCTGATAGCAGTGCCTCTTCCTGGGGTGCGGTTATGCGCATTGACACAAAACTTGGATCATTTGCATATCGATTCTAATTTTACTTATTCGCAAAGTTTCATGTTTTTGTATCTTTCTTCCTACTTGGTTCTTTATTATCAATGTTCCTGGATATATACTAAATGTGTAATATAACTATTATAAATGATTTATTTGAAAAAAAATGATTAATTCCTTTCATAATACAAATGCATCTTTTATTTTTACAGCTATTTTATTTTATAAAATTATTTTTTCTGTTATCAAGTTATTTTATAATCCAAATTTTCTTCATTAAACTCTACATTTATATAATGTTGAAAATTTGAATGATTTGAGGTTTAATATATATTAAATAATACCACGCAATACAAATACCTATAATATCTAAGGATGTTTCAATGGAGATATGTATTATTTTGATTAATACATGCATATTATTTGACATTTTATAGTAATTTACTTGCTTAAAAGGTAATTTATATCAATTAAAAGATATTTATATGTTTGGAAAATGAATTATTCAAAATTTAAAAACAATGATTTTAGAAATGATCACTTTTTTCTGCTGAGCAAAATAAAATAACCACAATTTAAGTTTTTATTTCTTTATTTTAAAGTTTAGCAACAAATGATGCAAAATGGAAATGCATGAATAAACTTTTTTTCTAAATTTTTGAATGAAATTAATTCGATTTCATTATATTAATATAATTTTTTTAAAACATTAGAGACACGATTTATTCCCATGAAATATCAAATCATTACATTAACCAAATTATGCACTTTCATCCATATTAAAAATAATTAGTTTCGTTCGTTTAATAGATTTGATATTTTTTATGAATAAATAAATCATGTCCCTTAAATTTACCTATTCATATATTTATCTAAATTTAATTTTTGTGTAATTTTTATATTAATATGTTTTATGTTCTCGTTTTATTAATTCCAAATGTTTAATAGTAAACAATTTATTACAATATTAGTAAGATTTTCATTTTCCGCATTTATAAATTTTCCTTACAGCTGCTTTCTGTTTGATTTATAGTTGCAACTTTATTAAAAACAAAACATTATCATAAATATTATTTGGAGTATTGATACGATGTTACAAATCCAAGAATTGTAAAAAAATATTTAATTGATAAATTAAAAAGATCAAAATTTAATTTCTTCGGGAAATATTTTAATTCGTTGAAAGGGAATTAAGTGTCTGGAGAAAATTTTTAAACTTCATTTAAGAAATATTGAACAAAAATACAATTATTTTCATAAAAACTATACTCTTAAAAGCACATTTAATACTTAAAAGATTAGAATAAAAGCTACAGTTAAATTATTCATTTCAGAGTTCACTACAGAAAATAATTAGCCATTATAAATGCGTCAAATTAATTACACAACGTGTTAAAAAATATGAGAATTGGCTCTCGTGATTGTCTCTAATGTAAATAATTAATGTCAATGATTTTTCCATACTTCATTTAATGAAATTTATAAAATGCAAAATAAAGTATTAAAAATTATATTAGAAATAAATAGTTGAGTTTAGAATTCATTAATAAATATCTTACATAAGAATTTCTGCAGAGAAGAATATTTTAAAATGGATAATTATTTTCTGCAGATTATTTGCCCACCATGTTAGCGAAGTAGTTTCTGGATTCATTTTTTCACATGCTCCACACATATTAATAATTGTCTTTGTCTCTTATATACTTTAAATGAACATGCCTCTAAGTATACCTTGTTAAACTCTGAATATTTCAAATCAATTTGAGATATTAAACTTCCGGTTGATTTGAATTAAATGAAAATGATCAGTTGAAGATTCATTTTGGAATATAAAGATTAATACCATGTTTCTTTATATATTTCATGAATTTAGAAGCTTATATGTTTGATTTGTTGTAAAATGAATTATTGTAACATATCTTAAAAAATGTGGGGATGGAAATTATAATTCCTATAAATCTACTACATTTTTTAATTGAAAAGTATAGATCGTTCCGAAGTATTGTTAATCCAAGTAGTTATGAAATATTTTATTCATTTTAAATCATATAGGATCTTACTGAAACCATGAAGCCATACACAGCATAATATGTGTAAACAATTCACAAAATATTAAGTAACCAATTATTATCTACTTCAATGTAGCGAATGATTTCATTGAACAAACTATTATAAAACTTCATAACTTTGTAATTTATTTGGAAATAATTTAATAACAAGTTGTAGTCCTGTAAAAATTGACAAATAAAGCAATGATGTTATTATTTTAAATTCAGAAATTGAAATAAAAATATTATATAAATGCTACAGAATGAAACTCGCAAAGATTAAAAAGCTCAAAAACTTGAAAATTCAAATGAACTTCTACACAACCAGGAAATTGGACAAGAAAATAACGAATCCTTACTTTTTATAATATTCATTATAATTACAACCTACTTTGAAACATTACAATTAGACTTAAAATATCACTAAATACATAACAATTTGCAATCATAAGTTTGAGAAATTTTAAACTGAATTTTGCACTCTGCAAAGTGGTACGAAAGTTTATTATTTGTTGACCAAAATTTTTGATGAAGTAATGATCCTCTATATTCCAGTAAATGCATCTAATGCCAGTATGGAGTATTAGTAAATGATTATAAATTGTTACAAAATTACAAAATGATAAAAAATGAAGAAAACTACTTTTTTTAAAAAAAGTTTCCTAAAACAAGTAATTTATCAAAATAATTTTAAAATTCAAAAATTTTATGATAATGCAATAAATTATCACAATTGACAAGCACATGCTCATTAATTGAAAATGATAAATTAAAATCCTATAATCCGTCGGTTGAGAAAAATCCCAAGAAAGCAGTTTTTAATATACTGGTAGAAAAAAGTTATTTTTACGAGAAGTTAACGTTTAAATGATAGAAAACTTAAAACTAAATTTTATTGCTGCATATCTATTAATAACACAAAACACAACTTCTTAAATCTTGCAAAGATACTTTATATCCCCCAAAAAAAGCATATCTAAGGCATATTAAGGCATGTGACCTAAAAGTAAATAAGGTTAACCTTCTAGTTTTATATTGGTATATTAAACAATGAAAGCTTTATTTATATTTTAAGATTTACCGTACTGAGAGAGAAGAATATTATATTAAAAATATTTATGAACTATATCTAAGTATCAGAACTAATCCTTTATCACAGGTAAAGACTATAGATAAAATTTTAAAGTTGTATCATTGACCAATTCTTAAATAAAGAATAAAAATAACTAAGGAAAAAATGAAAGCTACACATGGAATGCGAGATAAAACTGATTAAATGCGTGTCGGATTTTAAAACTTTATTATTTACCAAAAACAAAATATTTCGAGATAAATAAGGATTCCCTAGCTTTTGTATGAAATAATATTCCAAATTTCGCAATTAAAAAAATACGTCAGCCAATGAAATATTTAATTTTAATTTTTCAAAATGCTAACTATAAAGCAATATCAGATGAATCTCAGGATTTAGATGTTATCAAATAATATGTTAAAACTTGAATAAAAAACCATATGAAACTCATTATGCAATAAAAACTCTGACTTTTCATTCATTTATTATCTATTTTATTTGTTTGTAATTCAACAATCATTTTATGCATACAAAGTATTCTTTTGCTATTAAAGATAATATAAAACTAAGTAAAAAATTTAAAAATTCGGAACAAAATCTTATATTCACTCAAGAAAGTTTTTTTAAAACAAAATATAATAATTTTTTAATAAGTTATACACTAAGGAAAATCTTTAAAATTCATAATTACTTATTGGATGTTAAGATATAACTTGAAAAATTATTCAAAAACCCACTTGAATATAGATTAAAATAAAAGATTCCTTGAAGAACTAAGATGATAAAAATACGACCAGTTAGATGAGGAAAAATCATCCTTTTTAAATGGTCATCATTACTCAATCAGTTCACAAAGGTTTGGTTTGGTTTTGTGTGGTTTACTGGTGCAAGGTCCGATACTGGACATTTCTGCACCGAACAATGTTTAAAACAAGAGACTCAATAAGAGACTATTCAAATATATAAAATAAAGGATATTAAAAATTTAATAAAAGTTTATGTAAAAGATTAAAGTGGATAAAAATTTAAATAGAATTTAAAAAACCTATTGCACGTAAAAATGCAAACAAATTTCTATGTGGTTTACATCCAATTAAATCTGATAAAATTAAATTTGTTCTAATAAAAAATACTAAGCGTAAATCATTGAAGTTAGGACAGACAATTAAAATGTGATATAATGTATACGGTAGATTACACATGTCACAAATCGGAGCACTCTGAGACAAGAATAAATGCTTGTGCGTAAATCGAGTATGTCCAATGCGAAGGCGTGTAAGTTTTACATCAACTATTCGTATAGGAACATCTGGAAATGGAAGAATCCGAGGAGATATATAATGTAATTTGTTGTTTATCTGCAAATCCCAAGTTTTTTGCCAGTGGGAGGAAATAAAGTCTTTGACAATTTGTTAAATGTCAAAAAAATGTTAATGCTTTATGTAAAAGGTCAGTTGCATTTTTAGAAGCAGTATCTGCAAGCTCATTCCCAGCAATGCCAACATGACTAGGAACCCAACAAAACACAACATCAAATCCTTTACTCTTCAATGTATTTAAAATATCTAATATTTCCACAATAACTGGATGACATTTGTCGTTAAAATGGTCTAATTTCATGATCACACTCATGCTATCTGTATAGATACAGTATTTTCGATGAGAGTTGGGTTGTATTAGTTCTAGAGCACGTAAAATTGTAACAGCTTCAGCTGTGTAAACAGAGAATGATGTATGAAGTTTATATTTGTAAAATTTATTTCCAATAACAATACCACAACCAACATGATCACTTGATTTTGAACCATCAGTGTAAACAGGAATGTATTAGTAAAATTAATATTTAATGTATAAGAACATTTGTTGCAAAATAGGAGGAGCTGTTGTTGATTTACTGTATCCGGCAAAAGGATCGATTATATTAACAATAGGGGTGTTCCAAGGTGGAAATTTCAGAGAATCTGTAATTTGGATTTGCACATTGGGGAAATCAGATGAAGATTACAACGAAAAGAGTTTGTACGTTCATAGAATGGTAGAATATTATGTGATCGTACATTATAAATCTTTCTTAGAGAGGAGCAGACAACCATAGATCTCAAAGGGTGTTATGATGCTGATAACATTTAAAAATAATAATTTAGAGATAATTGCTTACGTCTCAGATCAAGGGGGAATTGGTTACAAGTCACATAAAGGCTCTGAACAGGAGAAGTCCGGAATGCTCCAGAACAGATTCGCAAAGCTGAATGATGTACAGGGTCTAATTTGCGTAATACACATGACCTAGCTGATCCATAAATTGCACTACCATAGTCAATTCGGGATAAAATAACCGATTGAAATACACCTAGTAAAGCTTTACGATCTGCACCCCAAGAGGTATGAGAGAGTACTTTGAGAATATTTAGTGGCCTTTCACACCTCTTACACAAATCTAAGATATGTGGTAGGAAAGTCAGCTTTTTATCAAAAATTAGCCCAAGAAATGATACTTTATTAACCACGGGAATAATTGTGTCTGATATCTTAATTTCTGGATCAGGATGAGGTCCACTTTTTCTGCAAAAATGGATACATTTACTTTTGGAAGGTGATAAAGTGTGCCCATTATCATTACACCAAGCAACAAGATTATTGACTGCAGTTTGTAATTGACGTTCAATAAGTTGCATATTGGAACCTTGGCAGAAGAGTTGGAGAACATTAACATATAATGTTCCACGAATTGATGGTTGTAATACATGAAGAATATTGCTGATGCAAATATTAAAAATAGTAACACTTAAGACACTTCCCCTAGGAACCCCTTCTGATTGGATAAATGGATTGGATAAAACAGATCCTATACGGACATTAAAAATACGAGAATTTAAAAAATTCTGAATAAAAATTGGTAAATTTCCTCTGAAGTTAAAATTAAGTAAAGTGCGAAGAACTCCATAATGCCATGTCCTATTATAGACATTTTCTATATCAAAAAAGATAGACACCAAATGATGTCTCCGCACAAAGGCATTCCTAATTTGTGTTTCTAGGTATGCAATGTTATCAAGAGTGGATATACCTTTACAGAATCCACTCTGATAAAGCCATATATACTGATTGTCTTCAAGTACATAAACAAGGTGGGCGTTCACCATACGCTCAAAAGTTTTAGCGAGGCAACTTGTAAGAGAATTTGGACGGTAGTTGTGAGGATCAGTTGGATCTTTCCCCGGTTTCAATATTGGAATAACTATTGCTTTGCTCCAGAGACTGGGAAAAACATGTTCATTCTATATTCTATTTAACAGAACAAGAATGTTTTTTAAGAAATCATGGCTAAGATGACAAAGCATCTTATATGAAACACCATCTGGTCCTGGACTAGTATTTTTAGTTTGGGACAGCGCTCTCTGAAGTTCTAGCATAGAGAAGTTGCAATTTTATGGGTGTATCACTTTATCATGAAACTTTACAGGCTTCTTTTCAGCTTGTTCTTTAATCCTGAGAAATTTTGGATCATAAGAGGCTGGACTAGACACCCTTGCAAAAGCCTCACCTAAACGATTCACAATATCATATGGAGAAGAGCATGTGACAGCTCCTCTTTGTAATATTGGGATAGAGAAATCTTGATATAAGCCAGAAGTTGCTTTAACTTTCTTCCACAACTGTTTGCTGGAAGTTGATGATGTGATGGAAGAGACATATCTTATCCAAGATTCTTTTTGACTATTTCTTCGTACTCGACGAGCTAAAGCCTTAGATTTTTTGAAAGCTACAAGGTTTTCTATAGTGGGACTCCTACGAAAAATAGACCACAACATTTTCTGTTTCTTGTATGACACTTGACACTCATTGTTCCACCATTGTTTATGATGTTTGTGTGGAACTGGGGAGCGCTTGGAAATCGTGCTTTTGGCTGCATCTAAAAGTGCATCAGTAACTTTTTGTACAGCATCATCAATGTCCTCACTTTGAGCCATGTTGTCAGTAATCACAGCTAATTGGGAGTAGTGTGGCCAATCTGCACGATAATAAGAATAAGAAGAGTGGAAGACTTGTGGTCTACTCATACCAGTTTGAGTTACAATTAAAGGAAAATGATCACTGTTATATAAATCATTTTCAACTCTAAAATTTAATAAAGGTAAAAGTACTGGTGAACAAATAGCCAAGTCTAATGAATGGAAAGTTCTAGAGGGTTGGTCGAAATAAGTTATTTCTGTGGAATTTAAGAGGCAAATACTGTTATTCAAAATGAACTGTTCAATTATGCGACCACGAAAATTTGTATTATCACTACCTCATAAGGTGCTATGCCCATTAAAATCGCCAAGCAGTATAAAGGGTGTAGGTATCTGATCCAATAGATTGTTCAAATCACTTTCATGAACAACAATGTGGGGAGGCAAGTAAAGTCTACAAATAGTAATGAGAGATGTTGTATGTACGCGTACTGCAACAGCTTGTAGTGATGTGTTGAGGGGCTGGGCAGAACTATGGAAGCTACAAGACACAAGGATGCATACACCTCCAGATACGGCATCAGGAGTGACATCTTTTCTCACACAGTTATAACCATGCTATTTAAAACAACACTGAGGTTTCAAGAATGTTTCCTGAATGGCAAAACACACTGGATTATAAATAGTAATCATGGTTTTGATATCTTCTATATGAGTGCGAAAACCACGACAGTTCCAAGATAAGAAGGATACCATTAAATAAAATTAGATGTTCCAGCCTCTTAACAAGCCATCTGGGATTCAGATGAATCTTCACTTTGGAGTGTTTTTTGGGATCTTTGGGATTTTGATTTTGCGAAAGACTTTGGAGAAATATGTTTTAGAATGGGAGAAACATTAGTATTAAAAATATTTGAGGATAGTTTTGGAATTGGAAGATTACACAATGTGTTTGGGTACCACAGGATTTCATAACTTTTTTGACAGCTTGTGAATAACTAATACCTTGTTGAGGGGTACGGGATGACACTACACGCCTTGCTTCGGGGTAAGATAAGTTTTGTTTTATTTTTACAGTAGTAATTTCCTTTTCTAATATCCATGTTGGGCACAACCGGGAGTAAGAGGGATGTTCACCACTGCAGTTGACACATTTTTCTGGTAATTGACATGTATTGCTGTCATGTCCAATGGAAGCACATCTAGAACAAGTTAAGAATCCCTTACAAGTATTTTTCCCATGTCTAAAGCATTGACACTTAAAGCAATGCAAAGGGTTTAGGATATATGGTCGAATACTACAATTTAGGTTACCAGCTTTAATAGACTGAGGTAGTGTAGGTGTTGCAAATGTGAGTATGAGGTGTTTAGTTTTCATAATTGTGCCCTCTCTCTTAACTGTAATGTGTTGTACGTGACAAACTTTTTGGTCAACGAGATCATTTAAAATTTCCTGCTCTGAAACATTGAACAAATCATCAGCTGAAATCACTCCCAGTGTAGAATTTAACCTAGTATGGGCAGATACGATAACATCAATGTTACCAAGACATTTCAGTTTTAGAATGGTTTCGGCCTGTTTAACTGATAAAACCTCTATCAAGAGATCACCGGATTTCATCTTGAGAACATTTTTGATATTTCCAACTGTAGCAATAAGACTTTTATTAATTAAGAAAGGAGAAACGTTCCCAAAATTGCCCTCAGTTCTTTTAATGACAAAATATTTCTAATCACATATCATTTGTTGCTCCATAGGGAGTAAAGCATTAGAAGAATAGTCCATAAAAAATTTGAATTAATTCAATGTCCGACCGCACCACCAACCACGGAGCCCAACAAGGGGATGCAGGATAACTGCAACAGTGCTAG
>JAPDSC010129158.1:0-13437 GCA_026290005.1 Latrodectus geometricus
TTATGCTTTATCGTTTTCAATAATTAAATACAATTCAATTGATATTGCAAAGAAAACAATTTTAAGAATCGCCGTCATTTTTTTCAATGTTAATTTTAAAAAAGCTAGTAATTTCTATTCATATTATTGTAATAAAATTTATTTGCGCATTTTCCCAATGAGGTGATTTTAATTAACTATATATATATAGTTTAAAGAAATCACAATGATGTGAGTAACTGAATTTTAAAGATGTTAGACAGGTTAATGAAAATAATTAAAAATGGATACAATGAGTCTTTTGACTAATAATTTGATAAAAGAATATTTGACTTCAAAATATTTTTTTATCAAAACAAAACAAAAATAATAAAACAAATCAAAATCTATTGCTTATAAATAATTGTTATTCCTAAGACTTTTTAATTTCTTTCTTAAATTAATAAATCATGTATATTAGAATAATTAAAGTCTGACAATAAATAAATTAATAATCAAGTCTGACAAATTCCGGGGATCTAATGTGTACATCTTAGCTTTCAGATAATACCAAAACCCGAAATCCATCAGAGTTAGGTCGGAGAAATGAAGTAGCCACGAAACTCCTAAGGTATGCTCGATGACTATGTAACCAAAGTACTGACACAGCGCTTGTCTAACACTTCTGGCATGAATGGAGGAGCACGATCTTGCATCCATAAAATATTATTAATGACATTTTGCTGCTGCAATTTCGGAATTACTTAATTCTTGCATTACTTTGTCTCGAGCATCTATGACAGAGTACATTTACATACCACTGGATGTAACTTTTTCAAAACAGAAAGGATTTAGAATGAATGTCCCAGTGATCCACACCACTGAGTCAGGTGTCTGTCGCATAAAAAACTGGCCACACAGTGATGACTTTCGTCCTTCCAGTGAGCTCAGTTCTTGGAGTTTTGTTACTTATAATAGTATGGTGATGGTATATGGTCTTATAAGTCCATAATCCGCTATCACCGGTCACCTGCTATCTTCATTATATCTGATGAGAAAAAAAAATTCGCAAATTCAACCTTGTCGGTTGTCTCCAGGGGCCAACGCCTAGACGCGCTTGACTCGAAAAATAAACTCAGAACAGAGCGCAGAATTTGAAAAGTTGTGGTTTTCAGTATATTCAGAATGCGGAAAACATTTGCTGTATGCAATGAACCTATAGAAATCGTATTATGCACATCCACAACAATTTCGAAGAAAGTGTTATCATCTGCAGTGCTGACAACCACATGTTCATCAACCTTCTTCAAATTTCTTTTCAAAATCAGGTATAATTTTTACGGATTTCTTTTAGCTTATGATTTCGATGATAAACTCGCACTGCTTCGGTCATTTTCATGTCTCACATAAAACAGCTTTTTTTTAAATTCACCTCGTTTCCATAAAAGTGTTATCTTCTTCGCACAAAACGGTATCGAGTAGCACGAACATGAAAAAACAATCTTCTCTCACTGCTAATATCACTAGCAGTCCTTTTCAAGGGTGTTCCGTGATTGCTGCTACTATTTATCTCAGTTAATTATGCAAAGTGCATCAATACATCTTTCTTTTCATTGTGATTGATTCTTTATAATGGTCTTCTTTGAAAATTCTTTACGCGAAAATTTACGTCATACGTGTCTCGTTTCAACGCATTTAGGTTTTTCCATACTCTGATCAATTTGCGCAGGAAAAAAATGGGTAAAATTTCGAAATTTTCTCACTGTAACCGTAACTTTGAGAGGTTTCCTGTTTTAAATCGTACTGGGCCATATTGCATTCAAACAACTATATCTAAACTTTAATTTGAATGAGTGAACAGTTCACCCACTAAGAACTTATAGTTACTGTATATTAGAATTAATTTAAATGGTTACTATATATGTAGATGACTGATTTAACAAATCCTTTAATTGACGATACATAATTATAGAGATGAACTTACCAAGATTGGATTAGTGTGCAACGTGCACTCGAGCGAGAGTCCAACTGTTTCTTTTTACTAGTCCCAAACTACAGTCTGGGAGAAAGTTTGAATCGATGAGCAGGTGTTGCATTCTGTGGATAGTAATGTGAGTTCCCCACAATACTCCCCCCCCGCAAGTATCAGAGAAACGAGAAGTTAGAGCTACCATGGATTTAATCTGACATGATGGCCGTAGTGTGTTGTTAATGGTGCAAGAACGTTATTTGATGACGTCGGAGGTTGAGTTTGTGTGGAGGAGTCACTTGTGTGTGTTGGAACAGTTAAAGGAGTTTTCGGTGTTATATCGTCTGAAAGAAGAAAAACTGGTTTGATTCGTCTAATCCAATGACTCAGTGCTGGTCTTTAATGAGCAAAGTAAATTGGTTGGGAGTACCTTTCAACAATTGAATGGGCCGTTGTACGACTGTTGTAAAGCTTTCTTTAGACTATCCTGTCGTACATGAGAGCATGTGTCAGTGCTGGATGGACAAACATTGAAAGCTGAACATGAACACATGTTGGTTTAGAAACGAGAGATTGTATAACATTCCAAACTCATTGTAGAAACTCAGTTGTTTCAATTTTTGGAATTTTAAACAAAAAGTTAGAAAGTGGAAAAAATTCTGCAAGAAGCCATAGGGTAGTGCCATACACAAAATCAGAACTATTGCACTAGGGATCAGTCTTGAATGCTGAAGGTAGTCCAAGGAGAACGAATGGTAGGGATTCAGTCTATCTATGGTTCTTGTAAAATTTCAGTGCTTGTTTCAGTGAACGGTGGAAACGTTCAACCAGACCATTGCTTTCAGAATGGTATTATGATGTTCTGATTTGTTTTATTCCTAAAAAAAAAAAAAAACTAAAGACGAAAACAACAGTGATCGGAACAGGTGTCCATGATCAGCAATAATGACCGATGGAAGTTAAAAACGAGCAATCCATTGGTCTAGAAGAGCACAAGCTACTTTTTCTACAGAAGTGTCTTTCATTGGAATGACTTCAAGTAATCGCGTAAAACGATCAATATACATCAGGGCGTATAAGAAACCTTCTAAAAGGGGAAGTAGTCCTACCAAATCTATATAGATGTGGTCGAAGAGATGAGATGATGGAATGAACTGCTGAAGTGGGCGGTGTGTATGCCTTGAAATCTAAGATTTTTCACAGTGAAGACATGTACGAGTGCACGTAGTCACATCTTTTCCAATGGAAAGAAATACGTAACGGCATAGTATTAATTTTTTGGTGGCTTGAATTTAAGGGTGTGACAATCCACGTAAGATGTCAAAGATTTTATGACGAAAGTTTACAGGAATATAGGGGCGCACTTTATCACCAATTGTATCATAGATGATTTCTGTCATAGGTGTAAGATTTGCAGCTTTAAAGCTGCAACCCTTACATCTATGACTGGAATGATGACCTATGAATGGAAGACTGGGAATCTGACATCAGTCACTTCTTCTTCTAGAGCTTGTCAGATTGTGGCACCTCAGCATTTTTGCATTTTCTTCCATGCTCCAAGCCCGATTTTTTCCTATTGTCTTGGGTCACCTACTTTGTTTATAAAGTCTGATAGGCCCTCAATGGAGTTTAGGTGTAACTCTTTAGGATATGGATTACCTAGAGTAGTGAATCTTGTAAGGGCAAGAGCATCACACTCATACAGGATATGATGACCTGATTCTACCCCTGCGTGGCATTTCCGACAAATTGGTTCCTGTTTAAAAAATCCCATTGTATGAAAGTGTTTCCTGAAATGATAGTGCCAGTAATGAAGCCTACAATTGCTTGAGTCTTCAATCTTATTAGTCTAAGAATTTCAGATGAGATGAAAATCATACTTTTTGCATGTTTCTGTCCAGGAGAATCACGCCAAACTTTGTTCATCTCCTGTTTTTCCTATTTTTGAATGGCCTTCCTTGTAGTTTTCATGTTGATCCCACAAAAGGGTTCCATTCCTATGAGATTGAGAGAGGATCCCTCTTTTGCAAGTTGATCAGCTCTTTCATTACCTTCTATTCCTATATGCCCTGGCACACAAATAAGAATAATTTTATTCCCATTTGCCAGTTCCTTAAGGAGATTTTTGCATTCCATTACAATTTTCGACTTGACTTGGAATGAGTAGAGAGCCATCAATGCAGCTTGACTGTCGCTGAAAATAAGAATACGCTTACCTTGTTAGCCCTTCTTTAAATTTATCTGCAGACAGTTGGCGATAGCAAGAACCTCCGCCTGAAAGACTGTGGCATGTTCCCCAAGCCCTTTATAAAGACTAAATCTTGGTGCCACGCCATAAACCCCCAGTCCTGAGCTAGCTCTGTATATTCTAGTCAGCACAGGTATAATAAGATCCCCTGCCTTTTGGATCATTACAAGCATGATTGCGTCAGGTCCAGGACTCTTGAGAGGTTTGAAGGTGGAAATAACCCACCTGACTTTATCATGATTGATAATGCTCTTAGCATAGGTCCATTGATTTCTCTGAATTCTTTTTACAGAACCAATGAAATGCTCCCCTTCGTTGCTATCAATATCAATGGCTCCCGGAAAGAGAGTTTTGGCTATAACTTCCATTACTTCTTTTCCGGTACTAGCAGATTTACCATTCTCATCCTTTAAAGTTCCAACAGTTATATGTTCATCCCTTCTAAGGATTCTTTGGAGTCTAGCTCCTTCAGAGATTGAATTCACCTCTTCACAGAACTTTCTCCAGAATTCTTGTTTGCTAATTCTAACATTTTTGTTATAGTTAGTGAGTGCTCTCTTGTAGTTGTCCCAGTCACCATGTTTCTTTGCTTTGTTAAAAAGTTTTCTAGCATTTGCCCTTTTAGTTTCCAAAGAGTTATTCCACCAAGGACACTGTGGCTTTGCTCTTTTGGTACGCGTTGTGCAATTTTTATTGTATGAGCCTAGAATTTCACTCTGCAGAGTTTCTGCTGTGACTTCTAGATCATAATTGTCTCTAATATAATTTCCCCCTAGTTCAGTTAGCCCCATGATATCCTTTGGAAATTCTTCCAATTGGTCCTCATGGGGTCCCTGAAGAGGCGGTCAATATTTATACTCGAGTTTATTTCGAAGTGGATGTTTTGTTGGTCTGAACCTGATGGTCTCCCATCAACTTTCCATTTCGTGATATTTTTACTAATAGCCGGTGTTGCTAATGTCGATTACTTCAGATCGATTACAAGTTATAAAAGTCGGATCGTTGCCTTTGTTTAAAATATCCAAACCATATTTAAGAATGAATTATAAAAAACACTCACCTCTTTTGTTCGAGTCTGTACTGCCCCAGACGATATGATGAGAGTTGCAGTCTAGCCCAAGGACTGCCTGCAATTTGTGTTCTGCACAAAACTGCAAGAGTTTGTGCAGTGTTGGATCAGGTGGAGCCTTCTCTTCATAGGGTAAGTAGACAGAACTAAAAACAATTTCTCTATCTTTTCCTTCTATGTTTAGTCTTACTTTCACTGCTGTTAGGTCCCTATGAATAAACTCGGTTAGAGGTAAAACCTCAATATCCTTATCTATAAAGATGCAAGCTCTAGCTTCACTGTTAAGATCATAAATGAGCTTACCTTTTGTTCTTTTAAGGCCACTGACTCTACCCCTGACAAGCCAAGGTTCTTGAATCAGGGCCAGGTGAAAATCCTCACCAACAAAATTCTTAGCGAGGTTTGTGGTGCCACTTCTACTGTGGTGGATGTTGGCTAGAAGAACCTTCACCCCATCATTTTTTGAAGGCTTGTCGAGGACTTTGGCTTGAACTTGGTGAAGTCCAATATAAAATTTATATCCCCATCTCCCAAGTGTAGCCGCATCCATTTCAGGCACGCTATGGACGATGGTCTGTCCTAATGGTTCATTCATCCGATGGAGTATATTCCTGTCGGTAGAGGTAAGCCCACCATTTTGCGCCTCGATATTTCTCAAGAGCTCTTTGGGCTCCTGTTTGCTGCAGACATTTGGCAGTTTAGCTATGATTTTAGTGGTTCTGACAAGTTTCCTTGCCTCACCCACCAAAAGAGTTTGCTCCTGCCCAGGGTTTATTTCATTAACAGTTTGTTCCAGCCACCTACAGCTCTCCAGATCTGAACAATTGATAATAAGTGCCCCATTATCTAGTCTGCAAGAAAGACAGGTGGGGACGAAGCCCTTATCATTTCTAGTGATTTTGTTGGTTATTAACAACTCCAGGTCTGAAGCCTGTTTATCTTATAACCGCTTTGAAGGATGTCCCTCAAGAATTACCGCCATTTTGACCGCCATCAAAGTCTCCTTATATGTAGTACCTTCAGGTTCTTTTTCGACAGTCTTAGGGGCAGTGTCTTGTACAATCCTTGGACATGGTCTTTTCTCGCCTTGTTGTTTTTGCTTGGGTTTTTCTACCCAAGTGCCCTCAGCGATTTTTTTCTCTTTGATGAGTTTCTTTCTTTGTGCTCCAGAAAAACTCTTTTTGAGTTTAATCTTCTACATGGAGGCAGTCATGCTACTAATGGCTTCCTGCCCCTCTTGGAATGTTGATGGTGTAGAGGTCATTTCTACCTCTTTTGAAGAAGGGTCCATTTCTTCCCCTTCAGTTGGTTTTCCCTTAGTATCCATTTCTTCAACAGAATGGCCTACTTCGGGTTTTTAACCTGCAGAAGCAGTAATATGAGTTAAGTTTTTGTCTTTGTCAGCCATAAACTCAAATGAAAAGCTCAGAAACAGAAAAGGTCCACCCAGTATTGCCTGAGATGCTGGGTAAGGCAAAATACTCTAGAGGTTTACCAGTCGCACTAGAGGCTCCGTTAAGACACTATAACCACAATGCCATTCACCCAAGGCACGGGTCGCATAACACCTAGATTACGGAAGTTGGTTCGCGACCTCGTATTTGTTATTCAGAGGTTATCCTGTCATCGCTACAGGATGTTCGGCTATCCACCACCTGCCGACGCGCCTGGTAGCTGCTCAAGCCGCAGGATCAGTCACTTCATTTCGTCATGTTTATTTTGAACTCGAGTAATTACTGAGAAATCGATAGCAGACTGAGAATCTATGCTTTCAATTCGTAATAAGGTATCAGACACCACATTATCAGTTCCAGAAATATGCCTGATATCTGTGCTGAACTGAGAAATGAAGTCGAGTTGTCTTGGAGAAATGGATTCTGAATTTTTTGTGAAAGCATCAGTTAAAGGTTTGTGATAAGTAAAAATTTAAAAATTTTGTCCTTTAAGATTATTTTTAAATATAATTTACAGCCGAATACATTGCTAATAATTCTCTGTTATAAGTACTGTATTTTGTTTCAGCCAGGTTTAATCTACAAGGGAAAAATGCTAGTTGTCGTGGGGCAGTTTTATTTCAGCATACATGACAGCTCTAATGCCAAAGTCAGAGGCATCAGCCACTAAAGAAAGCTCTTGGCCGTCAGCATGAAAGGCTAAATTAGCAGAAAAAGCGAGATCGGTTTTACATTTCTCGAAATAACTAGAGGTAGTATAAGACCAAATCACAGGGCCTTTAGGATTCTTCTTCGAATCTTTTATTAATTCGAGAAGTGGGTCTTGTGTAGTAGCTGCTTTAAAAATGAACCACCGATAAAAATTTAACAGTGACATAGAAGAGTCTGAGTTGTACGATAGTTTGTGGTAAAATCAATAATAGCTTTGACTTTTTCAGGAAGAGCTTTAACACCTTCAGAAGACAATCTAAGGAAGGAACAGATTGTCTACTTAGCAAGCATTTTGAAGGATTTAATTTTAATCCATGTTGTGTTAAGCGTTCAAAAACTTCACGGAGATGTTGCATGTGAATCCTGCTGACGCACTTAAAATATCATCAAAATATGGTACGCAAAAGTTGAGACTTAATAATACTTGATGGATGTACGTCTGAAATGCCTGACCTGTATTTAGAAGACTAAAAGGCATTGTGACAAAATTCAAAAAGTCCAAAAGGAATTGTGATCGAAATTGTTTGGGTGTCATCAGGATTAACGGGGATCTGATGGTATGTATGAACTAAGTTCAGAATAGAAAAGATGGATTTTCCATGAAACATTTGGGTGCAATTTTGGATATATAATACAGGATATCGGTCAGGGATAGTGACCGAATTAAGACGCCGATAATCCCCACAAGGCAGCTACTCTCCAGAAGCTTTTTTTACCATGTGAAGATGACTAGTCCATAGGCTTTTAGAATGTCAATGTCGAACAATGCCTCTTGACGTAAGATATTCAAACTCCTGCTACGCAACTTGAAGGTTATCAGGAGAAAGGCGGTGGAAATTTGAGAAAAACAGGAGGTCATATCTTTTCTATGCGGTGAAAAACAGTAACGGAGCTTTGCTATTTATTATTTTAGATGAATTTTTAAGATCAGGGTACTGAGAAAGAGTTTTGTCAAATTGCAAATTACCAAATAATATGATATTAGGGTTTAAAGAGCGATGATTTGGGATCGTTCCACGAGAAGATAATTTTGTCACAGCATCAATAAGACATTTATTTTTTACATCTACTAGAAGATTAAAATGGTTTAAAAAAACACTTCCAATAATAGATTGGTTGACATTCGCGATCACAAAAGACCACGTAAATCTCTATCATAAGTTTAAATTTAGGGTGATTAATTTAGTAATGAAAAATGGTATTTTTGTTCCATTGGCTGCAAAAAGAACCAAGTCTTCAGAAGCTTTAGTTCGTACAGAATGAAAATTCAGTAGTACGGTAATATCCGCACCGGTGTCAATAAGGAAGGATAATTTTGTTTTTGGGTTGGCGAGTAAGATAGGGGTGATGCGGCTATAGCTATCATGGCCGTATGAGGAGATCGCCTATCTACTTTTCCGAATTTTTGAAACTTATATGGACAATTACATTTGTGAGTGGCTGCACCAAAATTAATATGATAGTAACATATACCATTTGCTGGCTTTTTATAGGTATGTCCACATGATTGATTATGGGATATGCTGCGCATGAAATTTTGATGCAGTTGTTGGTGCAGCACTGAACAATAGAAGAAAGTTCGCTCACTTGTTTGTTTAACTGAACTATTCTGTACTCTAACAGAGAGGTTTGGAAAACGGGATCCAGACTTGCCGATGGCGCATTCGACATTTGGCAATCCAGTTGGTATTGCCAAATCAGTAATTTTATCAGCTATGGTAGCTAATATTGTTAAATTTTCATTTAAAGCTGCCAGAATGCTCTGTGTGGTGCTAGGAATTGTAGCAAGCACTAATGATATTTATAACGATTCTCCAGCTACTTATCCAGCGAGCCTACGCATAGGTGTCCATAGTTGGGATGGTGTTCATCGCGAAGCTCTAATTCCTGCAGTAAAGTACGAAGTTTGGAAGCCTCGCTTTCCGGGTGTAATTCCATAAAACGATTTTGAGGGCATCGTATTGGCCTGATTCTGGAGGATTCAAAACAAAATCACTCGCCGACTTCAGAAATTCTGATTCTACTGCAGACACTATATGATTAAATTTGGTTGAATCTGCTGAGATATTTGTTTAAACCATAACGTGGGATTCGATTTCCTGAATGGGGTTGGTTTTATTGCTACACATGATATTTGTACACTATTTTGTTCTTCAGATTTAAACATATTTGAATTTAAAGTAATATATAAAAATGTAAGAAAATATGATACGACGAAATTTTTTTTTTATTTCTAATGGAGGGCACCCTTGAGCAAGTAAGTACATTAGCCCATTTGCAGCAACAAGGCCGGGAACTGCAACTGATTTTATCGTTACCCGGTGGGCACCTGTGAACCAAGTCACGGAGGTACGAGTAGAATCGCCCACGCAACACCACCACAAACCCGTTTATAAGGCGGGCCAAATTCATCCATCATCTGAGGAAAGGACAAGAAACAAAGAGAGAGAAAGTACATCCATGCCCGAGCCGGTATTCAAACCCAGGTCATCCCCATCCGTAGTCTGTTACGCTTACCACTACTACACAGGTTGGACAGCCAAACGACGAAAAATTTTCTGTGGGTAGAAATTTTATAATAAAATTCAATAATAAAATCAAGAAAATACATCGAAGTCAATAACAACGAAAAAATACTGTGTTCGTTAAGGACTAATTAACGATGGCGTACTTATGACAAAGAGAGGGAAAGTGAGAAAATTGAAAAATAATGCAACGTATTCCTCAGTTCAGCAACAGGATAGCCCACCTTCAGATTCGTAACACTTACAGACGATTCACAGAGCTTTGCCCACGAAGCACATAATTGAACAAAAAAATTCCTTCCAGACATAAAACATATTTTCAATAATAAATATCATAATAAATAATATAAGAAAATTAATTACAATTAATTGTTATTGCAGAATTAATGTAGATTCCAAAAATTCTGGTTTGCCTTATATTATTTATTTTCAATAAAATATTTTATACGAAACATATTTTAATAACTCTTTTTGAATTATGTTGATTGTTTGATTGCATTTTATTTAAAACTTATTTTAAAAGTATTTATTTTTAAAATATAACTATATTATATTCAAAGCAAAGATGTAATTCTGAGTTTGAAATGTTAATGTAATTCAAAGATATATTGTATGAAATGTTACTGAAATATACACTAGTTTTGTTAGATGATGATGGTTTTTCAAAATTCTCTAAGAAATTATCAAATTTGAAAAACATATAAATAACATATTCTAAATTTCAATATAAATAAAGCAAATGTTTTGTCAACAAAGTTACTGTAATTTCTCAAAATTGATATTGCTCATTAGTCAAAATGTAGATTAGAATTCAATATGATGTAAATTCAATTTCATTATTTTAAGCATAATGACGTCATATATCTACTTCATAGTTTTGTCACTGTGAATTAAGCATGAATTCACGTGCATAAAATGTTTTATCAGTGAAATCACTCACGTTTACTTTTAGCTTTCTGCACCCGAAACAGGTACTCACAGTCGAGTCATTATACCTTCACTGATTAAATTGCATTCCATGACCGGATATCAATTCCGGTGCATCGTACCTTCACCTTTTCTGGTTAATTTATGTTACTGGAAGTACCAGGTATTTGGAAAAAAAGTACTGATAAATTTAGTAGGTACTAGATTGGTTAGAGCGTTCGTACATATGGGATGTAGTGAATATAAATCCGGGCCGAAAATTCGTCCCATTTAAGGTGGCTGGTGCGTGTTGAAAATGTCGTGATTGCAATGTCCTTCGTGTGGATACTTCTGGAGGTGGTAGCTCAAGTCTGGGGGACTGCTTCTTCTAAATTACGGAGACCCACCCACTTTCCACGCAACGATGGCACACCCACTGGATGCTGCATTATAAAGTACCATCACTTCCTCCCTTTGTAGAGCTGAAGGGTGGATATCTTATGGCAACTGAACATAAGAAATAAGAAAGCATTAAATACATGTAATCAAAATACCGATGGCAGTTATTTTTCTCCATCCCTAGATCCGATTTACATAAATTACAAGCTGCAACCTCGAGAAACCACAGATGAGAATTAAATGCTATCAGAACAAGATTTTTCAACGTGTTTGAATCTCATCTTGACAAGAACATCTGCAGATAGTGAAATGCATTTTAAACTAAACTTTAAAGAAATCCTTTTTCACTGTCAAATGTTGTCTATTGAAATCGCTAAACACATAGAAGAGATTAATGATTTCAATTTAGACCCCTCCTAGAGACTTAACATTGTGTGACGTCATAGTTCAATTTTTTTGAAGCTCAGATTTATCATCCAATAAAATTTTAGACTTTTCTTGCAGATGCACATTTGAATTTGAATATTGTTTTGTTTTCGCCAAGTTTCATGTTAAATAAAAGTTATTGCCGTTATCAGTTGTTAATGCTTAAAATTCAAAATCGAGTTAGACGAGGATTTAAAGTTATTCCAACTGGTTAAGAATCATACACGAGAAATTGAATATCTATCAACAGAAACGATACATAGTTCCTTTAAATTTAAATTATAATAATAATTTTGCAATGTAGTCGAAATTTGATACAGAAATTAGAAGTTTGTCAATGTTAATATATTGACCTTGATGTTATTAAAAATTTTGAGAGCAATAACAATAAATCGTGGTTAGAATGTCTTCATACGAAATCCAAATTATTCTAAATTTTGGCTATAATTCTGAGACCAAATCATTCCAATTTGGTTTCAGAAACATTTGAAGTATAGATTCATTTCAATTTTAAAATCTCTAAAAATATTGAAATGTAGATATCATGTAAACTTTTCGGCATGCCTTTATAAATATATCATTGACATATATCTTAATACATGCTTACTTAGTTAAGATTTTACCAAGAGAAAACGTGCCAGGCAAGAAATCCCACCTTTTTTAGATTATTTTTTAATTGAACAAAAAACTTACATTAGATCTTTTCCTTCTACGCATCCTACCGAAATAAACAAAATATCCAAAGAATTTTGAAAAGATCGTTTTTTTAATGAAGTTTTTGTTTATCAAGCATTAAACAACATGAAATTGTAACTTGGAAACATACTAAGTTTCGCTTTCTAACCTACTTATGTTATGAAAAAAAAAAAAGCAAATTTTAATACCTAGAAAACGTGCAGAAAATAAATTCTTTATACTCTGCAGCATACCAAAAATTGTAAAAAAGAATTTTTTTTACAAGTCTGATGTTTAAGCGTGAAGACATGAAGTTCTCTTGTTCACACAAAAATAGACACAGCAAAAAATAATTAACAGCGTCTAAAACAATGTTTCGTATCACGATATAGTTTCGACAATAGATGGGGACAAATTGCCTCCACAGAGCCTGGATTCATCTGAAAAATGACGTCTCGCCATTCGTGTTCCCAGGTTCGTTGTTGATCACACCATTGAAGACGCTCTTGTTTATGACGCAGCGTCAAGAGAAGCCGCAGCCATGGTCTCCGCGCTGAGAGTCCATGCTGCTGCAAACGTCGTCGAACTGTTCGTGCAAACACTTGTTGTCTTCCAAACGACACCGTTTCTTGACTCACGGCTCGTCAAGTGGTTGCACGATCCATTATGGCCATGCGGATAATATGCCCTTCTTCTCGGCTGCTAGTGATAGGCGGCCGTTGAGATCCCACATGGCGTTCCGTATTACCGCCCTGAACCCATCGATTCCATATTCTGCTAACAGTCATTGGATCTCGACCGACGCGAGCAGCAATACTGCGATAAAATAAACCGCAATCCCGGTACGCTACAATTGGACCTTTATCAGAGTCAGAAATGTGCTGGTACGCATTTCTCCTTCTTACACGAGGCATCACGACAACTTTTCACCAGGCAACAACGTTCAGATGCAATTTGTGTATGAGGAACCGGCTGAACAATTTCCTCACTTAAACACAATGTAGGTGTCGCTCCTGGCGCCTGCTTTGTCTGAATGCGCTGAAAAGCTAATTGTTCTGTCTTCTTAGAACATTCGTTCTTGATGCCTTAGATTTTTA
>JAPDSC010129184.1:0-25928 GCA_026290005.1 Latrodectus geometricus
TAATAATTTTTATATATTAAATTTTATTCTTTTTTTACCGAATATGTTATGCTATTGAAAATAGTTTAAGAGTTTATATCCTTCCAAAAATATTTTTCTGGAATAACGCACTAAAATGGAGTTATCAAAATATTTCAAATAAACTTAATATCATTTCGAATACTTTATATCAAAAATAATGCTGATCATGGTGAACAAACTGTTGGAAATATTATCAGCAATATATATGATGTAGTATACTACTAAAAAATTAAATACTTTAATAATGTTATGCAAGGCAAAAAGAGTTAATTTTAACCTTATGACATTTAATTATTATAACTTATAAAAATGCTTCAAATCATACCAGAGAAAATAAACACATAATATATATATATATATATATATATATATATATATATATATATATATATATATATATATATATATATATTATAACCACTTTCTTCCAATGTTTCTTAAATTTTAAGAAAGAATGATGCAACGCTTTACTTTTGGGGGAAATTCAAGATCCTAAAATATCAATAATATTCAGAGTTACTTTATCACATTCTCCTCAATCCCTGTAAATATAGAATACAGTTCGTACATTTCGGCTACGTAATCAGTAAAAATATATGAGTAAATGCTACATATTTTTACCTTGTTCATGACAGAACCATATTCATTAATTTTTTCATGAAAGGTGCAATATTTTATTCAAATACCTGACATTTTTCTTAATTGATAGGATTATATAACACTTTATTATAAACATATATTTAAACTATAAATATGTAGTTAAAACCTTTATTTGATAGAATTAAAGATAAAAGTAAATAATCTACAAACAAATTTAGTTTTTCAAATCTGATTATGTTTTAAAATTCAAATTATAATTTAATAAAATTAATAAAATTTATAAACCTCAATGTTATTTAATTTGACGGATTTGTTTACATGTATGTTGAAAGTGCATCCGTATAGAAATCTGAATGGATGATTTGAATGTTACATGCTTCTTCTCTTCTCTCTTTGCAACGCGTTTCTTTCTTCAAAATTAAAACCATTATAAAAATAGGAAACACTCTACACTTGCAAATCATTTACAAGGCTTTCTAATTTATTTGTTTAAAGCAAAATAATATTAATCAGTTTCGAATTAAAAAGAGAATAAACAATAAAAAGTATCCTTTTTCCTGTGGTACAAGACTTTACTAAATACATGAAGATTCTTTTATAAGTAATAACAAAAATTTATTGTTATTTTAAATGCATTAAAATATTGTTTGTATGATTAAGAATAAAAAATAAAATGAGAATGGCGTTTGAAAGCGATATTAAAAATTAAGATAAAGTTTTATCATTTTGCAAACTTAACTTTATATGTAGAATTTAAAGACATGGAAGAGCGTTAAATTAAATTATGCCTACTAAAAAGAGTATAATTTCAAACCAAATTTTCAAAGAATAACACTATTTCTTATCCCCATGATATTTGTAAAGTGATAGTCTCATATTTAGAGACATTTTTGCATTTCTTTGACAGGAAAAATTGATTCGTGGATAATATTCATCTATTTTTGATGCATTTCTGCAGAATCTGTGCATTTATCTTGCGAAATACAGCGCATATATTACATTTGTGTAATTCGTCTTTGAACTTTCATCTCCATCAAAGAGAAATAAAAGTAATATCACACTGAGAAAGATATTGCAAAATACTTTACTTTTATGAGAATATGTGATGCATATTTATAAATTTAAAAACCGATTTATCAAGGAAAAATAAAATTAAATACTGTCTTTGTGTCTTAAAATAAAAGTGAATGAATTCTTTAAAATAGTACAAGTAGTATATTGAAATTCAATAAACTAAATACGCAATTAAAATGAAGTGCATTGAGGCTATATATATTTATATAAAATAATAATGGAATTTTCTTAAATACACAAAAAACAAACGTTTTAACTACATTTCTAGAATAAAGCTTATTTTAGGGTACCCTTTTATTTATTGGTAATTTTTTGACGTCAAAATGTTAATCATGTTGCAAAGTCACCAAAATGTTAATAACAAAATGACAACACGGAAACTACGTTAGTTAAAGGACTGAAAATATACAGGTTACCAGAAATTAAATTTTATCGCCAATATAAATGGCTAAAATTTTTGCGAAATCAAAAGATACCGTAATCTACATTTCACCCCAATTTTGTATCATGAAAAGGAAAAGTATCCATTATAAAACTCTTCTTTGAATTGTAGAGCAAAGATTGTTAAATTTTCCTATAAAAATGAAAATTTATAGAGCAGAAACTATAATTGTTATAGGAAGTAAATTATGTGTCAATAAGCAAATTTTCTCAACTACGAATTTGAATAATTCATGCAGATGATACTGAATTTAAGTTTACGCCATTTTTCTTTAAAAGAAAAGCCAATACAAAAGAAAAAATGATTTAAATATTAAATAAATTGATTTTTACTGTGTGAAATAAATATTAATCTCTTGCTTTTAAAAGACAAACTTGCATAGATAAACTTGTAAAATAAAGAAAAAATAATAAAACTTGTAAAAAACAAAATAAAGGACAATCTAGTAGATTAAAATACAATTAAGTGTCACTTAAGTGTAAGATAAGACCTATATACTTTTCATAAAAATATTGCACTAAACAAATTTTCTAAATTCATTTTTCCACAAGAGAATTTTCTATTCTCAGACAATTGGCTATGACGCAATTCGGTGCCGCCTACTGGCACATGAAGCGGAATTAATGACATTTTGTATAGTTGGATATTTGGTGTGGGTGTGCCATCGCAACCCCAAGAGTATGTAGAATCTTCGTAATTTCGGAGCAGGGACCTTGCAGAGGATTCCAGACACTGTTTGCCTCTAATTCCGTTTACATAATTAATAACTAGATTAGACCAGATATGCATAACTTATATGCATGAAGAAAAGTATATCATTTCTATAAATGCACCTAATAAATAAATATATTCGTGTGGTGCAAATGACTGTAAATAAGTAAGAAAAGAGTTTCATTAACTCAAAATCAATAACATTAAATTTATAGATATTTGTTATATTTCATTTAATGAAAAAACATATGTGCACACACACGTTTTCCAGATTCTTAGAATCGCAAAAAAATTGTAAAATACAAATATATATTTATAACAGAAACATGTTTTGGATTTAAGAAATATTTTCTTTTAGCGACATAAAATTTAAATAATTCATATTCCGAGTGTGAAATAAGAAATGTTTATAAAAACATACATTGACACTTAGCGAAGGGAGACGGAATTAATGTTTATTATAAATTTAATAGTGAAAAATTTGACCCTTAATAATTGTATGCAATTGACAATGACAAATATTTTATTTCAAAAGGAAATGATTTTTAAATCTACATAATTATTTGTTAATAATTATGAAAACTTAAAGGAGAATTTTAAACTCATACATATTTGTATATAAGATGGCATAAAGCAATATTATGAAGGTTGTTGTTACTTATGACACTTGGCGAAACCAAATCCCGCTCGTCACGGATTGGATGAATGAAGCCAGAAAGACCTCTTCCGTTTTTGAACAGAGCAACTCCCTCCCACAAGGGTTTAATTAAGACTTAGGCTCATAGATGGCAGCACCGAATGGGTCTTTCAATTTAGATATAGGAAGCCAAAGAAAACCCATTTCCTGGATCCTAACATCCCAAAGGTATTAATTTGGAATGGGAACTTGGAGTGCATTGTGACTAAGACGTATTTTACCAGCTCTATTCGCCATTAGTGAACACGACGGATAATCGATAAGCCTGGATTCCAACTCACTACCTTCCGGTAACGAGAACGACGACCTATCTAACTAGACCAGCTGGGCTGATAAATTTGAGCGATGGAATAATCACTTTATACGTTATCAATTTTTTATGGCATCAATAGAAATGAACCATAAATTAATGCATACGTTAACTTTGTAAACACAGGAAGTAAAACAAAATAAGGACAACATTTTGTTGAGCATCAATATAAAATTATGTATCAAACTAAATTAATAGAATATTTTTTTTAAAAAATGTTGTTTTCTGAAACCAAGATAATGGGCTTAACAATAAATGACGTAATAACTTATCAATTAGGGCCAATGAATAATTTTCAAAAACGTCATACTCTCGTATGTTATATTTTACAAATATAAATAATTGGTGTTTCTTGAAACAGGCTGATTATTTGGTGAAAAATAGACTTTTATAAAATTGAAAGAATAATTGACCAAGAAATTATTCCATTAAATAACAAGAAGTTGAAATAGAAATGCACGTTGAAACAAGAAAGTAAATTTTATAATTTGGATGATTTGTAAAAAAAGGCAGTACACACAAATATAAGTTTAAAATATATTTAAATATTTGACAATGACAATAAAACGAGATATTTAAAATGGATTATATAAATATATATAACAATGAAATTACTTACAATATCGATGTTTATTTTTATACAAATTGTTATAATATATTTTCGAAGACTTATTTTGAAAATACATTTCTAGTCTAAACATAAGCACGGGCAATTGTTCTAGTAATTTTTAACAGTGAATATGAAATATAATGTAGTTTTTTAAAACTCCTTTAAAATTAATACTCTATTTCTGAGATAGAATAGCCATGATGTTATAAAATATATATATTTTTTAATTGGTATTATTTAAAATGGTTATTAACAATGAAAGTTTCATGAATATTAAACTGATTGTTAAATAAAAAATGAATACAAAAAATAATGAATTAAACTGAAGGAAATGAAAGAACAAAGCATCCATTGGCCAAGAGTTTTACTTGCTATAATTGGACCGGAAAGAAATTACTAACATAAATTAAATAAATAAAGTAATCTTGCATGTAAAAATGTTAACAAATTTACGATTTAATGAAATAAATGGAAAAAAAATCTAATGTAAATATTTTTTTACAGATGAATCTTCAATGGATATGAATTGCCCATCCACGTGTTGAAAGTTTCGTAAGGCACTAACAAACCTTGCACGCAACCTATCGATAGAAATGAAGGACATGGAAAAGAAGCGCTTTCAGCTTTGCTTTCTAAGTAACATGTTGTAGAAGCACGCAATAGTTGAGAAAACTGATCATAAGCAAGTGTTGCAATCATTTATACATTAAAGCTTCCAAGGCCATGAATTAAAAATAAATTCATTGATATCACATTGGATTTATTTCAATGGAATTTCGAAATCAGCATTTAAAGAGTTTTGTTGCCTCCTTTCAAGAAGAAGACAGATATATGTCGATAATTTAGATCTTAACCGTTGTAAAATTATAATTTATGAGTTCAACAAAAATGCCAGAATAAATCCAAAATATAAAACGTATAATAGCAATACATTTTGTCACTTGATTTATTTGGCGTTTTGTCTATTACTTTATGGGCATCAAGCAGAGTCAATTTTCTTATTATATCAATGTCGTAACAATTGTTATCAATTTTGTGATTAGATATTCTTATAAAATAATAAGGTTTACGAAAGTCATTCCTCTACATTCTGACTAAAAAATCAGTTAAGTCAAAATAAGATCTGATTTTTTCCTAAGATTTGCGGACATATATATGCTTTGTAAATATTTTAACATTTTTAGTATGATGCTTCGGTAAATATTTCAAATATTTATAATAATAGACAGACAACCATCTAAATGAGTTGCTGCTGCTGTTACTAATGACACTTGGCAAAGCCAAGCCCTCCTGTCAGGAAGCGGGCGAATAAAGTCAGAAAAGCGTCTTTCGTTTTTGAATAAAGCACCCTCATACGAAGGTGGAAGTAAGACTTTAGATCATAGATGGCAGCACCATCTAAGACTTCCAATTTAGGGATAGGAAGTCAATGCTTGGCACCAACCACCCTAGAACTATTAATTTGGAATGGGAATAGGCAGGACATTGAGACCCGAAATATTTTACGTGCCTTATATACTTTGGCTAAGCAGGGGTTCGAACTCATTAACTTCCGTAAACGAGAACGACTCCCTAACTAATCAGGCCACCTCGGCAAATAAATTGTTACTTCAAATCAGGTTTACGATGTATAACTTAGATTTTATGTTGTGAATTACATTATACACACATATGTGTGTGTAATTTACATGCAACTTTATTATTTAAATTAATTTTATTACTTTTTCTGCAAATAAAATTTAAATGAACTTTACCAAAACTAATATAAGATCAATGTAAAATAATTGAAAATTTTTTAGCTCGTAGATAATGATAAAAATGCTAATATTAAATCAAGTTTAGCAAGCCAGTAATTTTAGTATGAAAACAAAGTTTAGAGGGATTAACTTCACTATTATTAAAAATCGTAATTAACTGAAATTAAATTAGCTAGGTCATTTGTAACTAGTAATTGCAATTTTAACTAAACAATATGAAAATAAATGCATATTTGGGAAAACATTAGTATCATGTGGTAATTTATTGATTAAACTTATTAATTTTCAATTGGCAATTCAATAATACATTAAACTGGTATTTTTAAAATTTATTTTTATAATATATTTTTTTAAATTTTTTACTACTTAATTAAATGATAAGACTTAATGTTAAAAATGTATCCACCAATAATTTGTCATCATAGCCATCAGGACACACATATAATTCTAAATTGATAATGATATAATTCCAAATTCGTGCATATGTATACGTCAGCAAATTCGAGAATGTATTCGCTAAATTATGACGGACATTTTTTTATCTCTATGCTAACATGCTTGTAGCTCACACTGAAGAGGATAACTAGAGATGCTTTTTTTAAATCAAACATTCATGCCATACGTACCCATTTAGGGTAGGCAACCATTCACACTTCATTCATATAAGGAAGGTTGTTTGGTTTGGTTTTGGGGCGCAAGGTCCAAAAAAGACAAGCTGCTCTTTCATATAAGGAAAGGATAGAGACTGAAGAGAAAGTACGTCCCTGCCAGAACCGGGATTCTAACCCAGAACTTCCCTATCCACAGTCAGGCACGCTGACCACTATACAAAGAAGGCGACCCGAGAATATATAGGGGATTTCTATTAAGTAAGTGTGCTGAACTGAGCTCTGTTCAGAATAAGTTCAGTTTTATGATTCAATTGTACCATAAACTTAAGGAGGGAAATCAAATTCAAGTGTAGCTTCAGATAAACTGAAAGTTTCAGTAAGAAAGTAGGTCCAAGAATTTTCAACATTCCGATTCCGTGAATGATTTTAAACAGTTTTAAAGTAGATCAAGGGCTTTTATTTTATCTATTTTTCCATAATACCTGCATTTAACAATAAGAAAATAGTTAATTACTGGTGACAACTTGAAGATTGTGATCAGATAAGCATTATCTTAAATTAACTGACATAAATTTCATTTTATTATATTAAATCTGATTTTCTGAATAGAGACCACGCACAATATTCCATTTAATTTTAGGGATTTTTTTAAATAGCTTGAATGCAGTCAAATTGCAGAAAGGCAATCGAAATTATATTTTCTTGATTATTGTATACTTAAGTAAATAAAAAAAAATCTTCTTATGCTTTCAAACGTTATTTTTGTAGAATAACGATTTTTATAGAAGGAAAGAATTCCTAAATAAGTTATAATAAAAGTAAATGTTAGTTTTAACTTCTATGTATTCTGTTTTTTATTACTTAATTAAATGCAAATAATTCAAAGGATTATCCTCCTTTTTTATATTTGCTTAATGAATTAATTGTATGTAATGAATGCAAGTAATTTGCAATAAAATAACAAATACGCTGTCATATAAATTTATTTCCATTAAAATTACAAATTTTGTTGACTGATGAATAATTTTATATTTTACTTATTTAAGTGAATAATATACAAAAACATTTTGAGTCTACTTTCTAAAAATGTATCATCTAATACAAATTATAAATCAGTATCTAGGCTATTTAAATTCTTTTGATGCCTATCATTGATTGTGAACATTATAAGTGTTTCGTGTCAAAGTCCATGGTGGCCTATTTAGTTATAGCTTTCGAATTCGTTTACGGGAGGTAGTGAATTCGAATCTCTACCTGACGGATGATCCGTTGTGGTCGCTAACGGTGACTCGACTACTTTAAATATATCATGCTAACAATGTCCTCCATGTGAAATGATATCTCCTAAGGTAATAGGTCAATTCAAGGAGTCTTCTGCTTGGTTTCTGCTTCTAAATTACGAAGATGCACCCGCTTTGGGGGCAGCAATCGCACTACCACTGGGTGCTCCACTATCTAAGGTGTCATTCTTTTGTCACTTGTGCAATTCTTTCTTCCGTTGTGTCATTCTTCTATCCCTTGATATAAATAAAGGTGGAAATCCTATAGTATCTGGGCATTCAAAAATGCAGAAAAAAATGGTTTTATTTTTTCACTCTCTTTACAATGAAACTCATATATACATTTAAAAGAGAAAACCTCAGAGGAAGTGTTTTATGAATATATTTCTCCATTTCTTTAGTATTGGATAACTGTGAGAAGGAAGAATTTAATAACACCTAAGTATCCACCACCTATATACAGAAGCAGGTATTGTAACTACTTGAGTTTTAAATTATATTTGTTATATTTTGAAATTCGAAATTTTAATATTGAAAAACCAACATTCTTTTAAATGAAAATTTCATTTACATTTTTCAAAAATACACGTCAACAACTTGTTATTTGTTTAAAGAATTTTATTTTCCTTAAAAATTTATCATAGATGAAATATTTTTTTTTAATTTGCTGCTCTATCTTGCATTTTTATTTCTTAAAAGAATTAAAGATTATGAATCGTTTCATAAACTTTAAATGATTTTTCTTAAAAATTATTTCAAAGTACAAATGTATTTCAATTTGTTTCTTTTTTGATTTACGTTTTAAGTGTCCTTCAATGTAAACAAAAGCAAGTTTAAGGACCCTAAATAAATTATGCCAAAAATGTTTAAGATTCATTGTTTATAAAGGAATATAATTTAATTGAAAGATATAAAAAATATTAAAGTATAAAAGTAAAGTATTTTCTAGAAATTTCTGTATTATTTATATTAATAATAAAGCAAAATTTCTTTGTAGATCTCTTCTAAATATTCAAGATATCTTTGATAATAATGAAGTAAATTTTACACTTATAACTAAACTACTAAAATAATGAATTTCGTAAGCAATATAAAAGTATTATGATTAATAAAGTAACAATTTATATTTCTGTTTTAAATTAACATATTTTAATATACGGTTATTGTGATGCATATTTATTTTAGCAGGCATTTCTTACTTTATGAGTAGTATTGAATTATAATCGAGTTATTTTAGATTATATACAGATAAAATATTAAAATGAATACACTAAAACATTTACACTCAATTGAAAAAATCACCAAAAATTAATTAAAAGTTAAAAAAATTCTGCAAACATTTTTTGATAATGAAATATAGCCTGATCATTTATATTGTACATAAATTTATTTTAATTTTATGTACAACGTAAAATATCAGGCTATATTTTATTTTTTAATCGTCGTTATTTTTAATTCATAGTTTTTTCCATCGAGACCATCGAGAGTTTTAATTATTACATAATAAATAATAATATGTATATAATTATATGTATTATAGTATAATAAGATAATGGAGTTATTTAATTAATTTAATAGTAAAAACAAAAAGTTTACTATTAAATTAATTAAATAACTTACGATATTCATGACTTCAAGATGATAAATACCCATGAACTATAATTTAAAGAATATATTTATTTCATCATGACATTCCTTATAACACGATATTTATTTGTATTTCAAAAATAGAAACATATTCGATTTATCTGATAGACAAAAATTGTTCACCAAACTGTAAAAGTATTTTTCAAAAATGGCTATATGATAAGTGTAACTTTATTATCTTATTAATATTAAGATAAACGAATAGAAAATGCAACAGTGTAACGTATTGTCTTTTAGAAGAAACTTTTATTCTATTTTTGTGAATTTTTTTTAACTTACTTATTATGTAGCAGCAAATGATTAATTATTTCATGCATATTCATTGTAAAATAAATAAGAATTTTTTGCAAGATTGTAGGTCCTCTCTTTTAATTCAGTTATAGTGAATTAACAACATTAATTTTTCTTAAAATCATTTTAAGTTATCAAATAGGTTTCAAGGGACATTTAACGTAATTCATTATCCTGTTCTTTGAATAGAAGAAAGAGCTACGGAATAAATTTTATTTTATTTTATTTCATTTTGTTTATTTATTTATTTTTGAAATACGACTATATGTAAGTTCTAATGAGAAATTATATCTGAAAATTATACAAATCACTTTATTCGTTTAAAACATTATTCTTCAAGATATCCAGAATTCATTAGCAAATTTATCTGAGTATGATATTGAAAATGTTCAATAAATTTCAACTCTTCTATTTATTAAAATTACTAAGTATAATATAGAAAAAATTCATTAAATTTATACTATTCTATTCATTGAAAGTACTCCTCTAAAAGAATCACAAAAAATCAATTAAAAAAAATTAGAGTTCTGCTACAAACTTTTTATAAAATAATTTTATATAAAATTTAAATTATCAAGATACTTTATTTGTTAATTTTTATTACTTTTTATTCATAGTCTTAATAATATGATTATCGAGAGTTTTAATTATTATATTTAAATTATATAATTATTTGTTTAATAGTAAAAATTCAAGTTAATGGAAACCTAAAAGAATTATCTAGAATTTTATAATTATCTAGAAATCAGATTCTTTCGCTAAGTTTAAAATATCTTTTTCTGAAACTTGGCAGCTTGTTTCATTTAACTGCTCTATTTCATTGTACTCAAACTATAAAAAAAAATGCATTTCCACATTGGAAGAAAACATAAATCTAAATTAAGTTCTATATAAAATTTAAATTATGTTAATTATACTAATTAGCTTAATAAATAAATTACTACTAAGAATTAGTATTTGATTTCGGTTAATATGGGTAAAATATTTTGGTTTCATAAGCACTTTTTCTTAGTAAATAATTTGTTCAAGCAATAAAGGTATTCAACACATTTGTTTTAATAAGAAACATATTTCACGATTTTTAAACAAAAACTTTTGATATACATTTAATCACAGTTACATATTAAGATTTTTTATTTAAAATTTGTAAAATGTTTTTGTTTAAAAGTTTAAATCGCAAGTTAATTTCTTAATGAAACCTTTTTAGAATAGTTTATGATTTTAAATTTTTATATTTTAAATAGTAATTTCACGATTGTTTAATTGTAGAACTTATTCTTGTTATTATAATATTGAATATTTTATAAAGATTACATAAGATGCATTAAGAAATCAAACAAATGTACAGAATATGTTACGGACATCAATTTATTAAATAAGAGATCCATCTGAAATCAGATAAGGTTCTCTCCAAGAAATGATGGCGCATCTTTTTGCCATCAGATCTTCGTGCGAAGAATACGGAGAAAGGCATGCAACCATGTTATGTAATCCTTGTTTTATTTCATCATGTGAGATGACTTTTTCATACTTCTAAAATAGTAAGTAAGAATATAGTTTCAATAATAATTTTTGAGTAATTTATATTAGTTTCATACCGTATGTTTTAAGTCTTAACACCCTGCCCAACATTTAAATTTTCTATAAAATGGAAGACTTTTATAAATTGGAAGAAAACAATTTTGGAACTGCTGGATTCCCGCTGTTTTGACTCTAATAAATAAGTTATGGAACATACATAAAATATATAAGAAATTATTTATTTGCAATTTTTATTAACAGTAGTATAATTTTTTTTTAATCTGATTAGGATCTATGGTAAGACAACGCTTCTGATAAAACTTCATTTAATATCTAGAAACAATTGAGAAATTTAAATAAAAGTTGCTATATAATTACCAAATCTGAAACTTATTGGTACCAAATTTTCCATACACCAATCACAATAATTGGCAGATACTTAATGATGTAATAATCTGAATAAACCTGAAACTTAGTGGTGCTAAAAATTTAACATACATCAATCATAGTATGATTGACAAAAACTTTGACAATAGTAATAAATTAATGGAAGTAAGCTTTTAACAGATGACATGAGAATTATAAAAATTGCATATAGGAATCTTCAGTATTCCGTGAAAAACATTCAAGAAATTAGATGTAGCAGACATATACAAATTATTCGAAGGTGCTCCTACAACATTCCATCGTGAATCAAATGCATAATAAGTGTTCCTTATTACAAATGAGTGCTATGACAGAATGTCACATTGATAGCTAGGGCGAAAAAACATCAGATATATAAATTTCTCTTCTGCCTTGAACTCATTGATCATCAGAGATTGATTCTGGACATTTAGAGGATAATAATATCAATATATTTTCACGGAAAATATCATATTTTTAATTATCTGAATAATAATGGTGTCATATACATATATTGTATCTCATAACGAAGAGTGGAAGCTATTTTATAATTTTTTAATTCTCTTTAATCCATCTTGTTAAAGATTTTTCATGCATAAGAGATTGTACTTACGAGTTACAAGGGAGAAAACCTTAAAAATTCCCAACCATGAATAAAATAAATCCTGGAAAAAATGAATAATGTCCATATCCTGGAAAACATGAATAAAACAAACATGAACGCAACAATATTTGTCATTCAACAAAGACTATGATCTAATGTGTCATTTTCTGTTTTGAATGCTATTATATTATGGTATGATAAGATATTGTATATGATGCGAAAATATTTTTAACTTTTTAATCAGGTAACACAGTTAGCTCTGAACAATATAACTATTAGACATTACAGACATTTGCATTTTCATTTTTTAAACATGCAATAAAAATCGATTTTTTGACACGTTCATCGTTAAGTATCTCTCCTGATACATAATGCATGTATATATACATTCTATGAAGAATTGACAAGTAGTTTTATAGGTTCACCAATATTTTTTCTCCATCTAAAATATTTGGGACATCATTCATCCAGAATTATGAAATAGGAATAAACTATTAATCAGGGCAATTTTTTGGAATGTGACTTGATAATAGTAGTACATTTCTTTGACAATTATTATTGTGTATTAATAACAGAGTGGAATGTCGAGCATGTATATATGTATTTCTTTTCCAGGTGGTCATATTGCAGACTGAATATGTATAGAATTAATTTGAATACTTCAGTTCAATTTTATCATTAAGAAATGTCTATAATTCATCAAAAACTTACATTTTCATAACCTTAATTTCTTTTTTTAAATTTCAACAAGTGTGCACCTAAAAATTATACATTGTTATAAAAATATTCTAAATACTGATAATTCTGTATTTGTTCCTTAAAATAAACCAAGAAAAATGTTAATATCCATAAAATAGAACATTTATTAAAAATGATTGTAATTGTATTGTCTAGTATACAATTAATTAATTATATACTGATAATTTTTCAATACTTTGAAGAATAAGATTTCATTACACCCCGTATAAGGAAATCGTAAAGGGATAGAAAAAATTCACAATTATTGTCGTGAGCTGTTTAAAAAGGTATACATTTTTAAATACTACTTAAAATACTACAAGTATTTTAATTACATTTTATAAACTAAGTAATCATTTACTGAGCAAACGCATTTAAGCAGCAAAGTTTTTTTTTTTTCTGACGGAAACTGCTTAGCAATCTCTTTGATGATCGATTGCAGGGCTATATCACTCTTTGAAGCGTAGTCAATCGTCTTGACATTTTACGTACATATTTTCAGCTTTAAAAAATCAAGTCAGGCAATTATTTTATGATCAAAACTAATACTCAAACAATAACAAAAGCTCTGCATATAAAAGTATATCAGGTTTTGATATAGTATTTAAAAGAGCTTTCTAACAATAAATGTTTTCTTAATGATAAATATTACTTTTGAGAAATTGATGATTTTTCTTTTTAAATTAAAAATATTCTCTCTCAAAATAAAACATATTGCATGTTTTCTTGACTGATACTTGATTCAATATATAAACTTATAGATTTGATCAAACATCATTTTACAACATTGTTTGCATTTTTTCTTATATCTATAATAATACATAAATTATTCTTTCATAATTGAAATGAATTGTTTTTGTATCAATAAATTGGTGATCACTCATATTAATATTTACATCGTGAATCTTATTTAAGCTTTTTCTTTTTAAGCACCATTTTAGAGCTTCATTTTTCAGTAGTGCATTTATATTTATATTGACTCAAGTGTACGTGAACTTATTTTACATAAAAAAGAATTATAATTCGCCGCAGCAATTTATCCCTTAAAACCAGTTTACTACGTACGATTTTTTGGATCAATATTAAGACATTCACGCAAATTTTGAATTTTCATACCACAACTCATTAACATCAAAAACATATATATCATTGCAATATTTAGAAACAAAAAAATGCAATGGTCTTTTTTCAATCGAGAAAAATTGCAGTTAATATTTTAAACCTGTTTAATATTTTATAATTTCTTTTATTCTCCTAGTTATTTCCAATTTAGTAATATAATTTTAAATATAAAATATTTAAATGCATTATTATAGAAAGAAATATTAAATCAAATGAATGAATTGAAATTTTAATTATAATTTCATAAACATTTAATATCCCATAGAAAATCACTAGAAAATCCATACATGTGAAACATTCCTATCATATTATTTAATTATGTTCCTATACTTTAAAAATTTATAAGCAATAAATTTAGTATTTTTAATAATTTTACAAGATAAATGATTATAAAATGATTATTTTGTATCACATAATATTGTATCACACATATAAACTCAATACGAATATTTCAATATTAGCGACAAAGAATATATTTTAATATAAAATTGTATTAATATGTATAAGATTGATAAAATAAGTAGAAATTTAAAATTGACTTCCATCATTGTGCATATATGTATATTAGATTCTAATAATTATAAATAATTATATATTAAAGATTTTTGAAAGATTAATTTATGATACATTTTGTCATTGTTGCTACATAGGAATGTAATTCTAAATCTCATAGAAGATTAATAAATAGTTATTTACATGTTATTGTAGTACAGTGACAAAAAAAGTTGACAGGAATGAGGAATAGGCACCAAGGTTTAAAAATATTTATCACATAAAATCAAAATTTAAAACAATTTTAATGGATAAAAATATAAGAAATCCTTATTTTGGTTAGTATTTATTCCAGAGATGAGAGTCCAACACATATGAGCTGTTGACATGAAGGGAAAATTCTCAACAATTTTAAAAAACGTCCACTTGCTCAAAAATAATTAAACAGCGTGTTTATAATGCACTTAATTGTGTATAAAATACATTTTAATGGTCGTAGCCAATTTTTACAAAGGCTAAATAAGTACAAAGTAATTTCACGACAATATAAAAAGTAATAAAAAAGAGTAAACTATGCAGAACATTTAAACATAGGTATGGGTTTCGGAAATAGTTATAGAATTTTTTAAAGATGACCTCACTTGTGTCATTACTTATTTGGCATTTTAAAAGGGATGGACTTAAGAAATCAAGGCTGGAAATGTATCCACAAACACTCATGGTCCCATGATGAGACCACAGGCTATTCAGCTATCAGTTCTGTGTAAAGATATACCAGAACAAAATACAAATGATGTAATAATTTGTGGCACAACGCACACACACGCTTGCGTATATATATATTAAGTAAGTTACTTTAAATGGATAAAGATAAAACAATAAAGAAACAATACAGTTTACAATCAAAAGGACAAATACAAGAAAAACAACAAAATATAACTATTATACTTAATTATTTATTGTTATATTTGCCTTTTCTATACATTGTATTTATTTCTTTTTATATTATATTATATATATATTTGTATACCAATAAGTATTTGGACACTTATGCAAATGATGATATCCAGTCTTGAGATACATCACTGTCTCCACCGGAATATATTGCGAAGGAAACAGAATCGGCATTAGTCGCATGCAAGATTCAGCTCAATTTGGAGCTCTCTGATTTCGAAGGAGGTAAAATTATTAGGTATCACAAATTAACCGATCCTTAAAGGGCATATCTAGCTATCTGAAATATCCAAAATCAGCAGTTGCCTACGTGATTAAGAAATAGAAGGTGAATGGTGATTGTTGGAGATAGAGACCAACGAGTGATGTCCAGAAACATTCGCAACTAAAAAATGCATTCAACAGGCATCCGGGAGTATTGTTTCAATGAATACCATCCGCAATGAAGCACATCTGCTTGATTTTCATGGCCGTGGTGATGCTCATAAGCCTTTGATCGCCAAGTCCAACCACGCTGCTCGGTTAATGTGGTGCAAAGCATATCGAAATTGGACCATAGATAAGTGGAAACGGGTTCTTTGGAGCGACGAATCAAGGTGCACCCTTTACCGTTCGGAGTGCAAGGTTTGTGTCTAGCATCTGTCTGAAGAACGTTTCCTGCCAAAATGCATTGTGCTAACTGTTCGATGGATGTGGAATTATGGTCAGGAGGTGTTTCTCCTGGTATGGACTGAAACTATTGATCCCCATTCTTGGTAAGCTCAACACCGATGCTTACTGCACCATTTTGAATGATAGTGTGATTCTTACGTTTTGACAGTATTACGAGTTGGATCCCTGTTACTTTCAAGACAACACTGCCAGTTGTCATGCATCGATGTTAACCAAGCCTCTTGGTATGGTGCTAATGGAGTTCATTTAATAGACTGGCCTGCACAAAGTCTAGATCTGAACCCTATCGAGAACCTCTGGGACGAGAAGGATCACCAAATTAAGGGGTACACTACGAGTCCAAAATCGGTGTAGGAACTTATATGTCTACTCCAATTCGAGTGGAAAACGATACCACTAGCTGTAAAACAAATATTTGTGGAAATTATGTCCCGGAGGGTTCACGCTGTAATTACCTCTCGTGACGGCTCTACCTGGAGATTTTGAGTAAAGGTAGTTTTTCTTTTCCATCACAAGAGTCCAAATACTTATTGGTAGACAGTGTATATAGTAGATACATAATCTCAAATTATAGATTTATCTTTTTTTGCAGTTCAATGTAGAATATCCATTCTGTAATGAACTCTTTAAAATATACCATAATTGTTCAGTTATTTTGAGATTGGATGAATGAGCGAATCAAGGTCATATTTAAATTGTTTATCAATGATATTGTTTGTTACACCATAACTGGAAAATAGGTGCATTGTCATCTTGGAAAATTCCAACTGCTGGGAACAAAACTTACATTACCATATCAGCTAAAAATGTTTCTCGCTACATCCCAGCGAACCTTCCTTTCAGGATTACGACTGGTCTAACAGAAACCCAATATTTAGCTGAAGATATCTGATATTTATACCTGGATGTTTCACAGGAAGTAGATAACCACAATCATACTTTTGTGGAGGTGCACTAATATGTGTACCCATCCTGTTTTAGGGAAAAGTGTTTAAAATTATTAGTCAGACCATATTGTTTCATTCTCCTAAAAAATCGACCAGTTTTTGCATATGTGACACTTATGTAAGCGGTTTTTGTCTTTATCTTCTGGGAAAAATGGCTTGGAAATTGACTTATGCCATAAATTTCTGCTTTTGAAGGTACCTTCTTACTGTAGTCATTATCATTGGAGAATACAGATTTGTTGCTTTGCTGTCATTTTTCTGCTGTTGTTCGATTTTTGTCGTTACCATCTACTTCAATACTCTACGGTTTCTTGCAGTGAGCTTCTCTTTCTGTTCACTATTTTGCTTTGTTGATTTTGTCTTCCAGTACTGCCTTTATGCTGTCATGTGACTTTATACATTACATTTTAAGGAAAACTTAAAAGATGTGATATTTCGTCACTCTACTCCAGCTAGACATTCTTCTGTAATTTGTCGTCATTGAAAATTAGAGAGTTCTGATGTCTTACGCGCTTGGAGAAACCAAAACAAAACTTCATTAAAGTTACAACATACTATTATAATATAAGCATTTATGTTTATAAATAATTGTGTGGTACCTATTATTATTTTTTAATCCTTATGAAGTGCATTTGAAGATGTCACTTTTTTTCATTGGTGTTTCCGTTATTTTAATAACCACCTACATTGTCTGTTGTATTAAAAATGAGAATTTATACTTTTTATTTTTCATATTCTAAAATATATGCTCTCTTAACATCTATTTTAAGATTATAACGATCGGAAATCTCATAGATTTTATACCTTATTGATTCTCAAATACAAATATTAGTAACACACTCTGGAGTAATTAAATAATGGCATGAGAAAGCAAATTTCAAAATGATTTTTTTCTGTTCAAAATGATTTTTTTCTGTGAATTTTATCTAATATTTTATGTAAAATTTTCTTTGAAACCTCATTTTTGCATTGAGTGGAGAATAAACCGTTTTTATGTTGTTTAACTGTAATTTATATTTTTCTCAATTTAATATGCATATTTGATATACTGAACTTTGAATACATTTAATATAGAAATTAATGTTTTTTCCTTTAATATGATTTTGTGAAATTTATTTAAGATTTGAAGTATAAATATAATTCTAATTACATTTTTAAATGAGAAATTTTAGGAATTAGAAATTATACAAATCACAAGTTTTTAATTATTCATTTTCTAATTTAATTTGAGGAAAACATATTTTGAAAAATTATTTCGATGAAATATTTTGCAATTACAGATTTGCTCTGAGAAGATTCGTCTATAGTTTCTTTCTTTGAGATAATCTTTTAAATAATATGTCTTTTGAATTAATTTGAACTTCTTAAAATAAAAAAAAAAATTAAATTCTTATGCAATTTATATATGAACCATTTTTTCGGCGAGGAAAGTAAAATTGATTTTTTATTACATTTAGAAAAATGAGATTAACTGCATTAAATACATGATTGGCTTTTTAAAGTTTTTCCATATTTGAAATTTTGATCTCATTACCTTTATTTTTTATTTCTAACAAGAAATGGTTTTTTCTTTTGCCAAAAAATGGTAGCATATTCCAATTCTATTTAATATCTAAATTTGCTATTAAAACTAAATTTGCAATTAACATTTTTCAACATATTGGACTATTTTATTTCAAGATTACTTTAAATTAACCAAATTAGTTTCAAACAAAAATACAATCAAATTAATTTCAAGAAAATACAAAATTTAGTTTTGATTTTGTAAAATTTAGATTTGAAATTTATAAATGATTTTACTATGTTTTATAAAACTCTAAATATAGTTTTATAGTTAATGAAATAGATGTTAAATAGTAAATTTAAACTTTTCTTTGTTTAACTGTCTAAATTACAAGAGAATATTTTTGTTGCTTTCATATAAAAATAAATGATGAAATCTTTGGACTTATATATTTGCTATAAATTTATGCACGTCATATTTATACATCATGTTTCAATAGAATCAGGTGATAAAAGTGTACAATATCATTTAGTTTTCTTTATTTGTCATAAAATCCTATATCAAATGAATTTTAAGAATTAAAAAAAACTGAAGTTATTTATTTCAGAAAACATCTAGACCTCTTTTTTAATAAATATATGAAGACATTTAAGATTAAGAAATACTGTGACAAGCAACAAATCAAAATTTATATATAACGCAAAGTAAATTATAAAAAAGCATTTCTCTCTCTCTCTCTTATAATGCAAATTACTTTCATATAATTGCAGTCATCTTCAAACTCGTTAATCACCAAGTACAAAATAAATATCAGTCCTTCTTTTGTTTTAATTACAGGATTCTTAATTAAGGGAAGGTAATGTATTAAATCCTAGTAAATTAATGGCAAATTCTGCTTCTTACCTCTTGCAGCTAGAAGCAATTCAACATACATATTAATTTATTATCAGTTATAAAACTCATCAAGAAATCTTGAAATGATATTTTTCGATTGAGCTACAACAGTTTAGAAAAAGAAATTTTCTCTTTCAAAACTATAATGTTGTATATTATACAGCACGTATCACTGGATTGCCATTTGACTATAATCAACTCAAAGTACTTGATTCACTGATCAAAAGTTCTGATTTGATCTCTGCAACGTATTATCTGCCTACCATGCTAATATTTTTGGCCAATTTTGTTTTGTCTGTCCGTTGCCGTGGAAAAAAGTGTGTTTCATTTTCGACAGAGGAAACACCAAATTTGGTTTACTGAACACCTGGAGAATAACAAAGATTACAACCTTAAATACCACCTAATTATTAACATTTTTAATCCCCATTTGAAATGGATAACTCTTGCTAATATAGGAGTCGTCTCTTGCCAAACTATTGGTGGTAACTATTTTATGATCGATTGTTTGCTGCAAGAATATTTAGCCGGTAAGGCAACTACTTTAAACTAAATATAGTCAAATGTGAACTGAACATTTCTTCCTGTATAATACCAAACATGGTGGTTTTGAAACAAAAAAATTACCTTTCGCAAACTTTTTGTAGAAAGAATATCAAGAAACTGTAGGATTATCATAGTCTAAAATTTAATGCGAAAACCCAAATATATAAAGCTTGTGAATTTATATGTGACTAATGGAGCAAGCTCAAACCACAAGATACAATTACAGTTCCAAATCATTATGTAACCGCAAACTATACCCAGAGAGGATACAGATCAAATTTGGTTAATAAGGTTTACCATGCATTCACCAGTCCATATAAACCAATGAAACTGTCAAATCAGGAAATGTGATACAGTACAAGACATGTCATTTTCATTCTGCTTTAAATGGCAATTATTTCTAGTTCTTTATACCACTACAATAATTTATTATCAATAAAGCAAGGCATTTTTGTCTTTTATTGAGGCAAATATGACCATAGAAATCTGTAGCTATTATCTCCCGGAAGACATTCCGATCACAGAGTTAAATATTTGACTCAGAATTATTCGGCAACTTTCGATAACGATAACTGCCTCTTAATCAGCATAACATACTTTATCATAACTAGTTATGATCATCTAGGTTTTGTACTCCCCAAAATAATTCGGTTCACAGTTTCCTTGATTTTGGACTTGATTATAATATCGCTGACTGTAAACAGCCTAACTTCTGAGAAATCTTCCTGACTGAATGTCCAAATTTATGACCATAGACAATTATTCGCTTTTTGAAAGCATTCAGCTTTTCCATTAAGTCATTTTAACAACAAACATATTGGTCCTCTAACATATTTCCTTTCTATCTACACTTATATGCATACAAATCAGATTAATATATCCTATAAAAATTGATATTGATTAAATTTTCAAAAAATTTGGAAGAATATATCATAATACTTCAGAATCCAGAACAATTACAAAATGATTCAATAATAAAATATATGAAAATTGAAACTCAGAGATTGGATTATATGCACAAGTACAGCTATCTACACAACTTTATTAGAATGACATATTTCATCTACCATATTGACTGTTGAGAATTATTTGTGAGCAATTAGCAAAGATGTGTTATTTTCGAAAATAATTATATATATATAGGAGGGATATCTTTTTTTTATAGAAGGAGAGAGAAAATTCTCCGGTTCAGAAAGCAAAACTGTTCTGTATCAAAGAAACCTCTTTGAATATCGATTGCATAACATGTGATTGTTAATTATCCTACAGAATCACATTTCGTGATACTGAATAAAAGGTTAGTCACATGCTCCTAAGACAGCAGAAGTATAACATCTGTTGTTCTAAAGTGCCTTAGTGCAGTTAACAAGAGATTTCTAAGTAATACTAGAATAATTCCAAGAAAATCGATTTATATTTTATTTTCCTTTTGATTGTAAACGTAATTTCAAGTATTATTTTCTCAGAATTTTAGTAATTTCTTTTCCAATAATCAATACTAAGTATATATACACCGTTCATTTAATAAATGTTTTGTAAATGTAATGAAAAGTTTACAAATCTAAATGAGATTCCTTACAGTTATAGATCACGAAACTAGAAAATGAATGGATGAAAATTCACATTTACTGAAGTACTTTAAAAAAGATATTGTTTAATGAAACTGAAAGAATATTATTTTTTTGAAGTTAAGAATCACAACTTTTAATTTTCAACGAAATTCCTTATTCAGAAATAGGTGTACATTTAAAATAAAATTCCTGACTGCTTAGATAAAGTTTATAAGTAGATACATTCCTGGAAGTTAATATAAATAAAGAATCTAGTGAAAAAAAAAACAATAAAATATAAAGAATTAGCACTTTGTATGTGGCTTCGTTATTTTTTCAAGAAATTTTATGGAATAAATGAATTAAAGATTTTTAGATAATTAAATTGTAGAATATTTTTATAGAAATAGTCTATTATAATATTGTATATTGTAGTATATTTTATAGTATTAAATAATCAGGATATATTTACTTTAATTAGATATTTCCATCAGAATTTTATTTTGTTTCTATTTGAATAAATCTAATTAAGTATAACTGTTGTTAGAAATTTTTCAATGCATTGATTTAAAAAATCTTGAAGCCAGCAACATCTCTCGTAACAGAAAAATAAAAACGCATCAATTATTTAGAAAAATGAAAAAGAATAACATGTAATATCAATAAATTATCCAATAATTAAATAAATAGAATATATTTATTACAAAAAAAGTAAGTTAAGAAACTAATATATTATATTAAAGAAAAGAAAACCTATATTAAGAAATTGAACACTTAGATTTACGAATTTTTTGTGAATAATTGCATAAAACTCTATATTTTGCTTCAATTTTTTCGAGTAATTTGAACAAAATATATTATAAAATATGGGGAATAATTTCACAACAATACAACAAATATTAAGAAATTGCTTATCTCTCAGTCAAGAAAAATGAAAATTCATCCTTGCTTGAAACTCATAAAAGAAAAACAGAGAATGCATTCAAGGAGCAGAAGATTTTTATAGAAAAAGTTACAAATGGAAGACGTTTTATTAACGCTTGACTCTTTAATTACTCATAATTCTTCCGATATGTGTGAGTTGTGCAAAGAAAACCAGTTATTTCAGATTGATATTTGTCACTAGTCAATTTCCTATCTCCTAACCTCTTACTGTGCAACTTTTCAAATACAAATAATCAATAACAAATCCAAATGCAACTATTTTATCATATTGTTATTTATAAATTGTCAGATGTTTCAGATTTGTCGTGTAAAAGTTCCTTCTATTTCGTGAAAAAAAAAATGTCAGATAGAAAAATCAAAGTTTGCAAATAAACAATTTTAAGAAAACTTTAATGATTTTTTTTAACTTGATGACTCAGATTATTCTATCTCTTTCACAATCTTAAGTAAATATTTTTCAGTATTTAATTGAATTCACTTCAGTAGCGTTTGGCTATAAGTAAATATAACTTTTCCAATATGCGGGCGTTATGCAAAGCAAGTTGGTTATTTCCGACTGATATATGTCACTGGTCGATTTTCTATTTTTTTTTTCTGAATGCACGCAGGTTTCTAAATACCAATAATAATGTCATCTTAATCATATTGCTTCTTATAAGTTGTCAAATGATACAAATTTGTTTTTGAAACTTCCTTATTTTCGTAAACAAAAGTTGAGACAGAAAATCGAAGAGTTTAAAGAATATGCTTTTGCAAAAATGGAGTGGTTTTTCGGTATTTCTTGAGAAACCATTTGTTTATTTCCTTTACTATTTTAACAAAATGCTTAACAATACTAAATTGCATTGAAATAATTTGTTTCTGATTGTATTCATGAAGATATTTCTTATGAGTTTATGTTAATCTTTTAAAATTGGTAGAATTTTAGGTACTAAGAAAATAAACATTCCGCATGACTGGAAATAATTTTTAATAATTAAAAATGTACAGTAAGACCCCGCTTAACGCTGTTTCGTTTAGCGCTGTTTTGGTTTAGCGCTCTTTTATTTCAACCCGGGGATTCCACGAAATCGCTTGCAGCATACGGGGATTCCCCGAAATATTATGCAGCGATAGGTTCCAAATACATATCCGAAAGAGTGTACTTGTGTTTCTTGTTTGGTGCGGAAAGAAGCAGTGGCTAGTCTTTCTAATGATGAGCTCAAGGAATTAACTGAACAAGAAGAAAACAAAAATGTTGACAGCAGTGATTCAGAAGAAGAGCAAAAAGAACTTTCGATGGCGTTTGTAAAAAGGAGTTTGTCTACCATAACTGAAATAATGGATCAATTCATTGAAAATGATCCGAATTTTGATAGGAGCTCAAAAGTAAGGCATGTTGTTAGAGATGCTCTATCCGTTTATGAAGAACTTTTAAATGAACAACGCAAAAGATAAAGGCAAACAACATTAGATGATTTTGTCACAAAAAGGCAGAACACTGAAAATTCGGAAGGCTAACTAAATATGACTGACTTAGAATTTTATTTGTTTTTTTAAGAATATTCGTTTCGTTATTTATATTTTGTTTTTATTTTTGCAAGAAATAATAATGTGGTATTAATTTGGGCTTTAAGAAATAATTGTTTGGTTTTATTTTTATTAAAAAGAACATACTTTTTAATTTAATACCTAACCAATTTCCTAGCCATCTTCCCCTAACCCCAATATTTTCATGTAAAGATAGCCTCGTTTAGCGCTGTTTCGCATTACGCTCTACTTTGATGGAACGTATCCACCGCGTTAAGCGGGGTCTTACTGTATATAACATTAAAATTCACTAAAATAAATTCAATTGCTACAAATAATATATTTCAAGCAAACCATCTTAAAGAATATCTTTTTTTTAATTATTATTTTTAAACCATGTTTTAGAAAGGTACAGTAAAGCAAAATGTTTGAAAGAGTAATTGAAAATTTATTATTAACTTTAAAATGTATAAATTCAAATTAAGTAAAATGTTTTCAGATTTTTGGAAAAATGCTAATGTCTTAATAATTTTATTTAGTAATAAGCGGACGGACTATAGAAAACCCGAGTGTCAATGTAATTTGAGTTATTATTATTTTGCGAAATAATATCTAATCTATTAAAAAAACTACTTTTAAACAAAATAAGATTTCTTTGTATACATTTAGCAGATTATTTATTACTCTCATTTATTCGAATTTTCTTAGATTTTATCGCAGATTTTTTAACAAAACTCCTAGTAAGAAAAAACTTATAATTGAGCACTAAAGAAAGTAAAAGAGCTTAGAAAGGAATATTATTTTCATATATAAATTCAAATAAAATATTTTCTCAAAATACAAAATATTGTTTTGAGAAATTTTAACTAGAATATTAACGTTGGAGTACTTTTATTCACAAATAACTTTCATGAAAAGAAAAATAAAGCATTTCCATAATATTTATATACATTTCCATAATACTAGAATATAATACTTTCTTGGGGTATATTCTCTTCTAATGCTTTTATCTGAAACTACATTTCAATATTTTAATGTTAAAAAGAAAACATATTTTCTAAAACCTGGAGGAAATATTTGAACTTCATTCTTATCTTTCTGTATATTATTTTACTTAACTTTGTGCATAATTTGAAAAAATTTTCAACAAAATGCATTTTGAAGAAAAGCAAATTTATTAATTGATTTTTTCAGACATTTAATAAAACAATCAAAAGGTTTTGTTGCATGTTAATGATATTCTAGATTAACATTTATAATATTTTAATAACTTCCCGTGACTGAACTATTACAAATTTGATTAAAAAAAATTCGAAACTTACAAACTACTGTCAATTCTAACCTAAACTTACGCTGACACATCAGCTCGTTTTAGTAGTATTTTGTTTTTTTCCCTATCACTTTAGAAATCATCTGAAGCTTTATTTATCTTTTCATTTGTTTAGTAAATTCTCGAACTCAACAAAAATAATAT
>JAPDSC010129190.1:0-28290 GCA_026290005.1 Latrodectus geometricus
AAAGATTTTGAAAAGAGCTATGATATATTTCACTGGGAACATCAAAATAGCTGCTTTTCTATAATTGCAGAGACTGTATTTGATACGTTATTTTAATACAAGATAATATGTTTATAAAAGTCCTTTTAAGAAGTATACAACTTTATGTATTTCTAACTAGATGTAAGAGTTATAGGAACAATTCTTAGATTTGCAATATATTTTATACAGATCAAAAGTTATCACAAACAATTTTTGTATAAATCAAGTGCTTTATGAAAGAATTGATTTCAGTGGGGTATATTTGTGACTTGGCTTATTTTAGACTACACATATATAATAAATAACTTAGTCCTAAAGAATATTTGAATTTCATGAACATTTTAACAAATGTCTTGTTAAGCAAAATAATTTCCAAAAATCATACTAATAAAAAAATGTCCTAATATCTTAATAAAAGTAAATAAAAACATGTTCTTATTACAAAGAGCAAGTAGTAACCTCATAATACAAAAGTACACATGAAAATAAAACTTCATACCAGTTATTATGAAAAATAGTGATATAACAATCAAATAATGATAAATCAAACACAAAATTCATTATGTAAAATAAAAATTATTTTTTAATATAAAAATAATGAACAAAACAATATCAAAATTGTAATAAAATGAAATACATTTCTCTAATATTTTTTTATTCAACAAATAACAAATGTGGCTTTAAGGGCGACATTTGTTCATGTTTTAAATTTCATTTTCCTTGGAAACTGCAAATTTGCGTAATAAAAAATTTCTCATTTAATTCAATTAACATTTTCAATTTGCATAATTCTAATGTTTTTAATAAATTAAAGTGATAAACTTAAATCAAATTTATAATTTTTAATAAAATACTTTAATCAATTGTAAATATGCATTGTACATTATTCTTTAATCATTTTAATTATATTTTTAATCAATTTTTTAAAAGAAAAAAAAACACTTTTTAGAAATAAAAAAAAACTTTATAAAAAACACATTTTAAATAAATAATGAAAATTGATGGAATTTCTGCATTTAGATACTTATTTACTATTCCAATAATTTTTAATGTCTCAGTTGATCTTAGGCGAAGTTCAAAATAAGATGCATATTAAATTTGAGAATTTTATAGTTCAAGAATAATTTGACTTTTTCAAGTTTAGAAAGAAGTAAAATTAGAGATCTACATTAGGAGCTGTTACAGTAAATGTTTTTGATAAATCACAAAACTAAAACTAGAAAGGAAATATTAATTTTTATAAAATAAAGTTCATTTAGACACAATATAAATTTACACAAACATAACATAAAATAAGCAAAAAATGTGAAATGTAAAAGACTTGCATTTAATGGTACATAAAAATACTCTAATATCAAAATAAGTGGTAATTTTTTTTATGCATTCAAAATGGGAAATCTAAAAATATATATATATTTTATTGATAAGGCTTGTTATTTAAGTTTAACTGATAAAGGTAAATATTTAAGTTTCCAACATTAAAGAAAATAAGTTTGATTTTATGTATTCACCTGTATACGAACTCACACAAATAGGATTCTAGTTGATGTTTAGCTATGCCTCAAAGCAATTTGTATATCAATTTTGCGTTTCCCTGCATGCACTCCAATTTTGATTTCACAATTCTTTAACTCCCATTTCTTTTCCTGCAATTTTTTTTTTATGAAACTTTATTTTATAAATTTTAGAGCAAAACTGTCTTTAATTGATATTTTGAAATAAATACTCTACAATGGGCAATTCAAAAATAGTGAAATCCTTGGCAAGCAAACACAACAAAAATCAACTCTAACAAAATACAACAAAATTTGAAGCAAGCAAACTCAATTGTGAAATTAAATTATCATATAGCTACAATAAAGTTTTTTTATTATACAATATCAATGGTGCCTCATAAGCATAGTGATTCTTTTAAATTTGTGTACAATTTTGTTGGTGATTCATCAACCCGAAATGGAAAAGTACCAAAATTACTGTAGCATCAGTGCCTTGGGACAAAAGCATTTTCTCTGAGGCAATTTTCAGTTAGAATCCCATAAAAATGTTTGAGTAAACAGTAGCCTATTTGTAAGTACACTCCTCAAAGTAATAAATCCCATGTTTGATCCATAGACACTATTTTACAAAGGAGATAGATGTTGCTTTTCTACTTCATATGTGCACATATTTTGAAATATGTGCTTGGGCGATATACACCCACAATATATCAATGTAGTCCATAATTAATGAATTTTATCAGAAGGCAAAGACAGAACAAGTGTTACAATGATTTACATCAGGCGTCTACTGTTAGTCTGTGAGCTACATTGTGACCAACTGATATTGACTATATATTGATAATTGGTGAAAATGCGCTTTAGGTCCCCTACTCTGCCAACTTGGCGAAAGTGTGCTTTGGGTCCCGTACTTGGCGGATTTTCAAAACGCTGTTGCCATGGCGATAATGGAATACGATTTTTAACGGTTTTAAATTAGTAACCAATGAAAATGACCGATTTTTCGAACTGAAACTAATTAACGACCAATGAAAATGCTGAAAGAAAAAAACCAATTAATGAGCATGCGCGAAAAAGCGCAAATTATTTCCTCCGGAGGTTGCCAAAAAGAGCTCATTAGGTATAAAAACATCTAGTTTACCACGCTTGGTGCATTTATCGCCAAGTTGGCAGAGTAAGGGACCTAAAGGGCAGATAAGTTAAGATGTGAAAAATTGTTTATCAAAAAATATTAACATAAAAATTTTTAAATAATGGATACCACATGAAAAGATTCTTACTTTGTAAGAAAACAGGATACAGATGATATGTATAGAATTTTCTAACATTTATTGAACGGACTTTAAATAATGACATAATTAAATATTATCTGTAATCAATGAAATTACTGTTTACTATAGAAGTGCAGTTACACTTAACTTAAATATAAATAAATAGGTAGAAATTCCAGAATGTAAACAAAAAGGGTAGTCAAAAGGGGATACTCCCACTAAATATTCCAATATAATTTATTTAAATGCTGATTAAGTGTTTGATATCTCTTTACAATAATTTTGACTTAAAACCAACGACCAAATTTGTGTTTCTGGTTAAAAATATCAGACTTCTGAAACTTCACATCATTTCACTTCAAAGTTAAATTCGAAGCCAGCTTTATATAAGGATATCAATTTAAAGGCCATGCTTATCTCAGTCTCAAATATTTTACTGTAATCTTCAGAAAGTAAACATGGAAGTAAGCGTTTCACTCTAAATTTATCAAATAAGAATTTATCATGCAAAAACGACTATTACAATAAATTACTTGAATTTTTATATTGATTTTGTAAATGAAATCACATATTCAATAAACATATTGATATATATTACTGCGATAAAATAAATCATAATGAATAAAAATGCCTTAATTCTTTAGAATCACGATATCGTGTGAATAATGCGTAAATACATTTTTAGCCCTCTCAAACCCAAGTAAGCACAACTAAAAGCAGATCCCAGATTTTTACATACTGATTGCTACTTTTATACTTTAAAGTATCAATAAAAGATTTAAATTAATGTAAGATAAACATTCAATTAGGAATATAAGTTATTGTGCAAAAACGTCTATTACAATAAAATACTTGCATTTTTATATTGATTATTTATTAAATAAACAACGGTATTTACAAGTATTTATTCTTAGAAAATTAAAACAATATCGAAAGAAATATTTAACAAAAATATATAAATTTTAAATTTTTACATCTTTTCAAAGTAATATTTTTCATTTTGAGAAATAATAATATTTTACCAATATTCCATTAAAAATAACTGATGACTCTGCAACAAAAGAAATGTTCAATAAACTTAATAAGAAAAATCACATATTTCTTTGATACATTAAAAACAGTTTATTTCTTAGTTAACATATTTTGTTAATTTTTCATAATTTTAATTTAAATCCTCAGTCACAAGTTCAAAGTCCTTTAACTCAGATTTTATTGCGTTATTTCATCTGACATGAATACGATTAAATGATAATCCTCTTAAAATTCGATTTATAAATTTTTCTGTCTGCTTGGTCTTTACCTCTGTATGCATGAACTTTGCACAAAAGATGAATAATGATAAATACAATACAACTTTATCTTATAAATATGTTGTTCTTAAATTTGGGAACAAAACCATGAGTAATGGCTTATTAGATAAATATCTGTCATTTGTTTTAATAAATCCTGAGAACAAAAAAAAAAAAAAAAAAAAAAAACATAATACACACATAAAATTTAATACATATAATGACACATATAAATTTTATTGAGGAAAAACTGTCTATTGAAAGCATTTATAACAAAATAAAACATTTAAAAGTAAAAAAAAATATTTATTTTGTCAAACGACGCTCTAAATCTATGCATTTACTTTTAAAAACCAGTTCTTGATTGAATGCTATTAAAGAAAAATTTATAAAAAAAAAAACTTTCTGTTCGGAATATAAATCAAAGAGAGTTCAAAATTTATTACTCTAACATGACATATATACGCGTATGATTACTTTATAATCCTAATATTTTTTGTGTTTTCAGAAAAATTTTTATTCTAATAGCGGGGCACACTGGGTAACTGGACCCATCGCCCACAACAAGGCCAGAAACTGCTACTCATTTTAACGTTATCGGGTGGGTACCTGTGAACCAAGTCATGGAGGTATGAGTAGCATTGCCTACGTCACACCACCACAAACCCATTTATAGGGTGGGATACATACATCCATCATCTCAGTAGAAAGGACAAAGATGCACAGATGGAAAAGAAGCGTCCATACCCAAACCGGGATTTGAGCCCGGAACCAACAGCCCAGGAGTTAGGAACGCTAACCACTCAGCCTTAGATGTTTTCAGATGATGGAATCTGAAATTAAGCACATTAAATAATTCTTACCTTTCTTATGTACCGATTTTTTACTCGTAATATTATTTCATATTATGAGTCCTTTAATAAAGGATTTAATATTATCATTATATAGCAGAGGTGACCAAACTTTTGGGATCCGCGGTCTACTCCACATTTAAAAATTTCAAGGTGGTCTACCAATGGCAGAGCTAAATTAATGTAACGTACATGTTTATATATTTATTTTCGGTAACAAGAAAAAAAGGTAAATTATTTAACTTTTCTAAAAAAAATTAATATTTATAAAATAAAAATTTACTGGAGAAAATAATAAAAGTATTCAAAAGGTCGTATAATCAATTTTTTAATAATTTTATTTTATTTTATAAAATTTAATATTTTTGCTTTCTTTTCTTTTTTTTTTTTTTTTTATTTCCTCTTTCTTTTTTTTTCTATAATATCAGGTATAAAATAGATATAACTAATAAATTTTTGCTATTTCAGATTTATTATTTATTTTTTACTAGTTTTTCAGGTACACTTATTCTACAGAGATTGAACGTTTGCTCTGGAACTCTGCAAAACCAAACACCGTCTCACAGAAGAAATGTAAGGATCCTGCGGGCCCAGGTACTTCACAACTATGCAAGGCCAAATATTGATTATGCTAGAAGAATAGCTTACTGAAAAATATTACCACGGGTCTGATTTTGGTACCATTTTGAACACATAATTTTCAAGTAGATCAGAAAAAATGCCATCCAAACTAAGCTTTTTTCCCCTTCTTTCTTTATGTATATATATATATATAAAGAAACTATATAGAGTTTTTCCATTCTTCTAAGATGTTTAATCTGGCATGTACTTACGCAAGCCGCATATTGAGGCGACAGCAGACAGCCACCATGACGTCGTGCCGTAAAAATTGGTTCTCCCTGTGCTGTGCACGCAGATTGAAGCAGCATTTATCGCGAGCGCGTAAGTGTCATTTGAGCCACAAATATCTCCCGTTTGTAACTTGCGCTATTTTTATCGCTTGTTGCTGGCGCGTTGCATCGCGTCTCTTTGAATGCGTGAAGGTAAATATCCATTGTAAAACGAAATTTCTCGATTTTTTTAAAATTTTTAATATGATTTTCTTTTTTATTATATATTGTTAAAAATTTGTAATTTAAAAATTTTACGAAATTTAGATAAAATTCACATGCAACATATTTTTAATTGATAATTATTTGCTTTTTAAATATATCATCTTATGAAATCAATTTTATGTAAGTCTAATTTTCCTGTTTTATATGGATAGATGTTTACAAACACTTTCTAACTTTTAAAAAAGTTACAAATTAAAATAATCTTGTAAAATTAATTTATATAAAATATTAGAATTAAGAATCTCTATCCTTATGAATTTCTATGGATTTTAGAATTCATATTTCTATTACATTAATATAATATTGTTCAAACTAACTTTTATATAGCATGAACAATTAAAAGATTTACCATTTGGATTGCTCAATTATTTTAAAATACTTTGTGTAATATATTAATAATTTCCAATGAAATTCTTAATTATTTTTTGTTTTGTACTGATTTATATTGAACTATAGGTTATATTACATAAATGTACATTTATACTTATGTAATATATCAAATTCAAAATATGAAATAACTAACAAAATGTGTAAACAGTTATTAATATATTTAAAACAGCTAACAAAATATTTGACATTTTTGAATCCGTTAACTAAAGAAACGTATAAAGAATATTCATTATGCTTTTGGCAGAAATCTCAGAAATTTATCAAATAGTTTGGAGACTATTCTGTATGTGTGTGTGTGTGTTTGATAGTTATCTCTGGTATATTTTATAAAAAAGTTTTCTACGATGGCGACATTTTTTGGGCTATTGTTTGATATAGGTTTGATTAATTGATTTTAATACATTTTCAGATGTATTTTTGAAAGAAATTTTATGTAGTTTTGAGTAAATATTCATGTAAATATTTGCAGTTTGTTATAAAGCGAATATTTTTTGCTCCTTTGACAAACCTATTATTCTCTGACTAATATTTAATGTATATGATTTTGCTTAATTTTAAAAATTAACACATGTCATAGCAAAAGATTATTATGATCTTATTCCCAAATAAGTACTGGAAAATATATCTTATTAACTAATTTCCTTTTAATAAATGTTACATAAAAATCAAACTTAATTTCAGTTATAACTTTACACCAAACAATAAATTCATCACTTTAGCTATTTTTTATTTTGAAAAAATTCCAGTTTGTGCGTGTATTTGACTCCATTTTAGCCATGGACATAATTTAAAAAAATAGTATAAATTTAATGATATGTTAATCATATTACAATATTAATATATTGGATTGAAAAAATGTACCTTTGTTTTTAAAGTACAGTGAATAACATTCAATAGAAATCATTTGAGTTTTTAAATAATAATCCCAATTTTCTTAAGTTTTATATCTTGCCTATTGAGATAATTTTATTTTTCAAGTGCAAGACACCAAACTTTAAATATTTAATAAAAACGTCAATGCTTTAGCCACATAGTTCTCAAGCAATCACGGAAACAGAAGATACCGGCTCAGATGTAATACGCATGCATCAAATCTTCCTGTCATCGCTTCAGTATGTGATACTTTTCAACATGTTTCTCGCAGGCTGTTGTAGCACGAGATAAAATATGGCTATTGGTTTGACATAATAAGTCAGTGCGAGCCTCTGGTTTCTTTAAAGTGTTTTATTCAACAGCAACAACAAGACTAGAGTAAAAGCTAGAAGTACAGTATTATGAAGAAATGGAATCACATGACCTAACACAGCGCCATCTATAGGAAATGAATGTTAGTTAGCTTAAGTGGAAGGAAGAAGATGCAACATCCTCCAACCGCAAAAGGATAAAATTTTAAGTTAAAAATTGAACATTAAAAATTCAAATGAAATTAGCTTGTTACAAATACATAAAGCATCTAAACATGTGCTAAGGAAAAAAACATTAATGAAGACCAATACAAAATTGATATTACAATTTAACAGGTTTGGCAGTTCTCAAGTTTTACTTAAAATACCCGATGTTTCCAAACGAAACAATGTTTGAAATGGTCGAACCACCTCACCATTTTCAGTTTTGACCCTTGCAACTCGGGAAACACCATCACGTCCTTTATAGATTTCAAGGATTTTAGCTAAAGGCCAATCAACACGTTTCTTACCATCAGAACTGATTAATACCATATCTTCCACCTCAAGTGGGGTTTGATGGACGTGTCTGGAATGTTTAAGGAGAGAAATATATTCCTTTTGAAAACGCGTCTTAAGCTTTTGTTTAACGGACTGGAGGTGTTTCGCACGTTTGCGTAGGTTCAGCACATTCTGTTCAAGATCCTCGACTCTGAATTCAGTCTGATCCTGTAAAAAGAGAGAAGGTGTTAGTGGCACAAGATCTGATGGCTCTTCGGAGAGGTAAGTAAGAGGTCTGCTGTTGAGGATGGCTTCACACTCACACACAACAGTATACAGTTCTTCGTAGCCAAGACTCGCTTTTCCCAAATTCCGTCTCAACAATTCCTTCAACATTCTTACCACTCTTTCCCACCAACCTCCCCACCAAGCGGCAGTAGGTGGATTAAAATGCCAGGAGATCTTTTTCAAATCTGAATGAGACACAATTTTACTCCAATCGATATTTTTGAACTCGTTGTTTGCACCGATGAAATTGGTTCCATTATCAGAGTAGATTGTTTTCACTCGCCCTCGACGCGAGATGAATCGTCTCAAAGCAAGAAGAAAACTTTGTGTGGAAATGTCCGAGACAAGCTCGAAATGCACCGCACGGTACACTGCACACGTGAAGATAGCAATCCAAACTTTATCACGATTTCGAAGAACCAAGGGACCTGCTAGGTCTACTCCAGTTGTTTCGAAGACGGCCGACATTCGCACACGTTCTTCAGGAAGAGGAGCAAACATTGTAGTAGCAGGTTTGGACTTAAATCTTTGGCAAATTATGCATTTGGATACAACTGAACGAACAGAAGGAAGAAGATGCAACACAGGCATCAACGCTGCCGGGAAGCGATAGGTGCGCGTTGGAGGCATGCTGCCTCAATGTGCGGCCTGCCCTAGTCCTTTAATTTCAGTCTTGGAAATAGTTGTGATCCATATTTAACTAAGCATTCTAACAAGGCTTAGGTAAATATGGATCACATAAAATCTTCATAGATTATTATAATTCCTCTTAGTTTTTATGGCTAATTTAAACTTTTTCCAAACAGGTAATATATGTTTTTTTAAAATTTTTTTTTATCCTACGCTAAACCTTGGCAAGACTGCCTTTAGTCTAAGACGGGCAGCCCAAAAGAATTATATAGACAGACAAAGTGAGAAAAGTTTTTGTGCAAAAAGTGATTTAGCAGCAGACTTTACTGCTGCTAAGTCATTAAGTCCAGAGCAAGTGATCTCCAGACATGTCAAAGGCATAGCAAGTCTGCCAACTCAAATTTGTGTAAATGTTTTGAAAGGTAGTTATGTCCTGTTTTAATTGTAAAGTTGGCGACTCCAACAGCTCCGGGTAAGTTACGAGTGATGGGATTTTCCTTCAAATTACTCTAACCCTTTCCCTCCACCAAATCCTCCAAGCCTCTATTCAGAACCCTTCTAAGATGCCCTTTAAATCTAGCATAGATGATTCTTTTAACACTGTAAACAGGTGGATCAGGCTGTTGGAGCCATTCTTAGTTTGCACTTTTATTTCCTGTAATTCTACTGTAATATAATATGTAAAAGACCGCATTCTCTTTATTGATACAAGTAGTGTCATGATCATTCTAATTTGTTGTTTACAATAAGAAGTGATAGGTAGTTTTTTTTTTTGACAATAAACAAAGTTTTATCAAAAAGATTGGGGATATTGAACTCTCTCTCTTCTCTTTTTATTTGTAAAAATTGCAATTTTTGACCGTTTATATTTGCCTTCCATTTTTTACACTATTATTCAATGTTATCCATGTTATTTTGTAGCTTTTGTAAAGCATTATTTAGTATTTAGTTACAATCATAATGTCATTAGCATATAATCCAATTAAAGTTTCCTCTTTCAATGAGAAATTCTGTAGTATAAATTAAATACAGATAAACATTAATAACATTAGACGCAAACAAGTTTTTTACACAAACTATAAAAAAAAAGATGTATATTATAATTTTGATATTTTTTTTATGTTAGACATGACTGGAATCTATTCCCGTTTGAAATCATATTTACTTTGAATAAATATAAGAAAATTGAAATTAGTTTTGAGGAAGATGAAAAACGTTTTTCGTTAAAAAAGTAAAAGAAATATAGATGATGGAGAATGGGCTAGATCAGCGGTGGACTACATCGTTCAACTAAATGCTAACTTACAATGCAGTTGGCTATGCTCTTAGTAATTATCTTTGAGTCAGCGGAAATAGACACCCGGAAACTTTATGCAATTAAAAAAACAAGAGAAATCTTGAGGAGTCTGCCGTGATTAGTATAGTGTTAGATACTGATTCTCCGCTTGATTAGTTTTCATCTTTTTTCTCTTTAAATGTTATTGATGAATTCTCACGTTTACGTAGATTTTTATTAAGATATAAATACGTATAATATTTGAATATTCGAAATATTATTTCTATAAATTTTGATAATATGGCTCCTGTATTCAGTAAAGTTGCTGCTCGTAATTCAGCAGTAATTGCTGCTTCTGTTGGTCTTATGTATTGGGTTTCAACTATTCGATTAAAAATGAGACAAAAGAAGTTAGTAGTTATTTAATACAAAATATCTAATTGTATTTTACATATTTATATGGTATTTTTATAATCACAAAAATATTTAAGTATTATTTTAACTGATTAAAAATTTAGAAAATGAATATCACTCTGAAAATCTTACGATTAGTATATTGAAGCATTATATTTTAAATAATTCTTTTTATAATTCATAAAGATTACATTTATTAAGTGGATAATTTTAAATCCTCATTAGATCAGAAAGTAAATATATAACTATCAAGACGTTTCCGAATGCTTATTCTTACATTTTGTTCTGAGAAAAAATGAGTTTTGTAATGTCGAATGCTTAAAAATTTTTTTATGGTGATTGTAATCTCCATTTTGCTCATAATGATAATACTATCCATGGTAATATTTTTTCTAAAGGAAGAATAAAAAATTTCAGTATAATTATTATAATTCCATGTAAAACCGTTTCAGAAAGTTCAACTTAAGGAATGAGTTTTTAAAAGTTGTAAAAATACACCATTTATATTAAAACTTCATCTTACTCTGGATGATTTTTCAGATGCAAAATACCTTGTGAACCGGAAGAAATTATTTAATTTGCATCAAAATTTTAATCACTTTTTATGAAGCTTTCTTTGCAGTTTGTTTTGTTATTTTTTTATTTTAAATTTCATACTATGATGTATACTATTTTCTTTTTATTTCATTTTATCAGACATAATAAAATTTATAAAAATAGTTTCTTATCTTAGAAAATAAAACCTTCACATTTATCTTTAACATGATCTCTTTTTGTCAATGAATCTATTATAAAGAATACTTAATTCCTTTGTCACAATCATTTGATTTAATCTTTCCTTTCGAATCAAGTCATGTGCTGTATTTTATTTATTCAGTTGCATTCCAGTCTATATAAAAGCAATATTCCTTGTTATACTCATGTAGAATTTTACTAAAATGGCAGCATACAGTAAAATATTTTTTCGTAATACTGCTATTGTCATATCTATTGTTACTGTTGTACAGTGCGTCTTTAGACTTCATTTGAAAAGAGGATTGAAAAAGTTTGTCTATTAAATAGTAACTTTTTATATTCAGTTTTTTAAAATTTTAACCAAAAGTGAGAAATTTCTTTAAATATGTTTCATAAAAAGATGTAATTGATATCATTAAATAATATCAAGGTATATATCCTTGTTATAAATTATTAGAAGAATGCGATAGTAGAAATATTCGTTGTGAAAATTTTACATATATTTTTAATGACCTATTATTAATTATTCTGTGAAATTATTTTTTTGTTAATTTTAAAATGCCTAACATTTCATTTCTAAATTCTTTTCAAAATTTATTTTTCTAACTTGATAATCCAAAAACTATTATGTTTAAAAATATATTATTAAATATCTTAAATATAATTTGTGTAATAAGTTATTTATGAATCTCTTTTATTTTAATGTTATTTTAATTTTATTAAAATTATATAATACTTTCAATCTTTATTTTGATTCATAGTGATTTTTATTCATCATACATTTCCTTAGTATTGTTTTGTTACATATATTCGCCCATCATAAAAGCTGCAATAGAAGTTAGATTATTTTAAAAGAAATAATGAATAAATATTTATTTATTTATTTTAATGTATAAAATTTATATAATCTGTTCTTGATATCTCATCAATTACTATATTTTTTACTTTTCTTTCATTTTTATGTTTTTAAATTTCTTCTTTTTAATTAAAATTTTTATTTTAAGAATTTTTTTTATGAAAAATACAAATGCCTATGAAGAGGAAAATTTAATTTTCTGATTAGTAATGTATTAAAAAGCACTGTTGTTGACCATATATTACCAAATATTACCTTTTCTATTAAGAGCAAAAATAAAAAGAAATTTACCATTTTCAAAAAATGCTTTAGAGGCAATGTTTAGTGCTTTCAATGAAATAATAATCAGTGCTGATTATTCTGTTCTCTTGTTTATATGATACGGTTTTTCTACTGCTGATAAAATCACTTTGATAATTGATATTAATGTATCAATGCATATATTATAATTTATGCATTTTTTTCTATTAATTTTATTATTACATAGTCATTTTTTGAAATAAAACAATAACAATTTCAGGACATATTATTGACTGATGTAAGTTAGGGGAGATTTTTAACTTCCCAACATTCAAAAACATTTTATTGTATATTTTCTGTTTTTGAATATTGATATTCTGGAAATTTTTTATTTTCTTATCACAACCATTTTGTGAAATAGTGCTAAAATATTATAAAATATAAAGAAATAATAAATAAAATAAGTAAGGCTTATTGCTTAGGATTATTTAGAAAATTCTTTGAATTTATTCATCTGTTTCAAATTACAATTTTTGTAGGATTATGGAAATTATTAAAAATTTTATAAATGGACTGTAAACAAAAAAGGGAAGTAATATATATATATATATATATATATATATATATACATATATATATATATATATATATATATATATATTATTATTAATTTGTCTTAGAATGAATTTTTTATAAATGAAATGTATATTTTAAAATAGGATTCAATTTTAAACTAAGGCATTTATAATAATTATTATAAATTTATTATAATATTCATATTCAAATTTTTCTCTCCTTTCCTTGAATTTATTTAAATAATTTAATGATATACGTTATATTTTTATTTGAAATTTCTATTTGCCCCTTTTTTTTTTGGTTAACCATTTTTTCTTGTAAATTAATGAATTGATTATGAATAATTTATAAATGAAAAAAATGTTAAATAGAACTACATCTTATATTTTTATTGTAAAAATATTAGTATGAGGTATTCATTATAAAGTATTAATTGATGTCATTAATCAAAATTTTTCTCAGTTTATCCATAAATTAATTTTTTAATTTTGTAATAGTTTGTGAGAAATAATATCTAAATATATAAAATGAAATAAAATATAAGATAAAATCAGTATTTGTGTATACTCCTCAATCAATTGATATTTGATGCAAACATTGTTTAATGGTAGTTTATGAAATAGTATAAATCTATAATTTTTTAGACTAAATAGTTTCAAATATATAAAAAAATTTATTGCAGAAATTCATAGTGCTTTCTGATTATATTTTTAAAGATTTTTTACGGATAAGCTCTGATTTTAAGGTTCTCTCATAAAGTTTTATTAAATCTTCAGTGTCAAAAATATGCACCTATGATTAACTTGAGAAAAATTTGTAAATTATCTGTAACCATTTTTGAATTTAACTTAAAGAATATTTTCATAATTTTAAATTAACTGGAGTAAAAATTGCACAAACAAAAACAAGACCACATGTAAACAATTAGGCATAGATTTCTATTTTTATTTTTATGTATTTTATATTTTTTATAATTTTCATTTGTAAGATAAATATTTGCTATTTTGCTTCCATGCTTTTTAATAGGGAATATTTTATTTCTAATTACAACATTAATTAATTGAAATAATTTAAATTCAATAATTTTGCTTATTCAGAATTTTTTGTTATTTCTTGTAGTGTTTAGGTTCACTTTAAATAACTATATTTTATTTTATCCATAAGTGTTCAATTGTATTTTGTTTAAAAAAAAAATTATGAGATGAAAATTATAAAAGAAATTGTTTTTATGGCTATAAACTTTATTGCACATTGAAAAGAAACTTTTTATTTTTTTAACTTAGCCATTAATTGCAGTAAAATATAATTATAAAAATGGAAAAAAATAAAAAATTGTGTTTAGAAATATGTTTGTTTCTCATTTTATTATTGTTTAACACTCCGTCGGGCGCGCGTGATCTCTCAGATGCATGACCTCATAAAATCTTTGGATTTCTACCGAAAATAGGAATTCATGACCTTGACCTTCAGAGTATCTGCCCTTCCGGTCCCCTACTACTCAGGAATGCAGTTGGCCTTGAGTTTGAAGGGAAAAAGATTACATTTTCTGGAGTTTATTCGATACTCTGCATTCGTCAGATGCACGCGCCCGACTACGGTTGTTCTTACGATGAGTTCGAAGCGATACTTAGATTTGAATAATCCGCAAAGATTTAGAAATCGCACAGAAAATTTTATTTAGTGATGGAGAAGAAGAATTAAATGAAGAAGACTTAGACGAAACTGAGGATGAAGAAGATATTTTAGAAAAGTGTGAGCTTCCTTCAGACACTGAAAGTGATTGTAGTGTTTCAGAAACTGAATATGATTTTGATTATGAAGGTGATAATTTTATCGGTAAAGGTAAAGCAACAAGATGGGCAAAATCAATAGGTCGTAAAAATGTTAAACGAAGGGCACATAATATTATAACTAAATTACCTGGCGTAATAGGTCCTGCAAAAAATCTAAGAACTATATACGATTCATGGAACTGTTTTTTTACGGATGAAATACTCGACATAATTGTCATTAATACGAATAAGTTTATTTGTTCAGTTAGACGTAACTTTAGTCGAGAAAGAGACGCGTGAGACACAGATAGAATTGAAATTAAAGCTTTCATTGGTCTGCTATATTTAGCAGGTCTATTACGAATTAATAGACAAATTTTAGAAGAATTGTGGTCCTCAGAAGGAATGGGAGTAGAAATGTTTAGGACAGTAATGTCCATAAAGCGCTTCAAATTTTTGCTTCGATGCTGCAGATTTGATGACAAAGAAACAAGAGATGAGAGGAAGAAATTAGACAAACTAGCCCCAGTAAGGGAGATTTTTGAAATATTTGTCGAAAACTGCAAAAGGAATTATTGCATGGGGCAAAACGTAACTATTGACGAAAAGTTAGAAGGCTTTAGAGGAAAGTGTCCTTTCCGTCAGTATATACCGACAAAGCCCTGTAAATATGGAATAAAAATATTTGCCATGGTTGACGCAAAAGTGTTATATACGTCAAATTTAGAATTATATGCCGGAAAACAACCAGTAGGTCCATATAATGTAAGCAATGCAGCTTCAGATGTCGTTCTTAGGATAGTAAGACCAATTTTCAACAGCGGGAGAAACATTACAGCTGATAATTGGTTCACATCGATTGACCTAATAAAAAAATTGAAAGAGAAGAAACTTTCATTTGTAGGTACTCTAAGAAAAAATAAGAAAGAAATACCTCCTAACTTTGTAAAAACAAAAGGGCGAGAAGTTCATTCAAGTCTCTTTGGCTTTTCTGAAACTTGCACTTTGGTGTCATACATCTAAAATAATAAAAAAAATGTTCTACTTGCATCGAGTATGCATACGGATGACTCCATTGATTGTGAAACGGGAGACGAAAGAAAACCCGAAATAATTACTTTTTATAACGACACGAAGTTTGGAGTGGATGCTCTTGATAAAATGTGTGGGACATATAATTGTGCCCGTAACACCAGAAGATGGCCAATGGTCATATTTTATTCAATGCTGAATATTTCAGCAATAAATGGACTAGTGGTTTTTTTAGGCAATCAAAATTTAGTAAAAAACAGAAGAGAGTATTTAAGGGAATTAGTGAAACAGCTAACAAATGAAGAAGTCACTAGACGCCTCACAAAAACTAATTTATCAAGAGATTTACAGAGGAAGCTGGAAAATTACAAACCGTCTCCAGAACATAGAAATGCAGTAAAATCTTCTGACGTTCCAAATAAGAGAAAGCGGTGTTCTACATGCTACGTAATCAAGAAAAGCAGAATGACGCAATATTCTTGCACAAAATGTAACGAATATTTTTGTTTGGAACATACCGTTATGATGTGTAAAAAATGCTCTGAAGAGCAACCTCAATTAGATTATGATTCTGATGAATAAATAAATGTATATTTAATTTTTTTACAAAATTTTCTGTACTTGAATGTTTTTTGTTTTGTAATTGTATTATTTTGTATTCCCTAAACTCTGTAATTTGCATTTCATTAAAAAAAAAAAAAAAAAAAAAGTTCCAGAAATATTCTAGAACTAGAAAGAAAAAGAAGGAACACTGTTAAAATCATGTAAAACATTTTTGTATTGCTAAAATGCAATATGCATCTCTCAGATGCAACGCGCCCGACGAAGGGAAATTCCAGGCGCGCCCGACGGATTGTTAAGCTCTATTACCTTATTATAATTTAATCATACAAGACCACATTATGGCTGAATATTTAGAATACAAGTCGCTCCGCTCCTCATTCTAAAAGCTAGCAAACACTGGTTTAGAGGTTTAGTTTATGGAAAACAACCTTAAGTCAATAGTTAAAATTTGCATAATAATACTGTCATTTTTGTAAAATCTGACTAAACATATATAACAAGTTATAATGTGTTAATGAGTAACATATTTGATAAAGGTTAATATTTTATTACATTTAAAAAAAAAATTGAATGGTAAAAATGTGCTTTAGGTCCCCTGCTTGGCAGGTTTCCAAAATCGCCGATGTCATGGCAAAAATTCTACCACTGTTTCAAAGTGAAACTTAATTAGCTACCAATGAAAAGGCTAAAACAAAAAAGTAATTAATGAGCATGCACGAAAAAGTGCTTCAAATTCATGAATTGGTGAAGAAGGGGACCTAAAAAGCAATTTAACCAATTGAATTTTCTATTAATAATTCAACTAACTTGGGTTTTAAATGCCAATTCTTCTTGTTTTGGTATCTTCTTCTTTGACTAATTTTGACACTGTTGAACAGTAGACAGAGGTCAGAATTGCATTAACTATGTATACTAACAACACAATTAAGTTATTTTTAAAGGAAATTTGTTATTGGCTTTGCACCCTGGTTTTGAGAAACTACACTAAACAATAAAATAAAAATTAATTTTTGTTAAATTAATAAGCAAGGTAGTGCTGTTAAAAAATTTTAATTAGGAACACTGACCCCATTTTTTTTCAAAAATAAGCAGTCTTAATTGCAAAAATAAATATTTTATAAAGTACAAAAAATGAAGTTACAATATTTTTTATTATATTATCAATGATTGAACTATTAAATATACTAATGGTCTTTGATGTTCTTTAAAAACCCACTGCTAATTTTTGTATGAGGAATGAAAATTTCCTTAGGAAAACTGAGACAATGTTTTAAAGTTGCATGATTCATGTTTATAAAAGTGAAGTTGTTTATTTATTAAACTACCTAGTAGTAAATTGTTATGTCTATCAATGTGCTTTGTTATTCCTTTAAAACTTACATAAGGTTTTTAGTTGCATAGAACTTTATTATGCTGGGAAGAAAATCCTATACCATTTAAGGATATTTAGTAGTAGTATCATTCATAGATAAGCATAATCCAATTTTCAAATATTTACAAAGGACATGTTATGGTTGTTTTCAGTTATGAAAAGATATACTAATGATGACATGTTCTATATTTTGTAAAAACAGATTCTTCAAGTTCCCCAAAAATGTGTAATCGTATAGTTAGATTTTATAAATTTAATGGAGGAAGGCATTTTTTGCTTTTTATATAAATTTTGGCTCATTTTGTTCTTTTCAATATAGTCTTTCCAAAAGCAACGTTTTCTGATGTATGGATCCAGTTTTGACAGGAATATTTATTTTGTACTTTATACAAAGTTAATGATTTACTTGTAAAAATATTGTGAATAAAAAAAAGAAAAAACTCATTGTTGATAGTTGTATTTTGTTGAATAATAGTAGATATTGTTGAATAAAATATATTATAGATTTCATTTATTACTATCTATAAAGTTATTTGACACACTTTTTATTAATATAATAATTTAATGCTTTTATATGTAATTCAAATAAGTTTTTTCTAATGAACAAATTGTAAATACATAAAATATATATGTATTTGACTTTTGACTATATTTAATCACATCATACCAGATTGTTATAGTCCAAAATTTGCAGTTATTACTCAAGACTGAACAACAAAATCATATTTTAAAGTAATATAAGCATCGGAGATGTGTGTTAATTGGCATCCACTAGAAGTTATGTACATAGCTAGATATATAAGTTTATACTAGTTATCAAATGAGAGAATGGAAAAACTAAAAAAATTGTTTTTTTAAATGCACTTTGTTTAAATAAAATAGCTAATTATAAATATAATATATTCTGATAGCTTGTGGTAGCTTTATTGAAGTTCTCTTAACCTTGGAGTTTTTTCAAAATTGTAAAATATTCTGCTTCTCAAATTTATAAAGATGCCAAATTATTTACTTTTACCATTTAGCTGGAACAACTGTGACCAAAGCATCTAAATTTTTAGCTGTTCTAAAAATTAGACTGCATCTAAAATCATGATAGCATACACAGAACACTGCAAGACACCACAAGAATTGAAATCAATGTATGTTTCTAGGTGACTAACAGAATGCAACTGATTTTACAAAACTTCATTCTTTTTTTTATATACATCTCAAACTAAAGCAGTTTTAAAATCTGGTGTATCAGTAGATTGTACAACTTTATGATCTACAAAACACACTGTATTTGTTGTTCTACAGATGATTTTGTGAACTAATAATGTTGCAAACATTTATATCAGAATATATGTTGTAAAATTAATAACAGTTAATAACAGAATATATGTTGTAAAGTTGCTGTACTGTGTTTTTATTCATATTCTTTCTTTAGAAAATGTATACTTCTTTAAATAAATTGAAGTTTTGCACCAATTTGAGTAATAATATGTTTATACTTATGTTACTCTTATTTATTCAATAATACACAGTATTGAATTTATCAACATGCCAAAAAAGTTCTATTTCCTATTAGACTAAAAATGTTTTGGCTTGGTAGAAATCATATTAGACATAAATATTTATTGTCTTTTTTATTGCTTAATATAATTTTATGGTTGTTGATAGATATGTGTTAATTTTTATTCAATTAAAGGGGAAATATAGTGACTTCAATTGCACTGTTAAAATGCCTTTAAGATATATTTAAAATTAAAATGACTATTCAAAAACTTGTCATAAAATAACTTATTTTATAATTTTTTAGATAGTTTCTATAGTATTTTTAAAAATAAGTAAATGGTTTTATAAGGTTGCTTTTTTTTGCTACAGCAATAGAGAATCCATTGTAAATCTAATATAATGCCAAAAGATGATAATGTATTTATGATAACTTTAATATTTATTTATATTTATGATATGTGCAAAACGTTTAAATCAAATAGAAATGATGAATGATATTGAAATAAGAAACTGCTGAAAACAATGTATGCTTATAATTTGTTAAATTTTTTATTTGATATAATTTCTTTTTTATTTTTTTCTAGGGCTGAAATCGATGAAGTAGCATGTGCATATGCTCAAGTAAGGATTTGTTACTGTTTGCTATTCTATTCTAGCTGCTTTAAATATCTTATTTATACTTTATATATCAATTTATTGATTTTTGAATTATTGAAAAGAAACTTACCTAGCATGTTAAATTTATTAGAAATAATTAATTATGTGAAAATATATCAATAATTGTTTTACATCTGAAATGGGGTCATTTCTTAAAAAAATATTTCTAACAAAATTTATTTGATTGTTACAAAATTAGATTTTATTAGGAAAAGAAGTCCTATTCCAAATAAATATAATCAAGATAAAACTCAAGATATGATAAATATTTATTTTTGTATTCAAGTTATTTGGCACATGCAAACTATTCACTTCAGCTAAATACTGAAAGACATTTGATCAACCATTTCTGGTCAAATAGTTTCTTAAAGAATTTATTTAAAAAATCAAATATAGTGTTCATTTGAATATAAATTACAGCAGCTTTTATTTATTATATTGTGCACTACGTTATGTCTAAGGAATATAAAATTATATACATTAACTTAAAATAGAGTGAGAGAGAGTTTTGCCCATTAATTTTTTTTTTTTTTTTTTTTTTTTTTTGGGATTTTAAATTTGAGTTACATGATTAACAAATAATAATATAATTTTAATTTTTGATAAACAAATTTTTTGACTTAAATAAAATAAAACTTTATTTTATTTATATATTATTTTATTTATTATTATTTTTATTTATTTATATATTATTTATTTTTATTTATTTATTTATATTATTTTATTTATATTATATATGATAAATAAAACTTTATTTATCATATTATATGCAAGTTACTCAAATTATTGATTAGTAAAATAAATAATTGCATTTAAGAATGTTTTAATTTGGGGAAATTTATTATTTGTTTTCCAAATCATAAACAAATATTTAAAATTTGAGTTTAATTTATATACTTTTAAAAATAAAGATATTTCTAAATTATGTATTGTAAAAAAATAATGAATAAATACAATAAGACAAACAAAAAAGTACAAATTTTAAGTGAAATAATCGAAAATTTTAAAATAGAGATATTTTTAAGAATATCTTCCCTGGTAGTAAGTGTTGTGAATGAAATTATTGTATTTCATAAGGTTTCTGTAAATGTTTACTATTTTCATCATTACATATAAATAATGCATTAAGCTATGAACAATGTTTAGCGAACTTGTTAACAGCGCCAGGAATTTCTCAGGTATCAGTAATATAGATGACTGTTGCTATCATATTTGTTTATGATTTAAGTTTGATTCAATGCATTGCAGTTTCAAGTATCCTCAAAAGAAATTAATTTAAACTAATTATATATACTAGAGTGTCATTTTTAAGCCTAGGAAACAGATTTTTGTCTATAAAAAATTTTTGAAGTGGAGATTTTAATTCTAAAGCTTTAAGAAATTTTTTTAATTAAGTCTTTAATTTCTTTTTAGCCAATATTGGAAAGTTGTTCAATCAAAAGAATCATTCGACTAGTTTTATCGGAAATTCAAATTAATTTAATTTTAGGATGAGATTTATCATTCTTATCACAATTTGGATACTATTGTGATTAGATTAATAAGGAGATCACCTTTAGAAATCAGTAAACTTTTTATATGCCATCGAGCAACTAAACATTTAAGTAATTACTGCATTTTTTAATGAAAACACTCTTTTACTTTTCTCAATTTCATACTAAAATTTACCTTATAATTAGTTAATTTTGTCCATATAAAAGATGGGAAAAACTTGTGTAATGTATATAATGACTCGTGGTGTTTGACTAAAGACACATAAAAAAGTCTTTTGAGAGGAATACTTAATTTCTTCTCTAAATCTTAATGAGACTTCAGTAAGTTAAATATTGATAAGACTACACATTTTATTAACCATTAGACTACACATCTTAGACTTAAAATATTAAATAATAATGTTTAAAGCTTTTGATGAGAAGATTATATAGATTAATGCACACATTTAAGTTAAAAAAAATACCAAACACAAAATTTATATAAATAAAAGAAAAACACTTAATATTTGTAAAGTAATAAGCTTTTTTATCCAATATTTACCCAACCATATGTAAGACAGAAAATGTTGAAAACTTTTCTGTGAAAAAAATATTTTCTTTTGGTAGAGTAGATGGGGATTTTGAAATAGATGGGAATATGGTTCATAAATTACATAATTTTGTAATTATGCTTTTGGATTTTTGATGAAATAATTTTGGGATAGCATTTGTCTGTTGAACTGCAGACATAAATTGCATTTCATTCAGACAACTTTTAGATTTTTAAGCAAACTTCATTTACTAGACGTACTTGAAAATAAAATTTTTTACAGGTGCTTCTGTTTATGAAAGATTTCATAAATTGAAAGATATATTTAGAGCTTACAATATGAGTTTTTTTTATCTCGTGAAAAAGAACTAGAGAATGAAATATACTTAAGTAAAGTGTGAAAAATTCAGGGCTTTGACAGAGGATATTTAATCCGTCTAAGACAAATGCTATTTTAATATTGTTTAGTCAACAAGATATAATCAGTAATTTTCTTTTAAATTTGCTAATAGGTATTTTAAAATTTTTAATATATTTGCCTAATTTTTTTTTCAGAGTGAAAATTTTGTTCTTTTATAATACATACTGGATAATAAGACCATAAAGCTTTTTATCTATTTTTTTGTTAATCTTATGCAGTGCATGGATTTTTACTATCGTTACTTTGTTTTTTTTTTATTTAAAGAATGTCTTTTGTGAAGATTCTTGTATGGGGTTAAGTTTATATTTGTTGGTATATCTGTTTATCAAATGCTCAGATTGTTGGAAAAAAAAATCATGGAAAAATTACGAACCTCAAGTCGATTTATCAAGAAACAACTGCAAACTTGAGGAAAAATTTACTTCAGAATAATAAACTTTTTATTTATTTTTATTTTATTATTATTTGCTGTAGATTCAAAATGCAAAAACGAATGCAAACTTATCTGCTTCCATGAATTTAGCTGAAATCTTTATTTTCAGTGATCTCTGAAGAAAAATCAAGCTCTTTATTTTAAAAAGATCAAGCAGCAGTATATGAAATCATAAAGGAAATGAATAAAATTATTCAGAGGGAATAAAACAGCCAAAATCAATCGATGTGGTTTCCTATTATTAAAATAATTCAAGATTGCGTTTCAACTTGTACATTTTTAATCCTTTTATAGTGAAAGCTGTTATGACTGCATTTTCAATGAATAGATTGAAGATCTCTTGCAATATTACAGATGTTATTACCCATGATAAAACTGCAATCCTGTGTTCTTGGGAAATCAGAACTTGAAAAACACAAACAGCATAGTTAATTTAAAAATTACCATGCTTTTCTAGAAAAGAAAACTAATCAGAATTTTACTGTTCCTAAAGAAAATGTAATCGTTTTTCCGGCTAAGTTTTCTCGGATTCCAGACTTTAATATAAATTATATGTAGTTAAAAAAGTATAAAGGAAAAAATCATCCAATTTTGAGTCTAATGTTAAAAAGTATAGTCGTGCAAAGAAAATGTATTTTTCTCAACAAAAATTACAATATTTTTTAAGAACCCAGGTTTATAATGTTAATTAATTATATTATAAAATTGCATAAAACGATCAGTAAATATTTTACTTTGGTATATTCTGTTTTACCAATTTTTTATAATGATATAAAACGTTAAATAATATAACCAAGACGGTAAATTACCCTCTCGAAAATATTTTTGAGTCAAGCTCATTTATTGCAGTTTTCATAATGTGTACAATGATATCACACACTACTCCACATAGATTTTTTTTTTTTATAAAAAAAGATGAACATATGCAAGAAATATAATTTATGATGTTGTAAGTAATGAGATGAGAATAATGTACTGTTTAATAAAATGATATAGTAATATGAGCGTTTCACTTTATGTACATACAATGTTCTAGCCGTTTTTAAGGATTTAAAAGAACATGATTTACAAAAAGTATAATTTATTGTTAGTCCTCGAAGTAATCACCACTAGTATCTAGCACTTTCTGCCAACGTGTCTGCAGTTGTGCAATCTCCTTGCAGTAAAACTCGGTATTTTTTCAAGGCAAAGAAGTCTGTGAGTGCTTGGTGTAAGTTTGTTTCACTGGTGAAGAATTTTCCAAGAATATGATTGTCCAGGGAATGTAAGAGGTGGTAATCTGATGGTGCATGGTCAGAAGAGTAAGGACTTAAGTCTCCCAACCAAGTCTCTGAAAGATATTCCTGGCCACCCACGCGACACGATGCTTCGCGTTATCCGCCAAGAACAATACATCTTTGCTATTAACCACTGCACTCTTCTGCCGCAATGACCGTTTGGCCCGAAGGTAGCTCATAGTGAACTATTTCATGATTAGTCACCAGACACAAAGCGTAATCTTGCGATGGTGCAGAGGGACAAATCTCCTGACCTGAATTTGTGAAACCGATGAATTGTGTAACCAATGCCAAAAGTTGAGATACATTATTTCTCAATTTTAAATCAATGCCATTCAAAAATTGAGAAACAATGTTTGATAGTATATTTCGTTCATTGTTTATAAAAACATGCTTAATTAAAATAAGCGCAAGTATGCTTTCAAGTACTTAAATATGAGTGTAATTATATAGCTAAACTGATGTCAGTTCAATTATGCAGAATTGATGCCAAAAACTTTGTATCTTCGGAAGATTTTTGTTGTATTACTATGGGTCATAAAATTGTTACCCGATCAAAATACTAATAGACTTCCTATAACATAACATAGTAGATATGCTGCCGCATTCTCTTGATCCTTATAATTAACACATTTCATCTGGAGGAGGGAACATGGCGCTAGAAACAGTCCTGCATTCGTGCACGAAAATGTTAGATTTGATAGTGGGAGAGTGAGGATCTTTATAGGCATCACCATTGATGGAATGCACCGATTTTCAAAATGGAGCTCTGACCGATCGCTGATATAGGGATAAGATCTTCATAATTGTAGTCCTTTACTTTTCTGTAATATTGGAAATGGCTTCATGTTAATGAATGACAATTGCAGACCAAATCTTGTTAATTTGGTGAATGATTATCTTTTGGAGGAAGGAATCATACGAATAGAATAGCCAGCTTGTTTTCCGGACATGAATCCAATAGAACATGTTTGGAGCCTTCAAGCAGACGAGCTGCTTGACACCTACCACCACACAAACTCCAAGAACTGGAAAGAGTTATTCTTGAGGAGTATGACAGAATATTTCAGTCTCATTGACTCGATGCCTCGAAAATGCTCAATGTGACTGGCCTTCCTAGGAAATAACAGTTTCTTCCAAAAAGGATTTTTTTAAAGGAAATATCCTGTTTTACTGTTATGCACAAATTGTGTTTTTTACCCAAATGCTTAATAAAACGCATTTTTTCTGCCATACAAAGGTCATTTTTATCTTATAACCTACTACGTCTGTCAGTAATGTATCGATCAACCAAATAATTCTCCAGTTGCAAGATCAACAATAAAAACCTCAATAAACTTTAATTGTTTTGAGCAGTGTATAAAAAGTAATTTGTTTATATTTTTTCATAATCAGTCATGATAATGTGCTATTCTTTCACTTCACAAAATTTAAGTCACGGATTGATGTAGAAATACATTTGTTGTAAAAAGGTTTTCTCAGTTTTCTTATCGTGTTAGAGTGAAACCATATTATAAAAGTGTTTCCACACTTTATCTTATCACATTTTAAGAAAAACCGTGTTATAGGATGCCATGGTTTTTAGAGCCATGATTTTAAATTTATTATGCTTAATACACCTTCATTTATTAATATTCTTAATTCGATAATGATAATGTTGAAAAGTTTTCAATAAAATTCTTGAAAATTTTGTTAAAAATTGCATCAAATCCCACACGTTTAGTTTAATTACCACTTTTCATTAAATTATTCTAAAGTTATTGATGAGTTCGTAATTTTTTATTTCTTGAAATCATCTTTTGGAAAAGTTGTTTTAGTTTTCGAACAACAAACATTTTTAGATAAATAATTGAGCCTTGTTATGGAGAAGTTCTGACGACTGCTTGAATAATTTCGTAGTAATCAACAGCTTTTTAATTATTTCATTTCTGAATATTTTTTTACATTCCCTTCGCTGTACTAAATGGAATATAAGGAAATTATATTTCTCTAAAAGCTTATCTTTCTCAAATGTTTTAAATAATTGATGAATTAATTCATCAGAAATAATTACTTATTGTTTATTTAAAATTTAGAAAATTAATTTTTAGTATTAATTGAAAAATTAAAATAAATTACTAAGAAGGTAAAATTTGATTAATTAAATGATCAGATAACTTCAAGATAATTAAATAATTTTAAGTCATTACTTAATAAAATGCTTATCATTATATTATTATAAAATATTTATGAAGTTTATTAAATTTCATAACTTTTTATGAATAATATTTATTAAGAAGAAAAATGCATTAAAATTTTTTTTATAAAGTAATCTTATTAGTTTTCTTACTTTAAGCGCAAATGACATTTTTTTTTTCCAAAAAATTTTCTGTCTGTAACATTTATTTTATATTCTTTGTTTATCGTTTTTACCGCAATTAATTTTTAATTTAGTGAAATCATTTTTTTCTTCATTGCCTTTTGAAATCTACTCATTTTTTCTTGACGAAGTAGAAGCTGAGGTATTACAAAAGTGGCTTTTTAAAATTATGCAAAAACTGATTAAATGTAGTAACACATCCTTAAACGTGACTTTTACACCTAAAAATCCTTGTTTTTCAGCTGTTTCTATATTGTCATTGAGATGTTTATCTTTAATAACGTTTCCATATTTAAAAGACTTAAAAGCCAAAACAGTTTAGTATTTTTCAAGGCCATTTAGGGAAGATTTTTTTTTTTTGTTATAAATGAATTCATTATAATTGCATAGAATTTACTGGAATATTTTAATACTATAGAAAAACGTTTTCCTTGAATTACATTTCTCTTATTGTTTTCTTCTTTTCTTTAATTTATTAATACTACATTCCGTAATTATGGTTATCATTTTAGTTTTTCTTTTCTCTAAGTACTTTTTAAATGAATCTTCAGGCCATATCGCTTCTTAGTCGTTAGTGTGCGAAGTGGAAGGTCACAGATTCAATCCCAGACATTATTGAATACTTTCCTTTCTTTCGATACGTGAAAATACGCCATCCAATATTCCGATGCCCTTCTTCATGTAATATTGACTATTCTATTAAAGTGGCTATTATATTGAAAATTACTCCTATTAATACTTATCCATTTAATGAGTTTTTCAAATTTTATAAATCTTTTCTTGTATTCGAAATTGTACAGAGCTTCAACTGATTTAAATCTGAATCATTTTTTTTTCTTTCATTACTTATGTAAGTGCTATTCTTTCATTACTTATATAAGTGTTTCTAAAAGCAAAAACATTTAACGTACTTAGATTCACACTGGAAAGTAACTTATCAAGCGAATGTGAAAACAGAATTTGCAGTATAAAAATCCCTAGTATTTCGTAACAAATGTTTAATTAAGCGTCTGTTTAAATATTATTGTCAGGATCAACAATTTATTTCGTGTTAATATACTTATCTCACGAAGTACTTCATTATACTCTTATAGAAATGTAAGCTAAATTATTCTTCAAAGGGATCTCTTCTCATCTCAATATTCGTTCAGCATTTTATCAAAGTTTACTCCACATGTCAGCTTATGTCATAAGTATTAAATTTTAACTTGGTGGAAGTAATGTAGATATTTTGGAATATTATATGAAGATAATCTTTATTATATATATGCCAGAATTATGCTTAAAATTATATTTGGAAGGTGAGGGATATTTTTGTCCAGAATATACTTCCTGTAATATGTTTAAATAGTTTATAACTACTGGATTAGTTATCTCACCTTCGTTTCTTATTTTCAATGCACTCACCATAATAGTTCAACTAGTAATTGAATGGTCAGTGCTTTGTCGTAAGTTTAAAAGTTTGGGGATTTGACTCCATTTAAGATGTGAATGCTTGTTGTAGTTCAGAAACTCTTTAACTATCGGTTACTATCAAATTAGACTTCGGGTGTGCAAAAAAATGAGTTCAGAAACTAACCCATACCAAAGTTATGTTTCTCTGTTTGGCTTAATGTTTCTAACTGCATATTTATTTTTTAAACTGATTTATTTATATTTCATTTCAAAAGTATAAAATTTATTTACAACTAAAATTAACTCGCCTTTAAAATTTTTTGGTTTGTTTAGCTAAATATTATTTTGTAGAATTTATTTGTATCGTTAAATATTGTAGA
>JAPDSC010129190.1:33290-63317 GCA_026290005.1 Latrodectus geometricus
AAAATCGTATAGAAAAGATAAACCATTTGCTTCATATTTAAAGCAATCGCTGAGACACGGAAGCCACAAATTATATACGAGTGCTTATAGATTGGCGATAAACTTGTAGTCGTTTTCATACAGATCGCCGTAGAAATCAAGAAGTACCAATAGTACATTAAGCAGGAAAATCAAACTGTAGTACTTAATGAAGCTGGCAATTTATCATCAATAGTATACATTCATAACACAGAGCAAATAGACATAATTAATTTTAATATGTCTGCAATACTTAATCGATACTAATGATAACACTGATAATGACAATATCAATATTATTTAATGGAAATTTAATAAATAACAATTAAAAAATTCAGAAATTTTATGAACTTAACAAATGTAATTTTCCTATCTCTTCTTTAAACAGGTATATATGCTGATAAGTATCTTTCATTAATGATATACCCAGTGAAAATAAATCGTAATTGTTATTTAAAGAAGAGAGTGGGAAAATATAGAACAATGGGTATTTAACTCAATTTTATGAAACTGTCATGATTACTATGAAAATAAAGAATATATCATCTCTCATTATTCTAAATTATTCAGAAATATTACAGGATCCAGAATTAAAACTTATGCATGCAATGAAAAATCTAAGAAACTTACAATCCTCCAAAATGGTTAAAGACGCATTTTGTATCATTTTTATTAAAACAATGTTTGCAAATTTGAAGGTAAAAATCTGAAATTGCTCAAAGTAGTTCTCAAAATTTGAAACATCCATTATATGAGGAAATTGCAAAAATCATCAGTAAAAATCTCTTAATTGAGCAAAAAATCTAGAAGGAAAAATCTAGAGGATAATTATCATTTAGAGTACTTGAAATATAAAATATACTTTAACAACCTAACAAAAGCAAAAAAATGTAGTGAATCCACGCTTTCTTTTGTTGCTTCCTCTATACTTATACCATTTGAAATGTAATTATTTTTTAAAATATTATAAATATTTTTCATTCAAGACAATACATATTTTATTATATTTTTATTAAAATATTATTTTTATGCGATATTCTTCAATATAACATTTGAGAGCTGTTTTGAATAATAATATATTAATTGTCCAAAGATAATTGATAATGCACTGCCTTTATCACTTGAATTTGGACAAAAAAATATTTTTTATATTTAGTATCAAAAATGTTACAGTAGCTACGAAAAGAAATTCATTTTTAGTTCATAGCTAATATCCTTTAACAAAGCTTTTACATAACATAATATTTTCTAAATTTATATTAGACAGAATTTCAAAATTAAATTTAAGCACGCAAAATAAAGCAAATTTCATTAAAATTTTCCTTATCAGAACTTAAATATTCATATTATTTCTGAATTAATAATTTATTTATTTCTACAATAAAAATTAATGGATTGCTTATAGATTATAAGTTTTTTTTTTTTTTTTTTTTTTTTTTTTAAATCAAAGTTTATAAACATTTAGAATTTTTAAAAAATTCGCAAAACGTACTATTTTATTTATTAAAAGATAATTTCAATTAAAAAAATAGAACCATTATCATAATTAAAACCATCATCAATATATTTTCTTTTCAAATGAAACTCTCAAATTATGGTTATGCATCAATTCTAATAACAGCTATGAATGTTCAGCTTGGAAAAATAAAAAAAATCACCTACAATATAATAACATTTTTTATAACATTTATAACAAAAGGAAACTTTAATATTATGACACGGATGCAGATTGATTACTTTTCCAACTCTGACAACCATTAGTGCATATTTCAAAAAAGAAGGGGGGGGGGAAACACCTTGTTATTAACTTTAATAGATTTTCAATAATCATCAAGATAAAATTAAACTGTATTAAAAATGGATGGACGTTGATTTTGAAATCAGAGACCAATTCTATTTAAGACAAAATCTCTTTTCTTTAATAGGAAAGAAATCAGACAATATAAAGTTTTCTTCTCTTCAATTATATATATATATATATATATATATATATATATATATATATATATCAATTAATCAGTAACCAATCATGTTCAAAAAATTAACAAATATTAAATAAAAATTGAAGGGAAAACTCAGACTAATTTGACAATATCATCAATTCATATTTTATGCCAAAGCAAAACCAGATTTATTAACAATTATGCACATGTTCTATTTCTCATTTAAAGTCTTGCTGACATTATGTTATTATAGTCTTCTTATATCTAATGGGAACGTCAGTAACTAATATAATTTTTTTCGAGTTATTTTATTGAAGATTTCAAAGATAATTAAATAAAAATGAATATAAAAACTGTTACATAACAAAAAAGTTACGAAACAGAAAAAAATTTCAACAAGTTATTCTCTTTCTTCAAATAATTAAAGAGTTTAAGCTTCCGAAAAAAATAATTTCTAAGTTTCAGAGTTATACGAGCCCTGATAATATATTGTTGTAATAGGATTTGATCCATTGCTTTTTTTTTAAATGCATTCGATTGAATTATGTTATAGCTTTCCTAGTTTATTTCTATAGGAGAATCCAACAATTTTAATTTATTGAATTTTACAACTATACTTTTAAATATAATATAATGTAACCAAAATCATAAATTTCTATAGACTTGAAATTAGAAATGAATACTTGCATTTAACATTATTTTTGCAATCATTTCCTTAAATTTCAATCTTCTATTTTTAATCCCCAACAGAGTTTCTTCCTCTTTCCTCGAGTGTAACAGTAAAATCTCATTAAACCAAGCTTTTAACTCAAACTTTCAGGAAGATTTGAAGACTTGAATAAGTTAATGACCCACGACTGTAATTACCTTTACTAATAGATAGTACTATACCTTTTATTTTGCCAACTACAACATTTATTGTTCCATCACCTATCAACCATAAATCTATTCTCTTGATTAGGAGTGTCATACATTTTTGTTTTAAATGCTTAAGTATTTCACAATTCACTTTAAAAATGCATCGATTAAATAAATTTTTCTCAGTTTAATTGTAAATATTGTATTTTATAATTTTAAATACATAAGAGTATCGTTTTAAAAATATTCAACAATATAACGATTCAAACCATTTATGCTACAATGACCATTTGGAATAAAGTGTAGCTATTTCTTACAAGTAAAATATGACACATTATTTTTCTGTGTAACATCATTCCATGAAATCTATAAGGAAAAAGATGGAAAACAATTTAATAAATTATTTAAAATGAAAAGGTTTAGAATATTTTGTTGTAAAATCTTAAGACATACCTACATTTCTTAAATTTTAAAATAAGCTATTTCATTAAAATATAGGTTTGTTTTCATTTAAAATGCAAGGCTCTTGAGTATATAATACAAAATATCAACAAATTGCCTTTATTTCTACCGCGTGCATAGTTAAGTTACAATACATCCACAATTAGCCACTAGTAACGGTTACTTTTAATAACTACTCTCTCTCTATTGACCTCTTATTTCCAATTTTTAAAAGAAAAAAAAATTCTATATATTTCGGAAAACGAATTTTTATACATAAAAATAATTAAAATATTTCGCATACACACACACATATATTCTTCCTCATTTCATATTTTCTTAATATTATTTTATCAGGAATTTCGAAAGTAAATGTATTCACAATTCCCCCAATTCATGTAATTGTTACTTTATATAATTGCATTATTATATTTTAACTTTCTGAACTGTAATGAGTCATAGAAATGATGAAATATAAAAAAAGTCTCCACCTTTCTTCATTTAACAAATTATTTTACCTTTTCCTTATCTTTAACTGAAATATTTTTTCCTCTTCTTTTTTTAAATAAGAAATGAATAGAAGAAAAAAGTCACTTTGCAAATCATTAGAATGTTATGATTAATGAAAAAAGGAAAAGGGAAAGAAAGAAGATTTAAAAAAAGGATGAAACGTCAAGTGCAAGGCAGAGGTTTAGAATTTTCATTAATTCCTGAAACGAATGGTTTGACAACAGAAGAAAAGCTTATTGAAAGCCATTTCAATATCCACTGCTGACAGGGCTTTATGTAGAATAGCTGGAAGAACCTTATGTTGATAGTAAGGAGGAAGACCATTCCCCTGAGTCTCCGAGCTGAGAGTCCATGCTGCTGCAAACGTCGTCGAACTGTTCGTGCAGACACTTGTTGTCTTCCAAACGACCCCGTTTCTTGACTCACGGCTCGTGACGTGGTTACACGATCCATTACAGCCATGCGGATAATATGCCTGTCTCCTCGGCTGCTAGTGATAGGTGGCCGTTGAAATCCCGCATGGCGTTCCGTATTACCGTCCTGAACCCATCGATTTTATATTCTGCTAACAGTCATTGGATCTTGACCGACGCGAGCAGCAATACTGCGATAAGATAAACCGCAATCTCGGTACGCTACAATTCGACCTTTATCAAAGTCAGAAACGTGCTGGTACGCATTTCTCCTTCTTACACGAGGCATCACAACAACTTTTCACCAGGCAACAACGTTCAAATGCAATTTGTGTATGAGGAACCGGCTGAACAATTTCCTCATTTAAACACAATGTAGGTGTCGCTACTGGCGCCTGCTTTGTCTGAATGCGCTGAAAAGCTAATTATTTGCATATCACAGCACCTTCTTCCTTTCGTATAAATTTCCCGTCTGTATCATGTCGCCTTCTTGGTGTAGCAATTTTAATGGCCAGTAGTGTAATATTTTTAAAATTTTGACTGTGAATATATTTTATTTTTTAAAATGTTCCAATTTTTTTTATAACTTTAAATTTCGTAATATTTAAGTCATATAAAAATATGATATTCAATATATTATTTCATATATTTCTAGTAATTAAACGTTCCTTTCTTTGTTGAATCCTCGTGTAAAGAAACATAAAACAAATTGGAGGAATTTAATTCTTGTGTGACTATACAAAAGCATAAAAATTAACTAAGACATAAAGCTTCGAGAAGACATAAGAAAAAAATGTATGCATCATTTTGAGCAACTATCAGTTTTGACGTGTGATTAACATAAAATGGCTGTTTATTGTGTTTCAATTTAGCCAAACAACGTAACTTCTTATTTTCAGTAAGTTTTTCTTAAAGTTCGGAAACGTAACAAAAGAATACTTCATCTGAGAGTTTATAAAAAATTAAGACTCCTTTTGGAAAGCATTATGTAGTAGACGGCCTGTAATTGAGCATTTTGAATAAACGCGTCAAGCGAAACTAGAAAGGAAACTTCCGTGAGCAACATCATTAAACTTTAACGTTAAAGAGTCTCTACCAGTACCTAGGCCATCGCATGAGATTTCCTCTGTCCAAATCTTGGCGACCGTAATGTTATGCAGTTTTTTACAAATTTCCATGAGAAATTAAGAATTTAAAGCAAAATTTTCAGAAACTTTTGCTAGCTATTGTTGGACATAGGCCTTAAGATTATTTTGTGAGCCATTAAATAAAGAAAATGGCAGCATGAAAATCATTTATATGATTTTATGATGCTTACGCTACTTTAACAATCGCCGTTTTGGCGAAATCAGAGTTCAGTTATTTTGATAAAAAAAAACTAACGTGTCAAAACTTACAATCACTGATCTGACGATAAATGATATATTTTTAATCCACTAGAAAAACTTATTTAAAACGTTATTATGCTTAAAATAAACATTTTATTTTTATGTTACTTAGCTCGAAATATTTTATCATTAAAAAATTATATCTGAATTAACAGTTTGCACATTTTTTATTTTGTCACGTATAGTTATTGCATTTTTGCGCCATCAAATAAATTAAATAAAAATTAAATTAAAAATAAATGACTCTAAAATGCAGAACTTTAAAAACTTATTTTAGACAAGATTAAATTTTATTTATAAGTGAAGAATATTCTTTAATATTTATTCAGTATTTTTCTACGTACATAAAAAGATTTAATGAAAATAAAATATATTAACTGTTTTATTTATATGAAGTGTTAAATATTTTATTTATATATATGTGTGTGTGCAAAATATTTTATTTTACAGTTCCTCTTCACACTTTTTGAATTTTATCAAATTTTAATTCTAAAATTGTAAATAAAATATAACTGTATACACCGTGAACGAATTTCACTTTTAATAACAACACAAAAACAATGAAAAATTAAACAATCAATAAAAAAACAATTATATGTGAATAATATAAAAAACGTTAATCTTTAAGGACATATACTTTTTTTTTTTTTTTTTTTATCAATTTTCTCCACTTCTTGTTATATGAAGTTAAATCGATTTGGAAAATAAAACATTCATATATTATAATTATGCATTATTACAGATGCAACGCGCATTTTAATAAAAAAAATGTAGCATATAATTCACAATGATAATAAACAAACGCATCAACTTGTTTCATACGAAGTTTTATGGCAACCATAGAGTATTTGCGACAGGTATGAAAGTCCATGTGTCTGCTTCCCTTTCTAAGATCATTATGTAATATAACTAAACGTCAACGTACCTTAGCAATAGAAAAAAACATTTCGCGGTTGCTTAACGCACTTCTTTCCATTGCAAAAGAACTCACTGTTACTACCGATCGATTTGTATTTATCAGAACCTTAACTCGTAGCAATATGAAAATGGGGAATAAATATTTATTATATAAATACTAATTACCAAGAATAAAAATGTCTTACATTCATAAAAACTTATAGCAGTAGAAATTTTGGGTGTGTATTTTATATATATTTCGTGTTTTTTCAATTTCTCTCAATGACTTTAACTTTACCTAGATTTGAAATTATAAATATTTTTAATAATGAAAAATCATTAAGATTTTTAATTATTTTAAGCATTGAAATAAGTCATTTAAAATAACTTGTTAGGATGACTTGTTTTCCCTTTACCACCTAGAAAATTTTGACTGGGCTTGAAATTCTCGTGAAATCTATAAAAAAAATTTTTTTCTTTATATATATTTGTAGAAATAAATTAAGATTATCTAAAAGAAAAAGGTTTAGAATAATCAAGAAATTTATATAAAACTGGAATATTTCACAAATGATTATTAAATAAAGAGAAATCAATATTTATTATAATATCAAAAAAATATATCCATAAAATATAATAAATGTTATTCAGTACTTGCATTAAAATATTTAAATCATTAAACATTTTCATATTTTTTTCATCAAAGGAGAAATTCGATTGTTGCGATTATTGTTAGATTCATGGCTATGTTAAGTGAAAATATTTTTGTTTGCATGAATATTTGCAATAGAGATTATTCGATATTTGCTTTGTTTCAATATTGATACCGAGATGTTTCAATATTGCTGTACCATAGTTGTTATGTATAGAAATCATGATATTTAGAATTTTATTTCATATAAACATTTAGAAAAAATACTTTTACTAACATTTTAAACAATTATAAGGAATCTTAAAGAATACAAATAATTTTGCATCCGCCCTTCCTTTTGTATTAAATATGTACCTTTTTATTCTATATCGTTTATAAGATAATTAAAATTTTATTTCATACCCGCACCTGAAATTGATGATTGTTAAATCTATTTTTAATCTGTAAAACGAGTTCCTATAACTGAACCGAGATGAGCTTTTCGATAAAAGATAATCCTAATATATAAAAACAAAATGACCAAGTAATGCTCGACTTAAAATAATTTGAAAGCGTTAATTTTTATTGTTATCGAATCAAATTTTATGGAATTCATAAGAAATATCATATAGGAACTATTTCAAATTGCAGTATAAAAAGCAATTACGAAAAAATGTTTATGATTGTTGGAAATTGATTGAGAAGTACAAAGATAGATACGTAAGGTCTCCGTTTCGATATCTTGGTTCATTTATTACGAATATTGCTTTTTGTACATGAAGTATAATTCGATGAATACCTGAAATTTAAAGTGGACTTTTAGAAACAACCGCAGCTAAAGTCGGAATTGAATCCCTGAACCATTAACGACCAGAAAACTTATCATTCAACTGTACTAGGCCAGTTACCTAAAGAATTAAGTTGAAAATTTAAGCATACTAGGTTGTTGATACAAACTAATATTTTCCAACAATGCATGGAATGAAGAAGCTTCTAATCTTCGGAATATGCACTTCTAAAGTAGAAAAAAATATTGCAAAATAAACTGGATTTGGTTCTTTTTATTGTAAATAAAAAAAAATTCAATGAAAATGTTCCATTTGTATTTGATCCATTTTCGTACATTTTCTTGATACTTGATAAAACTTCTCCATAATCAATTATTTTTATTAAATCACAAAAACTGTTTTAAAGATTCTATTCTAGATAAAAATTCAAAACTTATGTCACAATTAAAAAATTAAACTAATTTTTTAATTACTTAGTGCAAAATTAAAATATTTTTCCTGCCAATGTTTTTGACAATATCTATAATAATAAAAGCAAGTGTAATGTGTCTGTCCGTCTGACCGAGCTCTCCAGCCAAATCTATCGCACGCAGGGACCTGGAATTTTTTACACGGAAGCACAAGGGGGCTGGCCACCAGACCTCGAAGCCCGATTTTCGATTTTTGAATTAGAAAAATTTTAAAAAAATTATTTATAAAACTTCTTCTCGATATCGCTGCTCGCCGATAGCTGATTCCGGGGTTATAGATAGATAATAAAAGCAAGTGTAATGTGTCTGTCTGTCCATTTGAAATTTGTTCGTTACCAATGTCAAATTATGGTAAAACTATACTTTAAGGTGGCCCCTTGGCAAACATGGCGATTTTTGTTTGGCTATCGTTTTTATTGGCGATTTTTGTTGGCACAGACAATGAATTCCCCTGTTGCTATCGGAATATGATTGGGGTTTGCCCGGCTTGGCGATCAATCGCGATTACAACTTTGCGAGAATCAAAGAGGCACCATAAAGTATATTCCTAATTTGAATGTTGTTAGCTTGGTTGTTTAAAAATGCCGCCATTTCCCCTATTTTTACATGATTGTTATTAACTGGAAAAAAAGAAATAAAAGTTTCATTCATTTAATGTCGCTGAATTCGGATAACTATTCCCTTTTTGACTAAAAATTTAGTCAAAGGCAACCTCTATGATTATAATGATTTCTTTTACTGAAATTCGGAAAGTTTTCATCATTCGCACTTACAATATGAAATAACTTTAATTTGAATCGAAGTTTATCTATAACGTAGTAAGTTTCATTGAATATAAATTAATGTTTTGATTGCTATCAATATTAAATCCGACATCAATTTTGAAACATGGAATATTATTGTATTAGTCTGCAATAATATAAACATGTAAGAAGTACAACAGCGGTAAGTTATGATAGGAACCATTTTCCTATTAACTGAGAAACTAGCGCCCTCTATGCCAAACTTTACAGAAATTTCTAGACGTTTCCAGAAGTAAAAATTGCTACAGTTATTTAAAACTGTAAAGGCTGGTTTGAACATCCACGTGAGAAGGTGCTACGTGGATATGATACGCGAGTGAAGTGAGACAATTTGCAGAATTTCACATTCTAATTTTGATTTGATAAGCTGCGTTACTGTATAGTTTACTTAAAGCAAAAAATTCATCACATATTTTCATTTGAATATTTAATTCCCGTGGGAGAAGAAATGGATCCTAAAAAGCCTGAAGAGAAACCTGGTGAGAAAAAACCCGGACAGCCTGATGATAAAGGAGGAAAACCAGGAGAAAAGAAACCTGGGGAAGAAAAAACTCCACCTACAAAGTAGAAGATCAGCTTTTATGGAAGAATAAAAAAAAAAAAAAAAAAATGAAGCCAAAATTATAAGTGAGTGATAAAATGTTATTATTTATGTTTTAGAGAATAACTTATAATAATCAAGATGAAATCTTAATTTTGCATTTTAAAATTTGGACTTTACTTACCCTTATAATTTTTTCCGCCTTTAATAATTTCGGTTAATTCCCAGTGAACGGTACGCTCCTTATACGGTACGCATATATACAACGGTAATCATATATACAATTATAATTAATTGTATATAATAATGTATAAAATTATATTATTTGTATAAAATAATATAATTTTATATTATATAATGATATTAATTGTATATTCTATAATTATATTAATTGTATAAAAATAGCGCACCGTACACTGGGATACAGCCAATAATTTCTTTTTATCCCTTTTAAGTTATAAGTATGATGCTTTTTGTTTTTCGTGTTTGGAATTTTATATTGTTAAACTGGCTGATTGTGTATGTGTGTATTATAAAATTAATTCCATATTCTTTTGTTGGTTAAATTGCACTTTAGTTCCCCTACTTCACCAACTCGCGAATTTGATGCGCTTTTTCACTCATGCTCATTAATTATCCTTTTGTTTTAGTCTTTTCATTGGTCGCTAATTAAGTTTCACTTTGAAATAGCCGTAGAATTTTCGCCATGGCATCGGCGATTTTGAAAACGCGCCAAGTAGGGGACCTAAAGCGCATTTTCACCTATTAAGGACTTTTTCTACAACGGATCTAGATATTCATTTGCATTATGTCGAAAAATTGTCATCAGTGTTTTGAATCTTAGGTTAAAATGTGCTTTAGGTCCTTGGCATGAATAATTTTAGTTGGTTATAAATTTTGTCATTCTTGGTAATCCTACTTTGATACACTAGATACGATAAACGTAACGATTTCTAGAATTCTTATTTTGCCATTTCGTTCTGCCTGGACGCTTTTTTTTCCCGTTTGTCACCAAAGGTATGGGACCTTTGGTGACAAATTGAATCCTGTCTCCTAGGATTGTACCATTAATTTAATTCATTTAATGTTAATTGAAAATTTTATTTTGTAAAAATATTTTTTTTTATTTAAAATGTTTGGAAAAAACAGAAAGTTAATGATGGAAAAAGCAGAAATTTTGTGATTTTTTGTTACGCATAGTAATGCCATTTGGCGACTTTATAACTTGCACCGGTGAAATGAAGAAGTACCCATTTTCATACTATATTATTGACTCAATACATTCTTCAGGAAATTCTAATTATTATTCATTTTAGCACAAACGAATAGCAGTTTATTTATCATTCAAGTTTTCTCAAATTCTTGAAAGCAAATAAAAACTTTGAAGAATTTATTAGATACACTTAAACTTTTTAATAAGAAATCGTTAGGAAATCAAACTTACATCTAATTTTAATTTATATAAAATATTTCTAATTAAAATCATTAAACTAAATAAATATAGAAAATGAACAAAAATACTTGATTCCTTAAGCAAAGTTATTAAGAAAATCTACAAGGAATCAAACTTTTTTTTATTTGAATTAGAATAAAAATGAAAAACGAAAATCTGAAATCTTTCTATCACCAAAACCACAATAAGTGAAGTATTATACTCAAAATTCGAATTACAAATGCCGAAGACTTCAAATTTGTCGATTCGATTTGATTTATCAAAATAAATACCATGTAAGCCATCGCAACGGACACGGTTTAACATAGCAACCAAAGGGGGGGAAAAAAAAGAGATTGGTAAAAATTTACTGTACGGTCGCTCTTGGCGATTTTTTAAAAAATCGCCAAAAATCTTGCCAACCTCGCCAATTTGCACAAGTGAAGTATGAAAATAAGTAAAATATTCCATTTTTCATTGGTTGGTTCCCAGTTTGTCAAAATCTCCCATTTTTTATTGGCAGGAATCCTTCATCTGCGATTAATCAGAATTAGTTGGATTGTCAGAAAATGTTATTTATCGCCAACTTTGGAAAATCACGCCAAGAGCGACCGTACAGTAAATCTGAGCCAAGAGATTTTATTGTTTTTCTTAATTTTTGCAATGGGAACTACTTTGATATACTCCCCCCAAATCAGATATTTGGCGACTTTTTTTCTCGCCAAGCAAAATACCTGTTTTTGGCGCCTTTTTTTCTCGCTAAGATGGGGCTGGCCACCAGACCTCGAAGCCCGATTTTCGATTTTTGAATTAGAAAAATTTTTAAAAAATTATTTATAAAACTTCTTCTCGAGATCGCTACTCGCCGATAGCTGATTCAGGGGTTGTACCAGTTCCTTTTCAGAAACAATGCTGGCGACCATCTTTTGGAAAATTTTCCGTTTTTTTTTTTTTTTTATTGTACTGACACAAATGTTATATCATTGGAAAGAGCTTTAAAAAATAAACATCTTTTTCGCTTACGGCTTTTTCTTAATTTCAATATCTTCTGAGATAACAGCAACTTTCGAATTCATATATCCGTTGGGGAAAAAAAATCAGACGGTTTTTTTTTATTTTTTATAAAGTTTTTGTTCTTCAGTTTTTGTTTCTTAATTTGCATTATGGTGTTGCTATTATTGTGATTTGTTGCTATCATTTATTTTCAACTTATTAAATCGATTCATAACAATTCATTTCTTTTTTGTAGCTTTAGCTTGCTGTTTTGATGACACATTAAATTTTTTTTTTCAGAATTGCATTTTTTATAAAGTTTTTGTTTCTTAATTAGCATTTTTTTTATAAACTTTTTGTTCTTCCTTTTTTGCTTCTTAATTAATATTAATCGCAGTTTTTTTGACTCACTGATATTATTATTTGTTTTCAAATAACGTTCGATTGTAACATTTGATTTCTTTATTCTAACGTTAGTTTGCTGTTTTAACGATACATTAAATCGATTAATTACAATTCATTTTTTTTTTGTAGCTTTAGTTTGCTGTTTTCATGACACATTAATTTCTTTTTTTTTTTTTCAGAATTGCATTTTATAAACTTTTTGTTTCTTAATAAATATTAATCATGGTTTTTTGACTCACTGATCGTGTTGCTATTATTTATTTTCAAATAACGTTCGATTATAACAATTGATTTCTTTATTGTAGCGCTTTCTTCAGTTTGTGTAATCATTCTTCTGTTGGTTGCTTACCTTTTGCTTTTCAGATTTTAGAAGAAATATGCCGCAGCCCCCTCGAAAAAAGAAATGCTTGGAAAATAAAAAGCGACAAGAGAGAGAAAGAAGTCGAAGAAGGAGACAAGAACAAACCACTCCAGAAAGAGAAGCAAGGCAGCGACATGACACAGAAAGAAGTCGAAGAAGGAGAGAAGAAGAAACCACCCCAGAAAGAGAATCAAGGCAGCGAGAGGACGCAGAAAGAAGTCGGAGAAGGAGAGAAGAAGAAACCACCCCAGAAAGAAACTCAAGACAGCAACAGGTGATAGAAATTAATCAAAGAAGAAGAGAAGAAGAAAACACCCCAGAGAGAAACTCAAGACTGCAGAGAGTTACAATTGCAACAACTACTGCTCGAATGCGTCTCTGGAGGCATTTAGAAAATGCGGCATTCGATTATGAACCATCATCTGATTATGCTACTCATCCTTCGTGTCTCATCGGCTCAATGTCGCAAACTTGCCAACACTGTGAGGCGAAGAAATGGAAAGGTGAAGCCCCAGGTATGTGCTGCAGTGGAGGAAAAGTTCGATTATCACCGTTAATAGATCCTCCTGAGCCCCTACGCACTTTCCTCATTGGCCAGTCTTCACAGGACAAACACTTCCAAGCTAATATCAGACGCTACAATTCCTGTTTCCAAATGACCTCTTTTGGCACAACAAAAGAAATTAGAGAGCCTGGATACATGCCAACATTTAAAGTTCAGGGTCAAGTTTATCATCGCATTGGCAGTCTACATCCCCTACCAAATGAAGAGCCCAAATTTATGCAAGTTTATTTCGTTGCCAACAGAACAGAACAGGCGCAGAAACGTTGTAGGAATGTTCCAGAAACCAGAGAGGACATAGTACTTCAGTTGCAATATATGCTTCATCATGAAAACTCCTACGTCTCCAAAGCTTCAAATCGGCCATGGAAAAGATCAGTCCTAAATTAAAACTCCTTATTTTAGCCGACAAAACCCCACGCGGTGAGCATGAAAGGCGGTTCAACGCTCCGACATCATCAGAAGTGGCTGTAATAATGGTTGGAGAACAGCATGGGGCAAGAGACATAGTTTTAGAAGAAAGGAGTGGCACCATCAGAAGAATTGCCGATACCCACAGGTCTTACGATGCACTACAGTACCCACTTCTCTTTTGGCAGGGGGAAGATGGTTATCATTTTGATTTGCGCCAAACAAATCCAACTACGGGAATGCCACAAACAAAGAAGATTTCTGCAATGGACTTTTACGCTTACAGGATCATGATGCGCTCCTCAACATTCAACATTTTACTGCGAAGCAAAGACCTGTTTCATCAGTTTATTGTGGACATGTATGCCAAGATTGAATCTGAAAGGCTGCGATATATTCGATTGAACCAGAAGACGTTGAGAGTGGAACAATATGCCCATTTGAGGGATGCCGTTATGAATGATGGAAATGTTGCTGACATGGGACAGTTAGTTATTTTACCGTCCAGCTTTACAGGGGGGGCCCAGGTACATGCACGAAAGGACCCAAGATGCGATGACCTATGTGCGAAACTACGGTAGACCGGACCTTTTCATCACCTTCACCTGCAACCCCAACTGGAAAGAGATACAAGAAGAACTTTTCGATGGACAAAAGCCCCAGGATCGCCATGATTTGTTGGCAAGAGTCTTTCATCTCAAGCAAAAGGCACTCATTAGTCTTATCACAAAGGCGAAGATTTTTGGTGATACTCGATGTTACATGTACACGATAGAGTGGCAGAAGAGAGGACTTCCTCACGCCCACATTCTGGTTTGGCTGAAAGACACCTTGCACGTCCATAGGGTCGATGATTTCATCAGCGCAGAAATCCCGGATCCAGAAGAAGACCCAGACCTCTTTACCACGGTCACGAAACAAATGGTGCATGGCCCCTGCGGACGCATAAATCCCCGCTCTGTTTGTATGAAGGATGGAGTCTGCACGAAGCGATACCCTCGCCAGTTCTTGAAAGAGACGCAGACGGGACAAGACGGATATCCACTGTATCGTCGTAGAAGCCCTGCAGATGGAGGTTTTACAGCAAGCATCAATCTACGAGGATCAGAAGTTTCGGTGGACAATGCCTGGATCGTTCCTTACTGTCCACTACTATCCAAAATTTTTAACGCACATATCAACGTTGAGTACTGCAATTCTGTCAAGTCCATAAAGTATGTATGCAAGTATGTCAATAAAGGATCCGACATGGCTGTATTTGATGTCACCAGTGGAGCCAATGAACTGAATGAAATTCATCAATATGAGATGGGAAGATACATTAGCAGCAATGAAGCAGTGTGGAGAATACTCAACTTTCCAATCCACGAACGTCATCCCACAGTCGTTCATCTAAGCGTCCACCTTGAAAATGGCCAGAGAGTGTACTTCACTGAAGAAAATGCTGCTGAACGGGTCCAGGCACCCCAGGAAACAACGCTCACATCTTTCTTCAAGCTGTGCACCCAAGATAACTTTGCTCGCAATTTACTTTACAACTAAATTCCAAAGTACTACACATGGAACAGCATGAACAAGAGTTGGAACCGCCGTAAACAAGGACAAATTGTTCCAGAAGAAACAGGAATCAGGTCTACTGATGCCCTTGGCCGTGTCTACACCGTCCATCCCAACAACTCCGAATGCTTCCACCTTCGCCTATTACTACATGAAGTTAGAGGCCCAACATCATTCACGGATTTGAGAACCGTTCAAGGAAGAGTCTGCAACACTTTCAAAGAGGCCTGCCAACTTCAAGGACTTCTGGAGAATGACGAACACTGGAACACGGCGTTAGAAGAAGCAGCTGCATCTCGATCACCCAAGATGATGCGTAATCTGTTTGCTGTAATGCTTCCAACGTGCTCCATGTCGGGCCCTGAACAGTTATGGATGAACCACAGGGAGAACCTGTCTGAAGACATACTGCATCAAGCAAGGATCCAGCAGCAGAATATGGACCTGGACTACAATGACGACATCTTTAACAGAGCCCTAATCTACATTGAGAACAAGATAATATCTCTAGGAGGATTGAACCTGAAAAGCTTTGGACTTCCCCAACCTAACAGAAACAGCGATTCTGCCATCTCCAGTGAAGTAATTAGAGAACGAAGTTATAACATGGATGTGCTCGCAGCTTATATACAGGAGAATGAGCCTAAATTGGTCCAAGACCAAAAAGAAGCCTTTGACAAGATTACTAGAGCAGTTTTTGATAGGCAAGGGGGTATATTCTTTTTGGATGCTCCAGGCGGAACCGGGAAGACGTTTCTTATCAACCTTATTTTGGCAAAGGTGCGGCACAGAAATGAGATTGCCCTGGCTGTCGCTTCATCCGGCATTGCTGCTACACTCTTGACAGGTGGTAGGACTGCTCACTCGGCGTTCAAGTTACCTTTAAATCTGACAAGCACAGAGACTCCAACGTGTAACATCCCAAGGAATTCAGGAAAGGCAAAGGTTCTACAGGATTGCAAGCTCATCGTTTGGGACGAGTGTACCATGTCCCACAAAGCCGCATTCGAAGCATTAGATGTCACCATGAAAGACCTCAGATGGAACAATGACAGAATGGGAGGCGTCGTAATGGTTTTGGCAGGCGATTTTCGACAGACGCTACCAGTTATTCCACGTGGAACGAGGGCAGATGAAATGCAGGCCTGCATAAAATATTCTTACATCTGGAATGGCATTCAAACACTTGGATTATCGACTAACATGCGAGTTCATCTCAACGGTGATCCCTCTGCCCAGCAGTTTGCAGATAATCTACTGAAACTAGGAAATGGAACCCTTACTTCAGAAAATGAAGATGGATATGTAGCGATGCAAGGCATTGGAAGGATTGTGACTACTGAAGAAGAACTGAAAGAGGCTGTGTTTCCGAATGTGATTCACCACTTCACTCATCACGCATGGCTGTGCGAAAGAGCAATTCTTGCCCCAACAAACGAAGCCGTCAGTGTTATCAACAAGCAACTTTTACAGAACTTACCCGGAACTCTTCATATTTACAAATCTATAGACACGACATGCAATATTGACGAGGCTGTCAACTATACGACAGAGTTTCTCAACAAATTAGAGCCACCTGGAGTACCCTCCCACATATTGGACTTGAAGGTTGGAGCACCGATAATTCTCCGCAGGAATCTGGATCCGCCTGCACTTTGCAATGGAACAAGACTTTCTATCAAGAAACTGATGCCAAATATTATAGAAGCCACCATCATGACCGGACATGCTGCAGGCGAAGATGTGTTTATTTCAAGAATTCCTATAATCCCTTCCGATCTCCCGTTTCAGTTTAAGCGTCTACAATTCCCTGTTCGTTTGAGTTTCGCGATGAGCATTAATAAGGCACAAGGACAATCTCTCAAAGTTGTAGGGCTCAACCTCCGTAAGCCGTGTTTCTCCCATGGTCAACTGTACGTGGGTTGTTCAAGAGTTGGTAATGTCGATAATCTACACATCTTAGCTCCGAATGGAAGAACATTAAATATAGTTTATCCCGAGGCTCTCTAACGAAAAGGACAATCTAAAGAAAAATTATTGCCACTCTCCCAAACTAACTCTGACTGTCATGCTTTAAATGATGATGTTATTGTTTAGTGCTCTCTTGAGAGCATGAGCAATAATCCGAATGGTGCTGCTTCCCAGTGCTACAGTACCAACAGACATTAATCGGTAAGGGTCCCTTGCGACCCCAGACCGAGCTCCACAAACATACACAAACACTCTCCTCTTCTAATTCATTGTCATCTAAGTTTAACTTACACTTAAATTAAAAATTTAATTGGTTCTCAACTCCAAATTTCCTGTAAGCAGGATGTTTTATTTCATCCATGTTTTCGTTACTTTTTATTTTTTCTGTACTGTACTCTCTATCTTTCCCTTTCAACTCTTTCCTATCTTTGATTTTGAATTTTTTATGTTTTACTTTTCTTTAAACTTCAGACCAATGATTATAACCACATGACTACGGTTTCCTAGCATGTGCTAATATGAGGTCTGTTCTCATTTAAACTAATTTTTTAACAGATGGCTCATGGTTAGGATATATTGTTCCTTTTTATCGACGGGGAATGTTGTGTGTAGGGGGGGGGGAGAGAGACTGTCTACATGTCCTACACTACTATTCCTGCGCTATTCACTTATCTGCCTTTTCTAAATGCACGGGCAACGCCGGGCGGGTACAGCTAGTATTTAATATATACATTCATATAAGTTTACATTTTATCAAAGGCTTTAAATTTTTTAAATAATTACTGGAAAATAACAGATTAGATTTTCTCGCGTGACATGAATGCAAGAATGACATGAATGCTTCTTTATTCCTATAAAACATCTCAAAACGTGTGATGTAGAGCATGTAAGCAGCATGCATAAACTGTTGCTTACAACGTCTTTTCCTGCTCTATAGTTATCTAAAACTAGTTAAAAATAAATTAATATTATATTAATGAGTTGAAGATATTATAAATATTACTCGTCGACACAAATATCAGTAAATACAAATTTTCGAGTATTTTCGGCACCTAAATTATTTAGGATTATTGTTTTCATGATCATTTTAATAAAATAATCGCATTACATTTTCTTTATTATTTTTAATCTGTTGATGATGAAAATAATTGATTTCAAGCATTTAGTATTTTCTATAAGCATTCTAAGAAATTTTTAAATTATATCCAATCTTATAATTGTTAATACTAGTTTTTTTTTCCATAATTTTAGTCTTTAATCTAGTGCAAACCAATTTATAAGAAGAAAACTATGAATCACATTTTAGTACAAAAACAATAATGAGTTTACTGTAATGTATGTAAAAGAAAAATTTATAGTTTATAGTTTTAGGAAATGTTGTTCAAAACATCATTTATATAATAATATGACTTATGTCAAGTGTTGTCGTAGTGCAAACGACATAAAAGGAGCCGCAGAGAAAACTGTAAATAAATTCTGTAACAATTCCTCTCGGCAGTAGTTTTGTAAAATATAAAAGAAAGGAAACATAAAAATTGTAATATAAAGAGACAAGGGTAATAAAGAAATAAAACTATATATTTCAAAGTGGCACCCGAAAACTGCACTTAAAGTTTATTGCAGTTTTCCATCCCAGGGTCCTTTTCCCCTTGGGATGTATGGGTGGTCCATATGAAATTAAAATATTCTTCTTTTTGTTTGTGTGTGGCCAATCAAGGGTTTTGGAGGGGAGATTTCTGACCATTCCCTGGAAGCCTAACACCGATGAGATACAAGAAAATATCCAATAGAAGAAAATGGGAGGAGAGATGAGGGCGATAAAAGTTAAGGAGTTGAAGATGGAGAATTCAGATTTCAGAATTCACAGATGATGATATGATTTGAAAGGACGACACCAGCGAGGACGCAGATTCCGAACATCATTCCGGCATGCAGATTTTCAGCATCCAGTATTCCGACATGGAGATATGCAGATATCCAGACATACAGAGATTTACAGATAAAGATGAATTGAAAGCCTCCGGAAGGGAAGCCTAACCTTACGATGAGATCTTGGGAACGACAAAGTCCGACGATGAGGAAAGGAAAAGGTACGGAGCAGTGAAGCACAGGTCTAACCAAAAGAAGAGTCTAACAAAAGGAAAGCAACGGTTCAGAACAACAAAGGGAAATTCGCTACAAAGGGGGTGAGTCATTTTAATCTCTGCTTCAGGACCCACTGGCCGCACAATGTTTTATAAATATGCTTTTATATGTTGATAAGACATTTAATCTTTAAATATAAACTGTAAATATTTAAATGTAAATAGTAGTACAATAAAATTATATTATTATTATTATTATTTAAACTGTGTCATTCTCATATGTTCTCATTTAATCTCCACTATTTCTAAGAACCTGGTTAACTCGGTTTTTCCTATTATTACCGAGTCTAACTACAACAAGTGTAATAAATTATTAATATATATTCCCATTATGCATCAAAACTAAAATTAAATAATTGAAGAAATACTTTGAAATGTAACATTTTAAAATATTTTATTATACAATATACAATATTTGGAAAAACAACGATTGGATTTTTTACAATGATTGGATTCCAAATTTTTTACTTACTAAAGTCAGATTCATCAATATCTTACACGCAATTTTCTTTCATCAAACGAGTATTAATAAATAACGCATTATTTCAGAGGCAATTGGTGAATGGGCAAGTAATTAAATTATGGTATCAATAAGAACTAAACATCAATGTTATCTGTTACTGGCGACAATGTTTGTTTAAGTAATAGATCATTGTTAATTGATATTAACTATTCCTTGCTTAATCTTCTTTAATATATATTTACTTTGGAATGTTATTCATTAGTAAATAGTTTAACCTGCAAAAAACGTGTTAAATAATTTTAATTGCTTATCATATATTTCAAAAAAATTACTGCAAAGTCTAAAAAATATATTTTTTATCTGTAAGTACTTATTGTGTGCTTCAACTGAAAATTTTAATTGCTTATCATATATTTCAAAAAAATTACTGCAAAGTCTAAAAAATATATTTTTTATCTGTAAGTACTTATTGTGTGCTTCAACTGAAAATATCCTAGAATTATGTAGAAAGACAATTTGTATGAAAAACATTTAAAAATAAATTTATAAATATATGGTATATCTTGAAACTTATGCTTAATTATCATGCCGCATCTCTTTATTTGTTAATGTTATATCAAGCTGTTGCATTTTTTGGTTCAATTTTCAATTTATGTATAAATTATTTTTAGTAAATTTATTTTTTGAAAGACAAAATCAATATTATATGATTGCCTATGAGAAATAAGTATGTAGCACAATTTCAAATATTTCTGATATAAGCACACTAGAAATTAGATTATATTTACTAATAAATGAATGACCTTTTATGACAGATATATATTGATATTACAATTTCGTAAAAAAAAAAAAAATAAAAAAAAAAATAGAGATTTTATGTGAATAAAATTAAGAACTTAAAACTTTGTTTTTAGTATAAATTTAAATGAAATGATAACATATGTTTTACTCTTTAAAAATGTGATTATTTCTACAGTAAAAAATGCAGAATATTAATTTTGAATACTTAACATTAGTCTAGTTCAAAAAATTGGAACACAAATAAAAACAGATGAAGTGATAAATATTAACTCAACTTTCATCAACGAAAAAAAAGATTCGTAAACAAACTATTTATTATGGTTATTTTTTGTTTTATTTTATATTGGTAATTTAATGTGTAAAACCCTTCTGAAGCTGCATTTTTTAAAGTCAGATTTTTGTTCATTTTCATATCCTTTTGTCATTTCGAGAGTCATCATTATTAGCCAGTTATTAAGAGAATTCTAGAGAAATTATTAAAGGAATTTTATATATTTTTAAATGCTATTATTAGGAAAATAATTTTCTTAATAACAGAATGTGAAGTTTTATATTTTTTTAGGAAATGATAAGATTTATAATTGTTGTAGAAAAGTTTAAATAAATATACTATGTAATATTGTTATAAAATATACTTTAATTTGCTAAAAAAATTATTCTTTCAAGTTATGATAAGTAAAATTACATTTATGATCTCAGTTATTATTTTTACTTACAAAATAATATAATAGAATGCATTTTACAATTGTCACGTACTTATGAATAATATAATTTTTATTATAAAAGGTTATATGCACTAATACTGATCTTGTGCACTTAAAATTAGAATTAATAAAAAAAATACCATGCATGCATAAATTTCCTTATAAATTTATTCAAATTGGTCAGTACAATTATTTGTACTTTTGATAACCTAATAACAAGAAATATAAAGTTGACTAACAGGGGTTACTGTACAAATTTTTTCTTTGCTTTGACAATATGAAGTGGGTAAAGTTACAATCGAAGACTTGTAATATGGCATTTAAATTACATGTGGTTCTTTACTGGAAAGAAATTTCATACAGTTCATTCATAATATCCAACATATCATATGAATAGTGAACTCAGAAATCTACGAAACAACAATTCCATAAATGCAAAAAGCAGGAGCATAACAATTAAATTTCTATCTTCCAAATGGATGGTGTAGAACCTGTAGTATTCCATTCTGAAAAGATTTGTCAGTGTATGTTTAAAATCTTGTTAACCAAGAAGGTTGGAACGAATTTTCCGAAAACCTTTCGTTCTATATTGCTTATTTAATAATACAAAATGCTAACTTTAAAAATATGTTAAGTCAATATTTTAACTATATGATCATAAACAATTCGTAACATAATTTATTTGTAAGATAATTATTAAACTTAAAAATTCCATTGTGGATCAAAGAAAGTAAAAATCATTCTTTAAAAATCTGTATTTTGAGGGCAAGAGAAAAAGTTATTTACACGAAAAACCTAAAAAAATAATATATATTCGTGGGCATTGTATTTGGTATATAGATTTCTCATATTATTGACGAAAATCGTGTTTGCTGACATTTCTTCCCAGATAGACAAGATTCTGCTCATGAATTCCATTGTCTTATTACTAGACATCAGTTGATTCCCTATTGGAAATAATAATTCATTTGCGAATAATAATTTACATATGCATTTGCAGGAAGCAATTTGACTAAAAATTATTAAAATGTTAATTTTATTTTTTTTAATTCTAAAATATAACAAATCTTGATAAATATAAGGAATGGAATATGGCTAGAGAAGACGAAGAATATTTTCTCGAGACTGATGTCTGTAATACTTAAGATTTACATCCAAAAGCTACCTGAAGAAGTCCAACCAAGTAATTATTTATTCATTTCAAGAATGATGTCTAAAATGACAAAATACGTATTTAAATACTTCAATAATCAATAATTACATACAAAGAGACTTGTATTTCCAAAAACATAATAATTAATTAAATTATGATTTCAGAAGTCAAAATATAACACTGTATTTACTCGTTCTTTCTGCAAAAACACATGAAAATCTATTCTCAATTTCTTTCTTTTCAACACTATACTCTTATCTCTGGATTAGTGAAGAGAGGAGGGAAAAGTGTTGCTGGATTTGTACTCAAGTTATTGAAAGATTTTATGATGTTTACATCTATGTTTCTATTTCATTCGATTCTAAAATGCATCAGTTCATCCCAAGAAATGAGGTCAAAAGATTCCAAAAATACCTTGAATAGAGAACATTTTTGTTAGCAAAATTATTGGAAATTTCGATATTTAAATTATTTATTATTTCTAATAATGAGAAATTGTGTAAGACAACGTTTTGTAAGCAGCTTACTAAATAGAGCCAATATTCTGCTTACATACATTCATGAAATTTGAAAATTGTTAATATATTGGTTATGTTAATTTGAAGAAAATAGGATAATGAGTTTATAACATGCATATGAAAATAATTTGAAAATATTTATATAAACCTACATTCTATACATAACATACCAAATGGAATGGTTTTATGCATCCTTAATTTCATGCGCTATAGAAATTTGCGAGTAATAATTTATCTATAATCTTAAACATTTCTGTCTGATAAGTATGAAAATGGTATGAAATAAGTATGATAAGTCTTGGATGTGAATGATGACAAGTAATGTATTCCATGTTATCAATAATTATTCAGTAAAAGATATATATTTTTTTTCAAAACAATGATACAATGGGAGACCAGCGTGTGATACATTACATTATTTTTTGATTTTCTTGCTGATGATGTAGGAATCTTAATAAGTGATATGAAATAAGACACTTCTAACATAGATTAAAAATTTACTAACCATAGTATACTACCAAAAAAATTTGAGGTTTTTTAAAAATGTGTCATTGATATGAATTCCAAGATAAATTCTATGTATACGATAAAAATATACTTATTTTATGTGTCCAGAGAAATTACTACATATATGTCCTTAAAACTTGAAGAAATAAACTGTGAATAGGCATGAAATCAACAATTCAGTGATACCTCATAGAAGGAACAAAAATAATAATAGCATAATGCACTGAAACACGCTTATGAGTATAGTATCATTTAAACTTCATATGTTTTGCAACAAATGCATATAACCGTTCAATTTCATCAATGTATGTGTGTGTGTGGAAAACTAATTTACGAATATAAAAATATGTAAATCATTTTAATAACAGTCTGTAAATGCTGCATTAATCATCAAATCTCACAAAAGTTTTACAAATCATCTGTTAAATTTTACATACAGATATTAAGGTCACTTTTTGCATTCAGAATGAATATTTTAAATTTTGTATTTCAATATGAATTTAAACTTTTTGTTGTAAATGATTGTAAAATTTGATATAGTAAAAAAGAGATTGAAAAAATTTGTTACATCACAAAAATTTAAAACGTAAGGCTATAAGATGTAGTAAACATGATTTATAATCACATTTTATTATAACATATAGATATACATAAATAAATATTTTGCAGACATTATAATGCGTTTTTTTCTAACGTATTTAATAAGTTGTTTTCTTAACAATTAGATACATTAAATTTGAAAGTAATATAAGCAAATATAAAACATTATTTATAATTAACATTATTCACTTGATATTTTTATTTTATAATAAGTTGTCAAAAAACAGGAATAAAAAATAATAAACATTTTAAGATCGTTAAAATTTGTTTTTTCTACAATTGTAACCTAAAAATTTATGTAAATTTACAAGGATAATTACTAGCTCAATAATTATTCTTAAATATATTCAAGGGGCATTTCTTAAAACAATAGATAGGAATTGTCGTATGTAAATTAGTCCTATTCTAAATTTTAAAATGCAAATAATATATTCTAATTTATTGAATTTATGAATGTTCTTGATATTAACATTATATTGCTTATTCTTATTTATTCAATGTAAGAAGTATAAATTTATCAATTTTTTTCATTAATTCAAGCAACTTTTTACTTTAATGTTTCAAATTGAAATGAAATCCTACGTTTTAATATTTCAAATGCCATATTTCAATAGATTTTGTATTCAATTTTGTATTAAATGAAACTAAGAAAAAATTAAAGATTCTTTTCATGGATAATATTTACATTTGTATTGAATGTTATTTACATGATAAAGATGTGCAAAAAGTAAAAAGAAAAGTAGAAAAGTCTATATTGCAAATTTATTTTTGTTAATATTTTGAATATATCTTTTTATTATTTTTTGATAGTTTTATTCTTTGTAAATCTATTCGACAGCTTCTAAACTAAACAAATACGCACTTCATACGGTTAATAATACATTTAACGTGATATAACTTTACGCCCTCTAAAAATGAACAAATTTGAATTTATGACTTAAAAGTTTCTTACGTTGTCAGTTATTAATGTCACAGTGTATGTTCTGCATCGTAAATCAACTTTTAAGTCATAAATTCAAATTTGTTCATTTTTAGAGGGCGTAAAGTTATATCACGTTAAATGTATTATTAACCATATGAAGTGCGTGTTTGTTTAGTTTAGAAGCTTTCGAATAGATTTACAAAGAATAAAACTATCAAAAAATAATAAAAAGATATATTGAAAATATTAACAAAAATAAATTTGCAATATAGACTTTTCTACTTTTCTTTTTACTTTTTGCACATCTTTATCATGTAAATAACATTCAATACAAATGTAAATATTATCCATGAAAAGAATCTTCCTTAGTTTAATTCTTTCTTAGTTTCATTTAATACAAAGTTGAATACAAAATCTATTGAAATATGGCATTTGAAATATTAAAACGTAGGACTTCATTTCAATTTGAAACATTAAAGTAAAAAGTTGCTTGAATTAATGAAAAAAATTGATAAATTTATACTTCTTACATTGAATAAATAAGAATAAGCAATATAATGTTAATATCAAGAACAATCATAAATTCAATAAATTAGAATATATTATTTGCAGTTTAAAATTCAGAATAGGACTAATTTACATACGACAATTCCTATCTATTGTTTTAAGAAATGCCCCTTGAATATATTTAAGAAAAAATATTGGGCTAGGAATTATCCTTGTAAATTTACATAAATTTTTAGGTTACAATTGTAGAAAAAACAAATTTTAACGATCTTAAAAAATGTTTATTATTTTTTATTTCTGTATTTTGACAACTTATTATAAAATAAAAATATCAAGTGAATAATGTTAATAATAAATAATGTTTTATATTTGCTTATATTACTTTCAAATTTAATGTCTCTAATTGTTAAGAAAACAACTTATTAAATACGTTAGAAAAAAACGCATTATAATGTCTGCAAAATATTTATTTATGTATATCTATATGTTATAATAAAATGTGATTATAAATCATGTTTACTACATCTTATAGCCTTACGTTTTAAATTTTTGTGATGTAACAAATTTTTTCAATCTCTTTTTTTACTATCAAATTTTACAATCATTTACAACAAAAAGTTTAAATTCATATTGAAATACAAAATTTAAAATATTCATTCTGAATGCAAAAAGTGACCTTAACATCTGTATGTAAAATTTAACAGATGATTTGTAAAACTTTTGTGAGATTTGATGATTAATTCAGCATTTACAGACTGCTATTTAAACGATTTTTATATCCATATGAAGGGAAATTAGTGGTGTGAAATTAGTTTTCCACACACACACACACATACATTGATGAAATTGAACGGTTATATTTATTTGTTGCAAAACATATGAAGTTTAAATGATACTATACTCATAAGCATGTTTCAGTGCATTATGCTATTAATATTTTTGTTCCGTCTATGAGGTATCACTGAAGATAATTGTTGATTTCATGCCTATTCACAGTTTATTTCTTCAAGTTTCAAGGACATATATGTAGTAATTTCTCTGGACACATAAAATAAGTATATTTTTATCGTATACATAGAATTTATCTTGGAATTCATATCAATGACACATTTTTAAAAAACCTCAAATTTTTTGGTAGTATACTATGGTTAGTAAATTTTTAATCTATGTTAGAAGTGTCTTATTTCATATCACTTATTAAGATTCCTACATCATCAGCAAGAAAATAAAAAAATAATTTAATGTATCACACGCTGGTCTCCCATTGTATCATTGTTTTGAAAAAATATATATATCTTTTACTGAATAATTATTGATAACATGGAATACATTACGTGTCATCATTCACATCCAAGACTTATCATACTTATTTCATACCATTTTCATACTTATCAGACAGAAATGTTTAAGATTATAGATAAATTATTACTCGCAAATTTCTATAGATCATGAAATTAAGGATGCATAAAACCATTCCATTTGGTATGTTATGTATAGAATGTAGGTTTATATAAATATTTTCAAATTATTTTCATATGCATGTTATAATCTCATTATCCTATTTTCTTCAAATTAACATAACCAATATATTAACAATTTTCAAATTTCATGAATGTATGTAAGCAGAATATTGGCTCTATTTAGTAAGCTGCTTACAAAACGTTGTCTTACACAATTTCTCATAATTAGAAATAATAAATAATTTAAATATCGAAATTTCCAATAATTTTGCTAACAAAAATGTTCTCTATTCAAGGTATTTTTGGAATCTTTAGACCTCATTTCTTGGGATGAATTGATGCATTTTAGAATCGAATGAAATAGAAACATAGATGTAAACATCATAAAATCTTTCAATAACTTGAGTACAAATCCAGCAACACTTTTCCCTCCTCTCTTCACTAATCCAGAGATAAGAGTATAGTGTTGAAAAGAAAGAAATTGAGAATAGATTTTCATGTGTTTTTGCAGAAAGAACGAGTAAATACAGTGTTATATTTTGACTTCTGAAATCATATTTTAATTAATTATTATGTTTTTGGAAATACAAGTCTCTTTGTATATAATTATTGATTATTGAAGTATTTAAATACGTATTTTGTCATTTTAGACGTCATTCTTGAAATGAAAAAATAATTACTTGGTTGGACTTCTTCAGGTAGCTTTTGGATGTAAATCTTAAGTATTACAGACATCAGTCTCGAGATTAGTCATTTTGTCAAATTTTTAGTCAAATTGCTTCCTGCAAATGCATATGTAAATTATTATTCGCAAATGAATTATTATTTCCAATAGGGAATCAACTGATGTCTAGTAATAAGACAATGGAATTCATGAGCAGAATCTTGTCTATCTGGGAAGAAATGTCAGCAAACACGATTTTCGTCAATAATATGAGAAATCTATATACCAAATACAATGACCACGAATATATATATTTTTTTTTAGGTTTTTTTAGGTTTTTTAGGTAAATAACTTTTTCTCTTGTCCTCAAAATACAGATTTTAAAGAATGATTTGGACTTTCTTTGATCCACAATGGATTTTTTAAGTTTAAGAATTATCTTACAAATAAATTATGTTACGAATTGTTTATGATCATATAGTTAAAATATTGACTTAACATATTTTTAAAGTTAGCTTTTTGTATTACTAAATAAGCAATATAGAACGAAAGGTTTTCGGAAAATTCGTTCCAACCTTCTTGGTTAACAAGATTTTAAACATGCACTGACAAATCTTTTCAGAATGGAATACTACAGGTTCTACCCCATCCATTTGGAAGATAGAAATTTAATTGTTATGCTCCTGCTTTTTGCATTCATGGAATTGTTGTTTCGTAGATTTCTGAGTTCACTATTCATATGATATGTTGGATATTATGTATGAACTGTATGAAATTTCTTTCCAGAAAAGAACCACATGTAATTTAAATGCCATATTACAAGTCTTCGATTGTAACTTTACCCACTTCATATTGTCAAAGCAAAGAAAAAATTTGTACAGTAACCCCTGTTAGTCAACTTTATATTTCTTGTTATTAGGATATCAAAAGTACAAATAATTGTACTGACCAATTTGAATAAATTTATAAGGAAATTTATGTATGCACGGTATTTTTTTTTATTAATTCTAATTTTAAGTGCACAAGATCAGTATTAGTGCATCTAACCTTTTATAATAAAAATTATATTATTCATAAGTACGTGACAATTGTAAAATGCATTCTATTATATTATTTTGTAAGTAAAAATAATAACTGAGATCATAAATGTAATTTTACTTATCATAACTTGAAAGAATAAATTTTTTAGCAAATTAAAGTATATTTTATAACAATATTACATAGTATATTTATTTAAACTTTTCTACAACAATTATAAATCTTATCATTTCCTAAAAAAATATAAAACTTCACATTCTGTTATTAAGAAAATTATTTTCCTAATAATAGCATTTAAAAATATATAAAATTCCTTTAATAATTTCTCTAGAATTCTCTTAATAACTGGCTAATAATGATGACTCTCGAAATGACAAAAGGATATGAAAATGAACAAAAATCTGACTTTAAAAAATGCAGCTTCAGAAGGGTTTTACACATTAAATTACCAATATAAAATAAAACAAAAAATAACCATAATAAATAGTTTGTTTACGAATCTTTTTTTTCGTTGATGAAAGTTGAGTTAATATTTATCACTTCATCTGTTTTTATTTGTGTTCCAATTTTTTGAACTAGACTAATGTTAAGTATTCAAAATTAATATTCTGCATTTTTTACTGTAGAAATAATCACATTTTTAAAGAGTAAAACATATGTTATCATTTCATTTAAATTTATACTAAAAACAAAGTTTTAAGTTCTTAATTTTATTCACATAAAATCTCTATTTTTTTTTTTATTTTTTTTTTTTTTACGAAATTGTAATATCAATATATATCTGTCATAAAAGGTCATTCATTTATTAGTAAATATAATCTAATTTCTAGTGTGCTTATATCAGAAATATTTGAAATTGTGCTACATACTTATTTCTCATAGGCAATCATATAATATTGATTTTGTCTTTCAAAAAATAAATTTACTAAAAATAATTTATACATAAATTGAAAATTGAACCAAAAAATGCAACAGCTTGATATAACATTAACAAATAAAGAGATGCGGCATGATAATTAAGCATAAGTTTCAAGATATACCATATATTTATAAATTTATTTTTAAATGTTTTTCATACAAATTGTCTTTCTACATAATTCTAGGATATTTTCAGTTGAAGCACACAATAAGTACTTACAGATAAAAAATATAT
>JAPDSC010129190.1:63327-89222 GCA_026290005.1 Latrodectus geometricus
TTGAAGCACACAATAAGTACTTACAGATAAAAAATATATTTTTTAGACTTTGCAGTAATTTTTTTGAAATATATGATAAGCAATTAAAATTATTTAACACGTTTTTTGCAGGTTAAACTATTTACTAATGAATAACATTCCAAAGTAAATATATATTAAAGAAGATTAAGCAAGGAATAGTTAATATCAATTAACAATGATCTATTACTTAAACAAACATTGTCGCCAGTAACAGATAACATTGATGTATAGTTCTTATTGATACCATAATTTAATTACTTGCCCATTCGCCAATTGCCTCTGAAATAATGCGTTATTTATTAGTACTCGTTTGATGAAAGAAAATTGCGTGTAAGATATTGATGAATCTGACTTAAGTAAGTAAAAAATTTAGAATCCAGTCATTGTAAAAAATCCAATCATTGTTTTTCCAAATATTGTATATTGTATAATAAAATATTTTAAAATGTTACATTTCAAAGTATTTCTTCAATTATTTAATTTTAGTTTTGATGCATAATGGGAATATATAATAATTTATTACACTTGACATAAGTCATATTATTATATAAATGATGTTTTGAACATCATTTCCTAAAACTATAAACTATAAATTTTTCTTTTACATACATTACAGAAAACTCATTATTGTTTTTGTACTAAAATTCATAGTTTTCTTCTTATAAATTGGTCAGATTAAAGACTAAAATTATGGAAAAAAAATTATGGACGCACTAGATTAAAGACTAAAATTATGGAAAAAAAAACTAGTATTAACAATTATAAGATTGGATATAATTTAAGAATTTCTTAGAATGCTTATAGAAAATACTAAATGCTTGAAATAATTTATTTTCATCATCAAAAGATTAAAAATAATAAAGAAAATGTAATGAGATTATTTTATTAAAATGCTCATGAAAACAATAATCCTAAATAATTTAGGTGCCGAAAATACTCGAAAATTTGTATTTACTGATATTTGTGTCGACGAGTAATATTTATAATATCTTCAACTCATTAATATAATATTAATTTATTTTTAACTAGTTTTAGATAACTATAGAGCAGGAAAAGACGTTGTAAGCAACAGTTTATGCATGTTGCTTACATGCTCTACATCACATGTTTTGAGATGCTTTATAGGAATAAAGAAGCCCTTTCTGCATTCATGTCACGCAAGAAAAACTTATATGTTATTTTCGAGTAATTATTTAAAAAAAATTTAAGCTTTTGATAAAATATGAACATATATGAGGGTATATATTAAATATTTATTATAAATGGTGATATACATTATTTGTGCATATAATAATTAAATGGTTTAACTGAAATTTTAAGCTTTTTTTCTGATATATTAAGCTAACAATGTAAATCACAAATATTATTTCCATTAAAGTACATAAATTGTTTTCGATTTCGTTCACCTATCATTTTAATTTAAACAATCATGGCTTTGTCTTGGATAATCATTGAACAGTACTTGATTAATATGATATATTGCCTTATAAAATATTTTTATAATTAAATTTAGCTTAGATTTTTCATCTGAGGAACTGATTGGGCAACTTAGAATAGCTCGCGAAACTTTCAACTTTGTCCCTGAACATATCAACTTATTGTACAATTACTGAGAAATGAGGAAGTTTTTTTTTTAAATTAATTATAAAGCTACGGGGTTACTATTAATTGAAAATAAAATTTACTAATTTTTAAAATAAATATTTAACAGTAGTTTGAAGGAAAAAATGATAATATACTTTTATTTTTTATTCTTTCGCGAATTGATATATGAAACTTAATTGGTATGTAGATGTCAGTCTGTTAAATGATTAGGATTACAAGGAATCGCTTAATTGCTTAAAGAAGAATTCTTAACATGGATATATTTTTAACTTCATTTGAACATGGGTCAATTCCAACTAAAGACTTGTTCGGGAATTGACAAGCAAATTTGTGAAATTCCAGCTATACAAATGTTCTTATTAAACATAATATTAAACAAACCATGAATGCTTATACTCTATATTATTAAAACACAGTAGTGTCATATACGTTGAAAACACAAAAATAAATGGTAGTAGCATTGGATGCAAATGTGTTAAACCATGTTAAACGTAAGACAATTTCTTTAATTTAATTTACGATTTAAAAACTGCATATATATATATATATATATATATATATATATATATATATATACCTATATTAATATATATATATATTAATACAGGTATGGCACATAATTAAAATATAGCGCAGACTATGATGAATACTTGCTTCGCTAGTAATATTGTATAAATGCAAAAAATATGAATATTAGGATAGTTATCTCTCTTTTTAGTAAAATTTATGAAGAAATCATCTGTCAAATAAACTGCCAAGGTAATGCATTGATGACAAAAGTATAAACCACAAAACGAAATGCAATTAAAATCCATAATATCCTTATTAAACAAATCGAAAACTCGAAAGTATCTAATCATAACTGCAGATAAATTTTCTGGTAGTCTCCATTACAAAAGAACTTTCTTCCTTTTAAGAATATATATCCATTTCATCAAGAACAGGAGAACAGATCTAAAGAAGTAATCTCGTAGATCAATTAAAAGAATAATCCTCTATGGTTAGAGAGAAACGCAAGGATTCATGTTAAAAGTTTATCTAAGCAATCACTAGAGAATATTATTTGAAATTGTGCAATAATTATTTCGAGAAATTATGTAAGTTTCTAAACTTTCATTAAATTTAAGTAAGCTATACATCATATTCAGATATATCATGAAAACATTTTATCTTCTAACTGCATGAAATTAAATTTATTATTAAAAATTTTAATTTGTGGGAAAATAGTTGTTTTATTTTAATTACATTTAATAAGTTTAGAAAATCAAATTTTATCAAAAATTTAATTATTTACTTTAATTTAAAAATTAAAGTATTTAATTTAAATTAAAATTATTCAGAATGACTTTCATATTTATCATAAGATTACATTGTACAATTTCTTTTTAAATTTGAATAGGTAAAACAATGAGTGATATCTTATTTTTCTGAACCAAAGACAAAGGAATTTTCAGTTGATCTTTGGGTTTTATGAATATACTCTTTCTGCACAATTAAACAACTCATGATTTATTTATAAATTATTTAATTCAAAAAGTTTTCTAAATATAGGGAAAATTGTTCATTTTTCGTATATATTTAAAATATTTATATTAATAGTTTGAAATAACATATTGAATAAATTAAAGTAACTTTAAAATAGTAAATAGATGTAGTTAATTAAAATAAAATTTTAAAATTGTAACGTTTATAAAATAATAAAATTTGAGCAAGAAGTAAAGTAACCTCTTTCACTAACCATTAAAGTAATAAAATCGATATTAAGAGCAAAATAAATTAAGAGCAAAATAAATAAATTTTATTACACAAATAGCCGCACAAGCTGTTCAGTGGACAGCTACTCTGACGGCGGATGAGGAGCCCTATGGCTGGAATCCCGGTTCGGGCATCGATGTACTTCCTCTCTCTTTCTGTCTTTGTCCTTTTCTTGTGTAAATGGGTTATAAAAGGTTGCCTACGGTATAAATGGGTACCTATGGTCTGTGTGTATTGAAGAAGTTGGACTTCACTTTTTCAACTGAACCGTAATTTTTTGTGAAGTAGACCACCTCATGCTGCCAGCCTAGCTGGCAAAAGACAACAAAAATAACTTCAATCAATATCTTCTATTTTAATTTTTTAATTGAAAAAATATTTCAGTATGAAACGAAAGAAAAGTTAAATAAATATATTATCACACGTTAACTTATTTCTCGGTGTCTACCAAATAATTGTAATTATAAAACATGTATTTATAGTTTATTTTCAAAGCGTATATATTTACAATATCATCATTTATAAAATAATGAAGAAAAACGTCTTTATCAAATTTTAATACCACATGTGACGGGGAAAGAAATGATAATTTAAAGTTCTAAATCTAATGAAATGAAATCAAGTCACAAGAAACTGTTAAATATATTATTTGATATAGATATTAAACATATCACTTTGAATTTATATAACAACTGTTTGTTTTGAATAAAAAGTAAACTTATGAAAAAGAATTATCAATAAAATAAGTTATGGAATTACAGTTTATCAAACGTTTGTTAAAAAAAATAAACACGATGCATGAATATCATGTTTAATAACTTAATATGTTAAAAATAAAATGTTTTGTTAATACACATATTATAGCATTAGTTTGGGGAAAAAGAAATCCATTATTTTTTCGGCAGATGGCTGTACTGATAGATTTCTCGGAAAGTATCGATCAAACAATTTCAGATTTATGCTCGTTGGAAAGGTGACATTTCGCAGTAAAAAAAAATTCCATTGTTGTTTTTTGTTTGGTGCATTCAGTTGTGAGTTACAGGGTGTTAAAAATGAAAGTAAACAAAGAGAAAATTCGGTACATTTTACAGTTTTTTTTTTTTTGACAAAGGCGAAAATGCAAGCCGAGGCGGCTAAAATTGTGAATGGTGTTTATGGTTCCGATACTGTAACAGCCAATTATGGGCAATTTATGTTTCGTAGATTCCATTCAGGAATTTTTGATGTTAAAGATGCATCTCGCAAAGGTAGGCCGGTCGTCGGAAATGTCGATAAAATCGAAGAAATGATCGAAGTTGACCGGCATGTTAGCAGTCGTAACATCGCCCAGGAGTTAAAAATTGACCATAAAACAGTTTTAAACCATTTACACAAAGCTGGGTTAAAAAAGAAGCTCGATGTTTGGGTGCCACACTAATTAACAGAAAAAAACATGATGGATCGAATTTCTATCTACGAAGCCTTGGCCAAACGGAATGAGATAGACCCATTTCTTAAACGGATGGTGACTGGAGATGAGAAATGGATCACATACGATAACCCTGTGCGAAAACGATCGTGGTCAAAGAGTGGTGAAGCACCTCAAACGATGGCCAAACCAGGACTAACGGCCAGGGAGGTTCTGCTATGCATTTGGTGGGACTGGAAGGGGATTATTTATTATGAGTTGCTTCCATATGGCCAAATGCTAAATTCTGATCTCTACTGTCAACAACTGGACCATTTGAAGATAGCGATTGACCAGAAACGGCCAGAATTAGCCAACAGGAGAGGTAGCAGGACAACGCTAGGCCACACACAACTACAGTGACTCTCCAGAAACTTCGGGAGCTTGGTTGGGAAGTTTTAATGCATCCACCATACAGTCCGGACTTGGCACCAAGTGATTATCATCTTTTTCTTGCATTGCAAAATTTTTTTAATGATAAAAAATTTGCATCTAAGGAGGATTGTGAAAATCAAGTACTAGAGTTTTTTACAAATAGAGACCAGGACTTCTATGAGAGAGGCATTATGAAGTATCTTTAAAATGGCAACAAATCATACAACAAAACGGTGCATATTTGACCCAAATCGGACAATCCGAAGCATGTTAAATAAAGTCCTGAAGTTCATATAAAAAATAATGGATTACTTTTTTCCCCAACCTAATATCATAAATATAGTTATAAATATATTTAATTTCTTGAACATTTTCACTATAGTGATAAACCAAGAAATTACAAAAAAAAAAATCCAATAAGGGATATATAAAACACAAGTAAAAAATTCTTTTCAGTGACAGGACTCTTAATTATAATGTATAGTTCTAAAATTTATTTTCTATTATTCATTCAATAATTTACAAGCCACAATAGTAAGTTCAAATATATTTTGTTTTTGGGTCATCAGTTTGATTAAATTTTAGAAGTTTAAAAACTTTAATATACTTTAAAGTTTTAATATGCTTCATTGTTATTTTTTTGAAGGTATACTTTTTAGACTGGTACTTGCAGCTAATTAAGCATGTAAAAATCGATTCTCTCTTTTCCTTAATGAATTTCTTAATTTGTTCTAATTACAGTTGTTTACAGGAGAATAACCTGTGAATTCTAAATATAATGTTTGGAAATAATTGTATAATAATTATTCTTTATTAAGCTAATTATTTCCTTGTATAAATTTAAATATTCGTCAAAACAAAATTTATTTTCACAAACTGATCAGTGAAAATACATATTTCCTTAATATAATAGTAGATTGTTTGAAATAATTATTATTTGTAATGATATAAATTAAAAATTTAAATAAAATGTTTTCAGAAATAAATTAAAAACGCAAACTACTCTAAGAATATTATTTAAAACAAATGTATATCAAAAGAATAAATATGTCTGTTTATTTAACTATTTTTTTATTTCATTTATTTTTTCATAATATTAAAAAAAAGCACTGGGGTAATTAGGGACTGGAATAGTAAATGTTTACTTGTTTTAATATGCTTTTTGATTTTACACATACAATGAAAATGCCTACAAAATTTATCCTGTCATATATTCCATAAAAATAATTGTAAATTAATATTATTTTTCTTATACGCTTGAAATGAATTATGTAAACTTTATCATAATTATTATTATAAATAGCAACTAGACAAAATATTATTCCTAAAACATCCCTTTTTATTTCAGATAAGACTTTAAAACATTCTAGCAGTGATTTATTAACCTATAAATTTTATTATCTTGATGGAAATTTATATTGGATGTATTTAAGAAGAATTAAATGCAAATTAAATTATAATAATAAAATAATGCAACCAATGTTTGTAATGCTTGGGAATGCCATGCCATTTTTCCTTATTTATTAGCACTCGATTGAATATGGACTGCCTACGGTGACGAGAAATCAAAGATAAAAAAGGCTGGCATTTGTCGTTGTTTATAGACTTTCAGCAACGTGTGAGGAACCCACTTGCTCAGCCTGTAAGCCTTACCTAAGCAGTGCATATGATGTCAAACTGTTTCACCCGAAACGTTAAATTATCTAGCAAGTTCACTACACGACTACTGTCTCATCTATGCCCGCCTGTCAGGCTTCATCTTTCAAGGACTGTGGCTGTCCACTGCAAGCTTCATTACAGAGGGACAAATCTCCTGACCAGAATTACCGAAACTACTGCCTTGCATTGGCAGCACTATCCCCAAACACTTGATATATCAGTGACTTCAGCAGCTAATAAGCCCACTTTGAAGTCGTAAAACCAACGAAACGAACGAGATTTTTCGACATATTTCTCTTCTCTACTGTATGAATTACGATACATGAATGAGAGGCATAAACCTGCTTTTTTATAACTTATGATGTTCCTAATCTCAACTGTCCAGTGTCTTGACCACATGTCACACACTAATATGCATATATCTCATTTCATTCAATGGCAACCCGAAAACGGTAAGAACTTTGTTTACCTTATATTTCCTTTTTAATTTATAAAATGATGACTCGACATTATATTCTGAAACTGATGTTTACTAGGGGAGTTTCAGACTACCACACACAATACTGTGAATTCTCTAATTTCCCGCAATATTTTGAACGATGGAATAAAATTTTGCCTTTTTATACGATTGTAAAGAGTTATCGAACAAATTTGTTATGTTTCAGGGTTTTCAACATTTGTAATCTTTCTCTCTGATTTTCCGCAATTTTAGAGAAAGAGATTTTTAAAGATATAAACATGTTTAAAATTTATATCTATAGATTTTTAAGTATTTTTTTTAATCAATCTCATGCTAGCTTCAAATTTAGAACTATAATATTGATATTTGTATTTATGAACAAAAGGAGAAAATTACATTTGTGATGATGACACTCAATTCGAGACAAAAAAAAAACTCATATTTAATTTTGAAATGCGTATATGTAACCTTTCATTATGAATACATTCTCATCTGATCATTAATTTTAAAATTTGGAGATATTTGGCAATGTTATTACAAAATATATTGATAAATTTTGTTACGCAATGAATGGCATAATTCTTAATTTTCAGAGTCTATATATTCAGCTCAATTAAAAAAAATTCAACGAAAACTTGTTTACGTTCATTGTTATTTAACAAGCATCTAGATATAAGTTAAACATTGCCAATTAGACAGAAGCAGCCGTGTTGGGGTCTTAAATTTAGAAGCAGGTATCAAGCAGAAATTCCCAAATACATGCCCTGAAACACCTAGAAATATCAGTTCCTATGGAAGATATTGAGACCACGACATATTAGCAAACACGACATATATTTGGTTTAGTCGGGGTTTGAATTCACAACATTCTGTGCCAGCCAGGCTGGCAATATGGGGTGCGCTGCTCCACTTTTCCAACTGAACCATATTTGGTGAGGAGTCCGACATTCTCAGAACACACATGTCATAGCTACCCGTTTATAGGGTACGCAACCATTCACACACATAGAGAGGACAAAGACAAAGAGAGAGAGAAAGTACATCCATGCCCGAGCCAGGATTCGAATCCAGGTCCCACCCATCTGTAATCAGGTACGCTAAACACTAGACAGGTTGGGCGGCACAACATTCTGATAAATAGAATGAATGTCATAAGCATCCAGGCCGTCATGGCCGGTTGAGAAAATTTTAAAATTTTCAGCAAGTATTTATAAATATTTTAGAGCATTTCATTGAGAAAAGTTACTCTAAATTTAGAATTACTAAAAATAATTTTAAAAATTCAAGCCGGTTATCATAATTATTTGAGGTTATTTGTAAACACTCTACATATTTCACATTTTAATAAACATAATGCAGTAATATTGAACAAATGCTTCACATCATAATGGAAGCAAATTATATTTTTAAACACACATATACACATATAGAGTTAAAAAGGATAAGGAAGAAACCTTGGAATAGTGTACCAATGGAAAATATTTTAAGTTCACTAATTAAGTTGTCGAATTAAGTAACTTAAGCCAGTAATAGAAATAGAAATATATATAAACATTTATATTCTGAATAAGCTCAATTACTCATAATGCATTTTTTTTTAAGTTCGAGAATAAACTGGTTTTTAAAACTTGCATAATTACTAAAGTATTTCACAACTTTTTTATGTATTTTCACAAAAACTCAATCAATTAAATTTTACTGAAAAAGTAAGTCAATTTGACTTTCCAGTAAAACAGTTTTCAAAAATCATAAGTTATTAAGAAAAAGTAATATTATAGGAATTCAATTTCACATAAAAGAACTTTTTTTAAAGAAAATGTTTTACGCTGTCTGATCTTTGTGAAGAATTGTATTTAACTTTTGAGTTTCTAAGACTAAAAAGAAAACACACTTTAATTAGGGAGAAATAAAGAAATAATTGCACATATTATTTTCCAGAGTTTGTTTCTGTAAAACTATTTTATGCTTTACAATATCTAATTGCTTAAAAAGGAATAAATTGAAAACCAATCAATTATAAAGCCATCATTAAATTAATTAATAGCTTTTAAAGAACATATTGAATATAAGAAATAGGGCAAATAATATGAGTTAATTCTATGAAATTAATGAGCAACTTAGAAAACAATTTGATTAATTAATAACAAAATTTAGATTGTTCGCATTTTTAAAATCCTTGATTTAACTTCTTGAAAAAATAATTTGAACTTAATTTTGAATTTACTTAAATTAATTTATACAAATGTAAACATATACAAAAAAATAAGTCATTTCATATCATATATTTTTCTTAAAAGTAACAGGTGACATATTTTCATGATAAAATTTGTTTTTCCTGATATTGAATATGTTAGGCAATATTAAATGCTCAGAATATTTTTTTAAAAAAAGTATATAGATTTTCCGTTGCAAAAATAAGAAATTTTTCTTCAAATTGTTAAAAAAACTATCCTAAGTTTGAAAACAAAAGTACTGGTTTGGTGCCTTCTAAAACAATGTAAGTTAACTATACTGTTGGTCCCCCGAATTGCACAATATCAAGAAAGGCAAGAGACATAACAACAAAATTTTTTTGCAGATAATATATTGACCAAGTTTCAATTGATTAAATTTATAGACTTCTGTGAAGTGTGGTTGCTGTCAAAATCAGCAGCCAAAATAGCCGCCATTTCTGAAGATCATCGTTGCCACACGCCTTGGCGTTGATTCAGAGAGACTTTCGTTGTGGATACAACAGACCAAGCAGCTTCCACACGTTGCCAAAGTTGATCTGTTTTGGCAGCTGGGGATATAATCTGGGTTAATGGTTGAGCAACCATGGACCACATGTTTTCTATCAGTGAAAGATCCAGTTACAGGAACACATATTGTGCGTCTGCATTGAAATTCTAATTATTTGCATATCTCAACTCCGTTAATGCATGTTATAAATTTCATGTTATTTGCATGCTTCCTTTAGGATGTTGTTTTTATGGTGTACATAGTAATATTTTACATTCTTATCTGTTACTCATTATGCACTCAAAAAATTTGTTATATTTTTTCTTTAAAAAGTACAAATGATCAGCAATGGTTGTAAAATTTCTGATCAAAGTTTCCTTAAAATACTTTTTGAAAAAAATATACTAAATAAAAAGTGTTAATTTTCTTACCTCTATTTTACAAAATATAAATCATTTTATCTAAGTTTAATAGAACGTTGGAATGATTTGTTTGTCACACGCAAACATACTCAACAGTCATATTTAGTACCAGAAGAGAAAACGAAATTAGAGCGAAATTCAAATCATATAATAGATTTTAATAAAAATACTTTTTATGCATTAATAAATATATCAAATCTTTTAAATAAGTTACAAGTTTAAAATGAAATTAAAACAATTGTCTTAAGCAAATTTTTACCGATATTGTTACACAGAAAAAGAAAAACTGAAAGTACTTAACGTTGTATAATAATATTTTAAAAAAAAATCATCGAGTTAAATGATTTGAATGATGGTGTATAATGATTAAATGTAATAATTTAGAAACAAAATTTGGCTAAAGTTATTTTAAAAATTTAATAAATATTCAAATCTTGGATTTTCGAAAATTTTTCAAAACTAAATTGTTGAAATAAGCTAATTTGTCATAAGACAAACATTTATAAATGAATGTAACATTTACTTGATTCTACATTATTTTCCTTATCCATTTTAGTTCCCGTATTTAATTCTTTGCACTTTTAAAAGATCTCTCCAGGTATTTTTCAGATTAAACTGTGGGCTCTGAAATTATTAATTTTGTGTTTTATTTTATTCTTCAGTCGTTTATCTTTATTATACTTAATTTCTCCTCTTGCTTATTAACTTGACGGATAATGTTACTCTCTATAACACCACATGCAGGTAAATTTTTATAAAAGAAAAGTAATAATGGAAATTAAAAACATCAGGAAATTTTATATACTTAATCGCATATTTACTACAGCATAAATTTAATAATTCTTGATTCAGTAAAAGATGTTTTAATATTCAATGAAAACAAAATAAAAATGTAAATATGACACATAAATATGAATATAAAATAGTTTTAAATTAAATTAGGCAATCAATGATTTTATAAGGAGACATTTTATGAGAATATAAAAGTATTTGTATCAGTTTCTCCAATGTTTGAATGCAATAAAAAATTAAATTCGTGATATTAAATAAGCTCTTTCCTGAATACATAAAATATTCACTTTATTTTTTTAATAATCCAATTTAAAGTTTTGATAAGATTAAAAAGACAAGCTTTAAATCATAACATAAATCTTCAACAACATACAAATTCTGATTGAAAAAAAAACAGACTTATAAAAATTGATCATTATTAGTATATATATTGAGTAAGAATTTTAAAATTTTATATAAAATATTTATTTCCGTTATGTCATGTAAAATAAACAAAAATCCTTAATGTTTTGTAATAAGAATTGAAACTGCAATTTTCGGCATTTTTCTAGCCACGAAAATATCGTTTCTTATTGCGTCTAAATCTTCCATACTTTTTTTTATAGAAAAACTTGAATTTTCCCGGAATTTGACACTATTATGGAAAATCTTTTGGATGTGTGTTACTTCTTATGTTAATTTTTACATTATTTCTTATGTTAATTTAACAAAAGAAATTTCTTATGGAAGGTTAATTTCTTATAAGTTTAAAAATAATATAAAAATTGTTTTATAATTATAAATATACATTTCTAAAATATCATTAATTTAAATTTCCCACTCTAGTAAATTTAACTCCAGAAAATCGAAAACTTTCAAAAGCATGGAAATGCAAATAAAAATTTCATAAAAAACAAATAACTTGGAGAAAATTACGTTTCTAAAATTTTGACACTGCGCAATGATCATGAAGTTGCTCTATTGATCACTATTGATCATTAATTCACTATTGATCACAAAAATTACTTTACTGAATGACTTTTAATCGTTAGTTCGTTCTATTCACGTGCATCCAGAAATTTGCTCTTAAAACTCCCAATCACTGTCTCATTAGAAATCAATATAATATTAATAACATTTGATGATATATTGTTCTATTAAACAATCCAAATTCATTCGTTTCAAAAGATACAATAACAACGCTTACAAGCGGATAAAAAATGCATCAGCAACTTTCAAATTTCTAAAAACTTGTGATCGAAGGACGTTTTGCACTAAAACTTCTGTTCTGGTAAAAAAGGAGAACGATGTTATTGAATTCATGCTAGCAATGTGCTATTTCACAGATGTGGCTTTACATGAATTCTCTCTTTCAGGGGCCATTATGCTTTATACAAAATCCAGATTAATCATAGATTTCGTAATGTCATTCCCCTTAATCCAAGTTCGGAATCCTTTGTAGACTTTCTTATATGGAATGCAATATCAAATGAGCTCGATAGCCTGATCAGTATGTTTTGATTTTTTATGGAAACACGGGGCGTTGTCCTGTTGGAACATTCCATTTCCGGATGTAAAAACAGAGTCTATGTAAGGGTGTACAGAGGCCAGAATGCACCCTCTGCGGGCATGAAGAGATGAATGGTGAATATCTGGAATTCGGTCATGCTCTTAATCACTCCCCACTGTATCAGACTGAAGAACTTAAGAAGGCTCGTCTTTACTGGTCAGCGCGTGACCTCATGGCTGAATAGCCAAAGGTAGGCGTTGGCTAGTAGTAGTATAAAATAAAAGACCGAAATTACTCTTTTAGCTGAAATCATATGTTTGTGAATTTCCATCACCACCCTTGAGGTATCACAATTAGTGTCGTTACCACTTCAGGCAGTGGTTTCCCCACAACAGTGCAGTTTTTATTTAAACATTTGCCAATACATTTTCATTTTTATGAAATTTTGATATAAAGTTTAGTTTACTGCACAGTCATAGGCCTATTTCGCCATCAGTGTAATATTACACTGATTTCATAAAATGAAATACAAGATATACAAATATAATAAACAAATTATGATATATAAATACAATTATATAGAAAATGCATACAAAGTGCGAGCTCATCGAATATACCCAGATATCGAACGCAATCAATGCCGAAAATTTAGACACAGATTACTTTAGCCAAAAACTTCAGTCTATCTTAGAATTTGACCTCAATGTAGAATTGTAGATATGACCCACTTCGGTTTAGTCCAAAATCTAATCACAGGGACCCGTTTCGACCGCTTTAAGCGAATCATTGACTCGACCACGCTGTGGGAGTTTTGAGTCATCGCTTCGCAGGCATCACCTACTTCGCTTTGAGCCAAATCTCGACCACATCGCCGGAATCAAGGACTCGACCGCATTTCGCGAATGACCTAAGCATCCGAAAGACTACATATTGCAAAAACACATCCGAAATCACATATTGCTTACCTTATAGAAAGTAAAATGTTCTGCAACAATAAATTACTTAATGGACACTGTTTCGTCCTTGTTTCAAACATTCATTGAAAGACAAGACTTGGTCCATTTGAAAGTTTATCTGCAAGGTAAACCTTGGGAGAAACGTTTTTTGCCAGCAGTCCAAATAACATACATGGAAATAGTTTTCATCTACTATAAAATAAAAATTTATACACAGATGTAATATTTAAAAAAAATTCTATTATATTCTATCATATCAAAAATATACTATCATATCATGAAGCAAGCACAATTAATAGACAGTACAAGAGTGACATATAAGAAAAACGTGGGCACAAAAAAATATAATAGTCTATAAGTTGATGGTCATTTACACACTGAAGCTTTACATAATGTACATGAAGATGCAGTAACTACTTGCGAAATTATTCCTTCCAATTACCTTTAAGTAGCGGGTTCTATACTCAACCCAATCCAAAATCTGTTCTATGTCTCCAATAGTAGCTCGAGCACGGTCGTGGATGCTAAATCCTCCAAACGAAGTGATACCTATGGGTGCCTTAAACTACCACAACAAACAATAAGCATTTTATAGAGTATTAGTGACAATACAATGAGCATTGTACAGTCTTAAAATGTTACACTTATCGTTATCGCTTACACAAATTCACTTTAAACTGAAATAAATGTGACCACACCCACACACACACACACTCACACGCATAATCAGATAAGTAAGAACTATTAAAGGTTAACACAGAAAATAGAACAATTATGGATTAAAAAATTGCTTTGCATAAATTATTTTTTCAGAAGAAATGTATTCGCATATTACAATTTATCAGCACTTCTAGCATGTGTATCATACATGGAAAGGAAATGCAAAATATGTTTTTTTGAAAAAAATAAAAAAAACCCGAAAATTTAAGAATGAAAAAGTCATATAATTACATATATTAGTATAATGAAGTTTTTCCGCTACGGAGAATGTAAATAATGTAAGTTCGTGTACACTTGAAGATCATAATGTAAAAATTACACATTTCATCATTCTTATACCCAACAACTGAACATTAAAAATTTTATAACATAGAAATATTAATTCTGCAATCAATTTAAAACAACAAGGTGTTCATTAGAAAAAAATTATTATTTTTATCTCATTTGTTTTAACCTATTTTGTTAAATAATGAAAACACAAAGAAATTCCACTTCGCACACACATGTATTTTAAAACACATGTACATCGTAAATAGATTTTGTTTGAATTCTGTAACATTTATCATTACAGATGTAATACACTTTCATTACAGCATAAAAACTGGTGATTTCAAATATGAAAAAGAAGGATTTTTTTTTTGAGAAACATCCAGATATGTGCAACATATTATTAATACCAGGGTGGCACACATACCAAAATTAACGTCACACATATACCAATACCATCGTAACGCATACCGATATTATATTCTTATATTTTGAGAATTTAAAACTTCAGAAATGTTTTTAGCTTTCTTTTCATTAGACTGGGACTTTTTCATAAGTCCGAGACTTAGGAATACAAATATATTAATCAATATGCATAACTGCATATTATAATGCAAAACTGCATATAATATGCAAGAGGGAAGGGTACATTTTGATAAAAAATGGAAAACCAGTTTAGTACAGTATATTACTCACATGGTTAAGATATTGTAGGTTCAAAATAAATTATTTATCACACAATGTTAAAAATTACAAGTATTAATGCCACATAATTATTTTTCATAACTTTCCCTAGTTAGGTATTAGAGAATCTGAGCATGAGATTCAAATTCGATAACTGCAAAGTGATAAAAATATTTTAAACATTCAATAGTAAATCACTGATTACATATCTATAACACATATGAAATTGCAAGAGAAAAGTTTTACACGATTTCAGTAAAACAAATACGATACCGAATTATATCGATATAAAATGAAGAAAACTTTATTGCGGAGAGACATACACAGATTTCAAAAAAATTCAAATGGTGGAAAGATTCTAAAACCAAAACATGAAAAACAATCACTAGGAGACATTAAATCAATACATGTTCATATAAATAATCTTAATGTTCACGAAGAAATACCCACTGTCAAATGTGTTTGAGAACTTAACTATAAAAAAACCTATTGTGAAGGAAAAAAATAATGATATTTACCAAAAAGTATTGACATTACGTACGTGCTTAAGCAAGAAACATTTCAAATAATTATAATCAGTTATTAATACACATCCATTTAACCAAAAAGGAAGTAAATATGTGCAGATGGAAAACCCCATGCTCAGGTTTCGAGAAACAATTGGGAATTTTAAATCCGTGAACAATATTAATGGTAATACAATACAGTGACATTTATAAATGTGTCATAAGAGGGGAGATTTTGCAGAGTTGCCGTAGGAAGAGAATTGGACACGTTTACTGAATTTATAACAGAATAAAGCATATAAAGTTCCATTAGTTCTATTATGAAAAGAATCATTAGACTAAATTTTAACGAATTAAAAAACTGTAGGTTCAAAACAAATAAAAATTTATCATGATTCAGGAAAAATATCATGTGTGACAAGTAAAAAAAAAAAAACACACAGACAAAATCAAGAGTGGTAAAAACTATATATAAACACAATAAAAATACAGAATAAGCATATTATACATATACGAAATCAGAATTAATAAAAACAAAGTACATCTTACAGTAACCTTGAAATCGAATCTTTAAGTTAGCATGTTTGTAAAAATCGATATATCTTAGTATTGCAAATAGGAATAGTGTGACTTTTAGGAAAACTACCGTTTCTTGAAAACTTTACTGTAAACTATTAACATCCATGGGTTGAAAAATATACTGTTGATATAACATTTACACATAAAAATAAAATTCAAAACAGACCTCATAATACATTCAAATTCTTTTGAAAGTGCACACAAGTAGGACATATAAGGATGTTAACGTTTGAAAACTATGAACACAACGTAAGTAAAGCTTAGTTAAAGATTTTTATTCGGATTTAACCAAACAATAAAGGTGATAATTCAATAAAATATTTTCATAGATCAATCAATACTAGTGTAACAGACCGAACAAGAGTACTCTCGCTCAGGCTGTTCGGGTATCGATTAATTATTCGTTTAGAGAATACACACAGATCAGAGAGACCAAGAAAAGGTAAGATAAAGATTCACACACGGAAACCGAAGCATTTTCACCCAACATATTAATTCATAATTGTTTTGTAACTTACACTTTTATGAGAATTTATGAATTCTCTTACAACAACCTGAAAGGGAACCATATAAGGAAGAAGCTTATGAAGCAATACTCTTACCCTAAAAAACAGAAACTCTGCTTTTTTTCCGTATTAAAACCGAGAACCAGTTTTGTTAAAGAACATATATTACACATTGTTTAAGTATTAGAATGATTGAAAAAAATCAAGAACTCACTCTGATGCAAAATTAATTCCAGTCCTCTAAAATGTTTGCTTAAAAAATATCCAAATATCTATCTGAAAATAAGTTGTTTTTTAAATTTCCTTTAAGTACATTTATGAAAATCCAACCTCGAAAACATGGATGTGTCTAATCGCTTAAGACTTCAACGACACAATTTTTAACTAAAATATTATTGCTTGCACTGTATAAGTACTTCATAAAGTTTGTATGTTTTTATGGTAATTTTGTTACAATGATTACATGCTAAGTATATAATAACTTAATGATGGGTGCGTAAAATATGGAATTAAACATTTACAGACAAATATTAAATAGGTGAATATACATTCAATAACAATTTTTAGACTTTTCATGAAATGATAAATACTTAAAATTACGATCATTACACTCATCTAAAAACATAAATATAAATTTAGGTCTAGTATAAATGACAATTTTAGTACAAGAAACTCAATTTATGTGAATAAAATTTTTTTTTTAATTTATACTTAGAGTAATCATTCCATCATTTTTTGCAGGAGATTTCCCTCGTTTCATGAACGATAATGAATGCTGCGTTGTTGAGCGTTGAAAAGATTCTAAAAATGAGAAAAACTATAATAAAAATACAGGAGCTGACAGTTATAATGCAATATTGTAAAATCTAGGTTTACATAAGAACATATAAATTATTTAAAATACCAGAGTGAATATTAAAGAACATTTTTCACAGTTGTTAAATTTGATAGTATAGATATTTATAGCTCACATTTCATTTTAACATAGAAAGGTTTCCTTAACAATTTGCTTAATGAGCTATGTAAACGGTATTGAATACAATTTTAGCCCCAGACAGGAAACCTATATTTTTACAATTTAAAATAGAATTAAATCAACACATATATAAAAACTCTTTGTCACATTAATATTATTTTCTTGGCAAATAAAAACAGAAGTTTATCTGAATTGCAATAAAAGCACGAGAAGGTAAATATGAACTTATTTCAAAATGTAAAAATCTTATAAGAATTTTGTATTTAATATTTTGTGATAGTAATAAATATAATAACTTTAACAGAGTGTCAAGAATATGAAAATTCAAACATTCATAATATTTATTTTAATGGAGCACTGCATTCGAACTTGAACAGCAACATTTCGTGGTTTCGAAATTTCTAATGAAAATATTTATATAATGAAGAGATTCTTCTTGAAAATAATATTTTAAAATGTTTTTAAAAATGTAATACTACATTATTCTAGTTAATATTTTTTACAATACAATGAAACAATTTTATTTCAACAATAACTTAATCAAATAATTATATGGAAAAATTACGTTACTTAAAAAAATAAAAGCTTACTTTTTAAAATTTGAATGTGAAGATACTTGAGACAACAATACACACATTCCTTATATATCCAAAACATCTTCCATATAATCACACTACATAACAAAAATTAATTTAATTCTGGCTGTTGCCAAATATCTACATGCATGTATAATTGTAATTTTTATAAATATAGAATTATACAATTGTGGCCAAGAGGTGGCAATTTAAGCTGATATTTGTCTAAAGGATTAGTAAGCAATTTTAATCACGAAGAATATTGATCAATACTCGTGCCTTTTTACTTAAATTTGAATCCAGAATTAACAAATAGTAAATTTGTAAAAATAGATGCTGTAATGTAACTGCAATTCATGCCCTTTTGGTGATGTGGACAAAAATCAAATGAGTACCGGTGTATGTGCATTTTCAGATTGACTGTGTATCTCATCGTATTGAAATCGCTCAATAAACTATTGAAAATCATACAAAATGAATATTTACGGATCCATGTACCAAAAATGTATGCCCAACAATTAATAATTACATGCATATCAGCACCCATTTGATTTTAGACTCTTTGGCAGTATGGACAAAACCCGAATAAATAACGATGCAAGTGTATTTCCAATCAACTGTATCGTCGACTGTATCATCTATAACGACTGTATCATGTATCGACTGTATCATTAAAATTGCTCAACTGGCCATTGGAGGTTATATAAAATAAACTTATAAAAATTCATGCAACGATAATTTATATTCAACAATCAATCATTAAATTATGTATTCATCAGCACCCATTTCATTTTAGCCCTTTTGACGACCATTTCATTTTAGACTTTTTGTATGAATGCGAAAAGTGTACCGGTACACGTGTATTTTTCCGATCGACTGTATCACCACCTTAAAATTGCTCGATAGGCTATAGGAGATAATATAAAAAGCAATTTGTAAGAATCCATGTAACAATAATTTATGTCAACAATCAATCAAAAATTATTTTCTCGATACTCTCCTGTTTATTAGTGGTTTCTATTTTTGTAATCAACCTTGTAAATATTTTTGTATACATATATACTTAAAAAATAAAGAAAAAAAAAGAAAAAAAATGTATTTATATATATGCATATTTTTATATATATGTATATATAATAGAATAAAAAATCTTTTTGTTTTTATATAGTTATATTAATACTATGTATATAAACTGTAATTTAAAAATATTTTCTTGTACTCTTGTTTGTATTGTGTATTCAAATTTTTCTTTATGTTTATTCAATCTCATGCAAATAACTCTCGTTGGGAGCAGTTTAACCTAAGCAAAATATTTTCTTAAATTTTTTATTTAAATATTCTTATGCTTTGAAATCATTATGTTAATCTCAACTAATGTTAGGTGTAGAAAATTTTCTTAGGAATAGAAGGTACATGGCCTTTTAGAATACCTAATAAACACTAGGACCTAATTAACACTAGATCCATTCTTCTGTTGCTTTAATACATACAGTCTTAATTGCCTAACAATAGACTTCAGAGTACGTAATATGTTATTGACTTCAGTTAAACTTGTAGTAAAAAATTTTATAGAATATATCAATAGAATAGAATATATCAATATCACATTTTTTCATGTATTCATATTGATTCTATATTAAATATTTTCTCTTCGCTTACAATAAGTGCTTTAAAATGAAAAGGATTACAAGTGGTAAATATAGAGAAAGATTTAAAGAAAAAAAAAAGTGTTCCAAAAATATAACGCACTTGATTTTAAAGATTTTATATACTATCAAATTCTGTACATAAACAATAAATTGGTATAAAAAAGGATTTTACATATTATCTAAATTTATGTTCTAAAATATGGCTTCTAAATAGTTTTATAATTTGACTGATGTTTACAAGTTATCTTCATTTCACAGAAGAAAAAATAATGATAACAGAAGGAAAAATAATGAATCACCTAAGAAAATGGTGATGATTCTGTACATTTTAGAAAGTTAATATTTTTTAAAACCATACTTTTTAAATCTTAATATTTGATTCCAAACAAAAATTATTAACCAGATGTTACGATATAAAAATAAAATTAATTTCATGATGTTAAGATTTATATTTTTACTGTTTTATATCTCTCGTTTTATTTCCATATTTGTAATTGGTAGTTATATTTATAATAAATAATAAACTTTGAAAGTGTATTATTTATTACAAATACTTGTTTTATTTACATAAAAACCTATTTTTAAAAACGAAGATTAAGATAAAAATTTTCCATTTTTTCAATCATTTATGAAAATATATAAACATTTAAATTATTCATTTTTAGAGTTAGAATTAGGTATAATGGAAAATTAATTAAAACTTGAGAGATCACAAGGGTCAAGTATTCACAGAACAAAATATATAATCTAATTTTAATAAAATCTAAATATAAAAGAAATATGTAAAAAAGTCATTGTAGAATTGTTTGAAATGCAAAAATTCCCTTATAAATTTAAAAAAGAAAAAAATAAGCATCCAATTTATTACTTATTTTAACGAGTCTAATTTTTATAATAATTTTCTAACTTCTTAAAATTTCAATTAAATAATATAGATTCCTTATACTTTAAACTTGTTGTGAAGTCACATATTTTTTTTACATATTTTTACCCCATCATATATATCAGGGGTGGCTAAGACGTCGACCACGAAGAAATTTTAGGTAGTCCACGCGACGTCCCAATAATGACCTCGGATAATAACAATTTAATCTATGACATAGAATCAATGAATTATTTAAAATAAAAATTTACTATTGTCTACGCCTTAAAACCCGAAACAAACTGTGCAAAAATTTATGGTTTAAAGATTTATGATTAAGAGTTTACGATTTAAAACCTAAAACGGACATGATGAGCGCGATTAAAACATTCAAAGAAACTAAAGAAAGGTATGCATCTCAATGAAGAAAACATGAATTGAGAAACTTCAAAAACATGGATTAAGAGTGCATCCATAATCCAAACCGAGACTTCGAAGAATTCGCTTAAAATTTACTTGTTTTGTTTGAAGAATTTGAAAGAAAATTCGCTGACTTAATAAGATTGAAAGAAATACTCAATTTTATGATATTTTCATTTAATAAAAAAATGTCAACAATGATAGTGTATCTGAAAAAATAGGACATTTAATAGATATCACATCAGTCACGGTCGAGGAAGAAATTAAGATGCGATATATTTCTTAAATCCAGAGCATATTTTGCACGATGCTGTTTTTTTTTGGAAATTAATTCTGAGGAATCGTTTCCAAATATTAAGAAATTTTGTATTTGAAATCATACTTTGGATCGAGGTATCTTTGTGAATCTGCTTTTTCAACCATGAACAAAAAACAGACATTGGTCGTTTTTAACCAGTTTTTGATATATGAATACTTTTATTATTTCCGTCAGTAAATTTTTATTTTGTAAATATTAAGTTTTTTTTTAGAAAAATTACATAATTTACCATTTTTTCTTGTTACCGAAAATAAATATGTACATTAATTTAGCTCTGCCATTGGTAGAACGCCTTCGGTTTTTTAAATGTGGAGTAGATCCCGGTCCCAAAAGTTTGGCCACCCTTGATATATATATATATATATATATATATATATATATATATATTAAACACAGCAATTAAGAAATTAATTTGATTGAAAAGGGGAAATTTAATTTTTTTATACATTGCTTATTAAGTGCTATAATTAAACAGTGTTTAACTATAAAAATCTAAATGAGAATAAATATAGAAAAATAAAACGTAATAATAAAGCTGTTGTTTTCTTAAAGCAGAGGATTCTGAAAATTCTCTCAGCTCTTTCAATTTACGCTCGCATTAGTTAAATCAACCGTAACCATTCAGTAAGTGAATTCCTAAATTGCGATTTCACGGCAATCCGTCAACTCTGGGGGTTGAACTTGAAGCCAATTGCCCCTACCAGGGGGCTCGGGATAGCCGGTAAACGCACAGAATTTTTTACCGACTGAAGCTGGGATAACCGGTTAAGGGGTTAAAGTTGATGCTAGATAATACTACTGGTTTTCTACTATATGGTCAGATATTGACATTAATTGAAATCTTGTTCCAATCTAAATTAAATAATAATTAAAAATAATTTAAAGCTTTTTGAGTTGGCAAAGATTTTTTTTTATCTAAATTTATTAAAAAAAGTTAGTAAATTTTATTTTTGTTGTGCGCTTTGCATATATGCATATACGAAACAAAATTATTTTACTTGTAATGATAAATCATTGAAAATTCTAAGTTTATTATTCTAATCTTAAAGTTTTGTGGTACTAAAAATTAATTACAAAAACAGATTTTCGGATATATAAATCCTGATTTAATTTTGTATTCCAATTCTACTTTTCTACATTTTTATGCAAGGTGTATTTCTATAAATTTTAATGAAAAAAATAAAAAATGTTATTTAATTTAAGTTACAAATTTCATATTACTTATAATTTACACTCAATAAAAAGTAATTTGAAATGAATAGGAAAATCAATTTTTTGAAATTTAACGAAATTAAATTTGTGAACTTTAATCCATATTGTAAGTTATATATATCTACGTTAAATTTATGAAATTTACTATTGATAGAAATTTAATTTTTTTAAAACACTTAAATTTTCAATTTCCAGAATATTTTTATGCAATAAAATTAAATATAAATATCGTTGTCTTCAATCCATTAAAAAAATAAAGTACAATAAGCAAAGAACTGAGAATGAATCCAAAATTAAACATTGACTTAACAAATGAAAAACTTAAGAAATATCGATACATTTGTGAAAAATAAGCTATAATTCAACTTTAGAATATATAAATATTAATACATTTGTGATATTTTCATAAAATGTGTTTCTTTTCCCAGATTTTAACGTTTATAAACTATTAAATTCATTGCAGAATTTTCAAATTAAAGTTAAAAAATCATACATCGCACATTTCTTATTTAATTTTTTTTTTAAATTTATGTTTAATATTTGTACTCACTGAAGTTTTCAAACTTTTATTCGGAAATGATTTTTAGATAAATAAATACAAACGAAGCCTATATTCCAAGGGCAATTTTTTATTTGATACTTTTGCAATCTAGACACAATATTAAAAAAAATCAGTATCTATCTCGTCAAATTGAGTTAAAAATGAGATAACAAAACATAACCATTAACATATATAATTATTTACTCACAATTGCATGGCACATGTTTCTATAAGTGCTTGAAAAGTTTCAGCTAATCAAAATACAATAAAAGAAGTTTTGACTGTATAATTTACGTACGTATGAAACATATTCTAATAATATGTTTATAAACAGCTCACAAGATCATTTATATCATTAATCTCTCCTATTAATTATCATATGTCTTGGAAATATGTCAAAATATTCCACAACATTAAAATGATCAACCAGATTACAGATTATGTCTAATGTAAAGTTTCGAACATTTAGTAGTCCCGAAACTTCAGCATAAATTCCTGCAAACGCAATCATGGAAATAACCTCAATAGCATAAGCTCTTCTCGCATAGTTAAATCGGTGTTCAGCATTAATAAAATACCTTCTGGTATTAGCTAGGAAACTACAATATGTATCGCTATCTGTAAAATTATGATTTAAGCCGTTATTAAATGCAGAAATCAATATGTCACGTCTGTGAACCATGATGATGAAAGCAGCATTATACGGATATCCCATAAGATTATCCTCCATCAAATCGAGAAGATCCGAAAATTCTTCTGGATTCTCCAATCTCCTGAACACCACATTGGCAATATTCAATATTTTTTCTGAAATTCTTCTTCTTCTTGAATAACTGATACCGTGAAGAAACATTGAAAAGAATTTTATGTTTCAATACTTCCAGAATCTGTCCTAATAACTTCAGTATTTCGCATTCATTATTGGTGTTGGCTTCTCAAATGAGTTATTAGCTGACTTTAATATAAACAAACGTACGATAGCAAATATTTGATGCCGTTCTCTGCGAAAACTAATAAGTGATATAAATTTGTTAAATAATTTGTATTTAATTTGAAGACAAAATAAAAATATTAAAGTTTGGTTATTACACTTTACTGACGTTATTCTAAAATTTGGTGAAGCTTATGCCTTAAATTCATTTTATATGGTTTTACCAAATGTGTGATCTCACGTATTAAATGCGTTCACTTTCTTTTGAACATGATTCTATACCTCTAATATTGTTACTAACTTATTTTAAAATATGTTTTCATCACTTTTTATTCCATGTTAGATATCAATTTAATTGTTTTTTTGAAATTATAAAACAAGTTTTTTTCATAAAGCTAATATAATGACATATATTTTCATAATTGAATTTCATTTAAAGTCATACGTAGGTAACAATTAGTACACTTTCTTTTCTTATATTTACAAGTTAATACGACAGGTGTTACGTAAAGGGAAATCACAAGCCTCATTGTGGCCATGGTGGTGTGGTTGGTAAGGACGTCATTTTTGTTACTTGAAGGTAGTGAGTTCGATATCTGATTCATCCTAAGATCCATCGTGTTCACAAATGGTGACTGGTGCATGTAATATATATCATGGACATAATGTCCTCCATGTTCTCATTCCAAATTAATACATATGGGAGTGTTAGAAAGCAGGCCTTGGGTCTTCCATTTAAGAGATGGGAAACCTAACAAGTCCCAAAGCCTGGCTCCAACATTACATTTTGTCTTTATTTAAATGAAAAATTACTAATCAGATGCACAGATTGAAACAATGTCTTAAACCATGCATTAAATATATTTCATCGAGCAGATGAGAAGACATATATATGAACATCTAAACTATTATTGCTTTCATAATTTATTTTTACTATTTAGTAGAAATGTGCTTTTTATCCATTGACTTTTCCTCTATAAATAATATGCAGATATTTTTTTAAAAATTTAACATTAATTTTTTTCATAAATCTTATAAATAAACTTGTGTTAAGTCATAATATTTTATTTTTTGGAGTAAGAAATATTAATTAAATACAGTAATTAATACAAAGTAATTAATACAATACACTGCAATAGTATCTTAAACAAGTTTTCATTAATACTTTAAGGAACAATCTGGAATACTATAATATATTAACATCGATATCTTTTTTATTCTCTTAAAATTTCAAAACCAAATGTTTTGGATTAGTAAGTGAAAATTTAAATATTTACTATAAACTTTCGCTGAATAAAGAAATAAAATGTTGATAATATCGTAAAACTTGTTGATTGATTAACCTCTTTTATGATAGAATATTCCTTTAAAACAACTTTAGATACGTGTTTAGGCTGACAGAAAAATAATAGACATGTGACTAAGAAGTATTAGGCTTTATACTTG
>JAPDSC010129194.1:6320-42669 GCA_026290005.1 Latrodectus geometricus
ATATAATTTCTTAAAATAATTATAATATCTTAAGATAAATTATTATTGCATTAATCAATCTAAAATTACTCAAATGTTGGAACACTTCCTGAAAAATACATCATTACAAAATTTTCGGAAATGCTGAATGATGCTAATACAACAGCGTCATTGAACTGTAAAAATTTATATTATATTAACTGATATTTTGGCATATGATTATTTTTAATTAAAATATGATGAATGGTATTAACGTTTTTATCAAGTTTAACATATAGTAGAAGATATAAAAATTTTAAATTTGTTATTTTTGTCTTTGTCGCACATGTTTTCTAAGAATTATTTCATTATAATTAAGGATTGTTGAATCAATTTGAATTGATCATGATTAAATTTATTTTTTTTCAAACTTTTGATAGTATAAAATTATACTAATAGTTATTCATTACTACTAATTATATTAATAGTTATACATTAAAATTAAATCTCTGTAACTTACTGTTTTTAATTAAACATTGTTTATTTCTTGTATTAACATCGGTTTAACATCCTTTAAAAATTAGTATAACGTGAAAGGACACAAGAAATGGATTGCAACATTGAAACTAAAATTATGTAATAATATTGCTATGCAAATGTATTAACTGAATAGTTTGTTAGTATTTAGATATATGTTACTCCATTTGGGATGCTGTCTTTGTATTAGAATATAATAGTTCAAAATTACAGGTATCTAGTTCATGTTAGAGAGAGTATGTTAAGGGAATATCTCTATGTGAGGGGAAAATCAAGTTTACAGAAGTACATAAACTGTATTGTAAATGGACTGCTTCTGTGTTCACTATCTAGTGTTTAAATGCATGTATTTAAGCAATGAAATAACAAATTATTTTAAACTTCAACATAGCTTTCAAATTAAAAAAGTAATAGCATAAGTTGACAGCACTAAATTACTGTCAATGTATCACCAGAATGGTCTTATTTCATTTATATAAAATTATAAACATTGAAATTAGTTTGAAAAAAAACTCGATTTATTGTATGTAATCAGTATTGCATATAATTATACAATATCAGAATAGGTCACAATTTTTTATTACCACCAAACTGTAGTTTATAATAGATCATTAATGATATAAAATGTGTGTGCATTAGTTAATATTAATATTATTTAAAAATAATAATTTATCAGCTCAATTAAATAATGATATTTTGCATTATGTTACATTTACAAAAATTAACCCATATCCGATTTTTCCTGAATTAGGGATGTGAGTATTTTTCATGCAAAATAAATGTTTATTAAAATTAGAGGAACGTTGTATTGTTAAAAAACCTTTGAGATATAATAAATTATCAAAGACTCAACATCTTGTTTTATGAATTCAATATATTTATAAATAAGTTATATGACCTAATTACATATATATATATATATATATATATATATATATATATATATATATATAATTTAATTATTAAATATCTGCATAACTGTATAATGTATAAATGTCATTGCACATAATTTTAATACGTTTGAGAGTTTAGTGTATGATTATACATTTTATCATCTTAATATTAATAATTTTCCATATTTGTTATAATTAAATTAATTTAATTTTTTAAGAATTAGCATACTATAATTGGTTATGATAAATCATACCATTAAATTATTCTTATTGCTCTTTTAATAATATATGCTATTTATTCCTGAATAGCTAAGATAATTTACTTTGAAATGAGTATTAATTAAGTTATTTATTTAATATAAATAGAATTTCATTTTAAATTTTATAGGTTTTAAATTGAAAATCCTACCAAGCAATTTAAAGACCAGTCAAAAACCTTATTTTGTGTTAATAAAAATATTTTTAAAAATACTCTAATTGATAAATTAATTATATCAAACTTTTACTTAGATTGTGAATTAACAATGACAAATAATTTCAAGCAATTTTTTTTCAAAGAATTTTGCTGGCATTGAAATGGACTCTTAATAACAAGAAAAATTAAATGGAGTAAAATAAAATTAGCTTCCATCTTAAATATTTTTAAATTAAGAAAGTGACATTTATTAAAACAAGTCAGAGATCTTTTATTTTTAATTTACCGGATTGGAAAAAATAATAAAACAAATTAAAATCTTGAACAGAAAACTCACCATCGATTTGTTCCTGCTCAACCCCCAACACTCCCCTCCTTCTGTCCCAACTCCAGAATCTCCCGTTTCCTCACTCCCAAAAGCCTCGTGGACTCCAAGCCAGACGGTGCTGTATTAAGGAAAAACAGGATCTCGCTCCGGGAACAACACAACACAAGTTGAACTGTGCCTGGATTCTGTCTCAGTGCACAACATAAAACTGGAGGAAGAGCTCCCATGTACTTTTAAAATGATTCTTTTTACTGTCGTCCAATAAATAGATAATTGAAGTGCACAGGATTAATTGCTCGTTTTTCTACTCGGAAGTCTTTGAGTTGTTAGAAGGAGATCGAAATGGGAATTGTGTTTGGAATACCACATTTGAAGTGTGGGTTCATACTTGAAGTTTTGACGATGATCTTGTGTATACTTCAGGAGGGATACGCCGGTATTATAGGTAAATGTTTATAAATTTTAATATCATGTATCGATTTTCTTTGTGAATATGTTTGTTAATAAATAATAAATGTGATTTTAATTAAATTGAAAGCGTGCTTATGAAATGAGATAATATATAAGTTTATTTAATATTTTTTATTGAAGTTTTATAATTGGTATAAATAATCTTTTTCATTAAAACTGACAATTTCGAAGATGATTGTTTGAAATAAATTTCTTCACCCCTTACAACACATGTATATATATATACCAGATTATAAATATATATATAGGTTGCTTATAATACATATTTTAAAACAAAAATAAATTCCGAAATAGGGGAAAATATAATAGAAAGTTACATTATATAATATTTTATTTTTAGACCTACGTAAAATATAATAAATAACTTAAGTCATGTATATAACTGTCTGTATTAATAATATTAAAAACACTATTTTACCAGATTAATATATTTATGGAATATAAATATTAAGAATGAAAAAATTGTGTATACACGCAGTAATAGTGTGTATTATAAAAATGATGTACTCTATTTGTACACCATTTTTCCTCCTACATTTTATGCATGTCAATTTTAAGTATTAATTTAATTGAATTTAAATGCATTTTTAAATATATCTTGCATTTTAAATGATTATTAAATTACAGACTAACACTCTTGTATCCGGTATGTATTATAACCAAATGTAAAAATTTTTTAATTTTTCTAAAATTACTCATATTTGTGAATTTATTTAAGTTTTAAAAATTTATTTAAGTTTAATTACAAGACTTTGTGAATTTATTAAGAGTTTATTTTATTATCAAAAGGTTAGTGGTATCATATATTTCAAGTATTAAATGATATTTCAGAAAATTTAAAAATATGTCTTTGCTTTTAGATTGAAAAATTATTTCGATATAAACATAAAGAAGGAAATTATCTTTCATTAAACTGCTTTAATCTTCTGATGACTAATTTAAAACGTGAAAATGTTCATATATTTATATATATATATATATATATATATATATATATATATATATATATATATATATATATATATATATATATATTTTATATTTATAACCATTTATCTTAACTGGTAAATTTCAGTTAAGAAAATGGTGAAGTTCAAATCGAAAATGATTCTCCTTATTATGAAGAAATATTGATTTATTTATTGAATAAAAATGTTAATACTATAGATTATTAATTGAGTAGACAAATTTTATACGGGCTTTTCTTCCTCATGTAAATTATAGAATTATTTAAAAAGAAACAACCCCTGTAACTATAACTAAAAATTGAAGATTTAATTTTAAATTTTACTCTATCAAAGATTAGATATCTTAATATATTAGAATATAAAAATATTTATTAAAACTATTTTGGTTTCTTTTATAAATGGGGTCATATTTTCTTATTCACTTAAATATAGTATATTTAACGAAAAAACTAAACGATTTGTTAACGAAAAAACTTTGTCATATTAAATTATTTTTTCCAATTTGTTAGTAGCCTGACACAAATTATAAATTGAGGTTTTAATTTAAAATATTATATTTGAAAATATTATCTCAAAACAAATTCTTCATTTTTTTTTAGTTTTATATTAAAAATTTTGATATTTAATTATGTCGAATATTGATTAGATCATTGGTCATAATTTCTTATTGACTTAAATATAGTATATTTTACGCACATTTTTTGAAGGTGCACTTTGTCATGTTAAACTATTTTGTCCAATTTGTTAGCAGCCTTACACAAATTATAAATTGCGGAATTAGTTTTAAATATTATATTTCAAAATTAAATTTCAAAACTAATTATTTATTTTCTTTATTTATATATTGAAAATTTTGAGTCTTAAATATGTCGAATATTGATTAGATCACTATAGTTTTATATAATCATCTAATCAATATTGCTTGGTGAATAACCAAAATTATTAATGCTCCAAAATATTTCAAGGAATGTTTTTCTTGTCGGGAAATCGCTTCATAAAATATAATTCATTATGATTCCAAAATTTTTTTTTATTTTTTCCCGATAATTAAGGTGATTTTTAAAATGGATTTATTTTTTCAAAATTGTTTACACTTTTTATTTCAATATTTCAAAATAAAACCTTTAAGGGATCCTTAAGATGAAAATCTTTCAAAATTTGATGAAGAAATCTTTCAAATATTACTGATTAATATTTTATTACATTTTAAAAATTTAATATCTAAATGAATTAATTATATAGTATTGTAAATGCTTTCATTCTTAAATAACACAACGACAATCTCTCATTTCCTATAATTTATTACTGTTGCTCTTGCTTCTTAGAGTGAGTATAATAGAGAAAAATTTGAACCAACATTTGCTGAAACACAGACTTAAGCGTTACTTATAAAAGATGCTTTTACATAATTGGCATAATTCCAGGAGTATCTCAAAGCAGTTTCTGCTGCCTCAGTGATCTAAAACTTCAACTCATTCTTCAGCAAAATATGGATCTGGTTTCATTCGCTAAGCCTCAGAAAACGGATAAATGGCTGCTTACCAAGAATGCCCTCATTTTATCACAAGAGCGCTGGGACGAAACAAATACTGTCGTTATCATACTTTTATTTACACACTTTCTCCTGATTGTGCTGTGTAACAGAGCAGAAACCTTTAAATGATTTTGGAATTCCAAATTACAATGTTTCAAATAACTTTTAATTGTTGCTGTCGGAAACTTTTTTTTCATTTAACTTTTACACGAGAGTATATTTTTAAATAAATTTAGTGAGTATACATGTTGCTGAGCAGAAGAGCTGGTCAAGATTATAAAAGTATATTTCGTGTAAAAAATATACTCCTATATAACTTGATTCTAATTAGAATGTTTTTCTAACCTAATTAAGATTCTCAAATATTATACATGAATTATGAAGTGTAAATACCTCGGTATCTATAATATTTGTAGAAATACTATTTTTATTTTTGTTGCTTTTGCAAGGAAGAATAATTGTTGATTGAAACAATTACAAAAATATAGTTTGTCTCTGAAACTATTGCTAAGATTAATATTAAATCTCCAATGATATTTCCATCCTGTCTTGATTATTAAATAATTTAAGACGTAGATGAGATAAAATGTTTCATTTATAATATATAATTTTATCTGGTACGTGACATTTTCATTGATAATCTAGAAATAATTTATCTATGACAAAGATGCGCTTTGTTCCATATTGTTATTAGTACTAATTAATGTAATCTTATATATGATGTCAAATTTTACTTTTACGATAATTCTTAAGTTGATGTTTCTTTAATTATCGAATAGTATACGTGTTTGCAAAATTCAAAGCAATACAGATTTGAAATAGCTTTAATATATATATATATATATATATATATATATATATATATATATATATATATATATATATATATATATATATATATATATATTTATATATATATTTTATGGTTGACTGTTTTCGAAAAAAGGCAATAACTGTTAAATCCATAAATTTACAAATATATAAGTGCTACAAATTCGTCATCATTTTAAGCGTTTCTATAAAATATAATATCAAATTAAGTTATATATTTATAATTCACCTAGATACTTTTTTTTCAAAAAGTATCAAATAATCTCTGTATGAACGTAAATAATTTCCATAAAAGATTTAAAAACTATCTCAATTAAGTTATTAAATTTAAAAACTCAATTTATATAGATAAATCTTAATATCAATGATTTCACTATCTCCTTTAAAATAAATAAATTAAAACGTTTGTTTAAAAATTAGTAGTAAATATAACTTACGATAAATGAATTAAGAGCTATTCATATAAATAATTGAATTTAAAAACTGATATGCAATGATTTTAAAATAGACAGTTATTAATTGCTTTAATGATAATCTGCAATGCATTAACATTTTTGAGCATTTTTCTTTAAACCATATAGAGCGTACTTTATAAAAGCAATAAATTATGTTGTGTTTGCTATTTTATTTATTTACTATCTATTAGCAATTCAATATATTTAACCAAAACTGTCTTCCTTTTAAATATATAAAACTTATTTCAAAAGTGAGTTTTATTTTTAATGTAGTATATTGCGCTAACATTTAAAAAATGTTTTTCTACACATTATGCTAGTATAAGAATTTAAAATTTATACTTTTAAAATATGATTAAATAGGGGTCACTTCAAGAAACTTTAAACTCCATCGCTACAATAAGCTTAAATATAACATGTGATATCAATTCAATGAAACTGTATAGACAAATTTAAATCTAAAATTTTAAGCGGAGACTGTCCTCATTAAATCATTAAATATACTTTTATCACAAAATTTTAAGAATATTTTAAGTACATCTATGAAATAATATAGACTGATTATATTATATTTAAAAACAATTAACATGTTATGAGGGAATTGATTGACTTATACGTCCACTTGACTCTTTATTAAATAAAATTTAAATTTGGTTAAATTAAATTAATAAAATTAACTAAAATTAATTATTTACTTTTGAGTTTAATTTCTATAGTTGATTTCAATTATATAATTCCTACCTTTACAACAAAAACAATTTTTTTTAAAAGTATTTTTATATAGTGTGAAGAAACGATAAACAATAATTGAAATATTATCAACACGAATGGTAATACTTAAATAAGAACAACACGAACATTTTTAGGTTAATCTTTTATAATGACGCTAAATTTGCTCATAAAGTAATTTTATATATTTAGGTTACTACATAGATAAATTACTGAAGAAAATAATGTACTATTTTGTATGAAAATGCATTTAAAGACTTGCTTTTCAAATGCAAATAAGCAAACACCTTAGTGAAATTTAATTTTTAAAAAGGACATTTTTACAGGACTAAAGCTTTTAAATAATGCTTTAATGAAAACAAGAAAAACATTTTAAGACTAACTTATGATTATTATTGTACCATATTACGTCTCCAAGTACTCCACCCACATTGTTTACGATAAACATTAATAACCATGTATTTTATCCCTGATCACTGAACTGCAGTATGCTTATGGTTTTATTCATTTTTCTTGAAACAGTTTGTTGAGTTTATTTATTCCACATTTTAGTCATTATAAATCATTAATAATAGTGACAGTAACCGCTTAAAGCGAATTTCCATCAATGAACACGAATCGCGTTATTGCTTGTTATCAACCGTGATCGTAAATGGAGGTGTATGCTAATGCTGCACAATGGATGTACTTTTTAGCAAAAGAATTCTGACGAATGATGTATTCTGGAAAGAATAAGCTCTTTGTTAGGTTTCACTCTTTTCATAACAAATGCGTATGCTTTAAACTGTCAGATGTTTAATTCGCTCGGGAAATGTATGAGAAATTTTGTGAAAAATGACAAATGGAAAGAACCTTGCTCTTAACAACTATCTCGTAAATAAAGGAATTCGGGATAATTATTTTACACCCGCTGAACGTAACTCATTAAGAAAACATAATTCGTTGCAGAAATGTGAGTAATGAATTCATTTCAAAAATTTTGATAGTCTCACATGGGAAAGCATAGTGTATGGTAATGGTACTGTTAAGCTAATGACATTATTCTGGTTTATGTATCTTTGAAGAGAGTATCTCTACTTAAATTTTTGTAATTCCGATTGTAATCTCAAAACTCTGAGTATTTTTCAAGTATTGTTATAAATTGGGATTTAATTTATTCTTGCACTTGTGCAACAACCGAACATTTAAAAGTTGTTATTAAAATTATTAAGATCAATAAAGCGATAAATATTAATATCATTGTTAATAATAATTTAGTATACTTAATATACTAAATACACACACATTATATATATATATATATATATGTGTGTGTGTGTGTGTGTGTAATGTAATGTAATGTATTGATGTATGTATGCATATCCTTTGAATTCCCATTTAATGAAAATTGTCACAAGTTGTATATATAAGCTACTTACAAAAATATTTTAAAGTCGAAAACCTTACAACTGTAACAAGTAGTAACGTATTTCTGATTCAAATCTTGTGCAGTGATGTCTGGAATGATATATTCATGCAAAATTGCTCTAAGGATTTAAGCAATCATGTTACTAATTTACTAGTTTATATACTCGTTAAACAAGAATCATTTTTCAATTTGAAATTTTAAATTGTGGTGATTATTTATCCGAATGATAGCGTTATTTTTTTCAAGGACAATTTCGGAAGTTCAAAATATTAAACCAACATGGAAATAGATGATTAGTTGTAAGGCCTCAACTATAAAGAATCATTTTTTTCAGGGCTATGATCTTTAATGAGAGTGAATTATTTCCAGAAATTTTCATCATGTTTAAAATTTTAATCAGAACTGAATTTTGAATACCATTTATTAAAGATTATTTTCACATGCATGATTCACAAAACACATGTTTTTCTTACTTTTACGATTAATTTTATATTGAATGGAAAGAATTTAAAAACAAAGTTTGTGTTCAATGCGAATTAATGAGATACTATTGATAAACTCAGAAAAACAATTTATTATCATAATTTTTTTTTTGCGAAATTTGACATAAATATGCAAATGAAATTACAAAAATAATTTATAAATTGTCATGAAATCTATCAATCAATCAATTTGAATGTATTTAAGGCATATATTTAATTAAAAGAGTGGATAGTATTTATATGAACATATTGAAATGATATAAGTTATACTTTGTATAAGATATTTTATCATTTTCTATAATATATTTCTTTTTGGTTTCGATTTAAATAAGTGATTTTTTTTAGTTCCTTTCTAATAATTTAACATTTGTTTTGTTCAAATATCATTGTTTTTATTGAGGGAAATAAATAATTATTAGAAACATTTTGGTGTTTCTCCCTTAGTAAACGCTTTTTTATGTATAAAAACTTAGATTTTCAAATATATTTTAGTCATGTCATTTATATTTATTTAATGATTCAGACATATTTATGATATTTAAAAAAATAATATTTAATTTCATAATCAAATATGCATATTTATATATATTTATTTATGAGTGTGTTATTCGAATTTTACCATTAAATAAAATCTTTGCTATTAAAATTCATTATTTTTATCTGCCATTCATATTTATATTTAAATTATTTGTGAGATAATTATTTTTAGGTATTATGTTTATTCAATCAAGTAGTTGATATGTTATTTCTATCTTAATATAACAGATTTAGATAGTCACAGAGTTACCTCAATAATTTAGAATAATAAAAAATAAATTAAAATTTTATCTTAAGAAGCTCATTATTTTTATAATCAACCCTCTCTTGATGAGTAGTTGGGAAATATGCATATTTCCTAATTTTTGCAATATGTCATTACAGATCAAATGATAAATTAAAAATTAAAAGAGATAGATGTTAAAACTAATGGGAAGCAAACAATTATAATTAATTCAAAACAATCAATTAATAAGATTAATGGTCAAAATTTTTAAAGCACACTATATAAAAAAATTCTGAATGAATTTATAATTAAATTAAATTTACGAATATCTCCTTGCAATTTTATGAATGCATTCATTATTTTCTGAATGAATATTTCATGAATATTTTATTATGTTTTTAAAATCAAGTAGTTGATATTTCGCTTTTATCGATGTTTATTCAATCAAGCTGTTGCTATTTCATGATTATTGTATGAATGAATTTTTATGAAGGAATATTTTATTATGTACATTCAATCATGTAGCTGATATTTCGGTTGTATATAACAGATTTAGATTTCCCCGAAATCCTAGAATAATAGAAAATAAATTAAAAATTTATTTTTTACGGTCATTATTTTCATAATCTGAACCTTCATGATGAATGCATGGGGAATATCCATATTTCACATTTTTTGCAATTATAGCTCAGTAGATAAATGCGAAGTAAACAATTATAAATGATTCAAAAATATATGAATCAATAAAATTATTCATTGAAGTTTTGAAGAGTACTACCTAAATACTTCTTATAGATGAATATCTCATTTCCTTACATTTCTGATAGTTGCATAAAAATGTGATTAGGGAATATGTGAGGCAGTTTTAAATTCTAATTAAATGACAAGATTACTGAATTTTATTAAAATTAAGTGGATAAACACAGTATGTAATCTACTTTTAAATAAAATTAAGTTTTATTTAAGGTGCTTAGAATAAATGTATTATGTCACGATTAAAAATTGCAGCTCCTCCTTTGTAACTCCAAAAACCATTACCGGCGACGAAGCAAATTTCGTCAGAGCCCCAAAAAGATGTGTCGGGCATTAAGAGTCGCATGGTTCATTTCATTAACACAGCATGTGAATAACTAACGAAGAGTTCCAAAAGATGCAAATTATGTTATTGTTACTGTTATCTCATTAGATGAATAAACTGCCTCGCAGAATCATAAAGGTTATTTAAGAATTAATAAAGAAGTTAGAGCTACCATTTCGTACTCTCTCTAAGCCGCGTCTTTATCTTTTATTCAAAGCCATGAATCAAAACGAAATTTTTGGTAGAAATAATTAAAACTGTTCGCGTTACTTAGAAGCTATTCTTTCGCAACCGGATTATGGAACTAAGCTTTTGCAATATATATCCAGCATGTTGTATTTATAGTCTCCATAAATTTAGAAATAAACTCATTTGCTATCTGAAAGGAAAATTATATTTGGTTTTAAACATTTAGTATAAGTTGGCGACTATAAGAACGATTTATTTTCTGCACTAACTAATATCTTTGAGGGCACCGCTTATTTGTATGGTATTAATATATTAAACGCACATACAGAAGGAAACATCCTGCTGTAAATTAAAATTCGTGAAATTGTATAATGTCTTACCATTGTAATAATAATGCACTTACCATAACATTCAGGTGAGAATTGCTTTTCCCTTTGTTTTACTAAGTCTCGTTGCGTTTCTTTGTGAGAAAATGTAATAATACATATTTATATATTTATATATTCTACTATTATATCATATATTTATATTATACTTCATTCAAAATTTTCAGTCTTGAATAAGTTATTATACATGTGCATCGTGTTATTTATATTTGGTTTAGTATATATACAACACAATTTTCTCTAAGTTTTTGTTTCAAAGACTATAGTACATATTTATATATATAAGGTAGCTTATAATTCACCTTCAAAAAATATATAAATTTTGAAATGTAAAAGCATATATTTGAGATTTTATTAACTATATTAAATGTACCTTTCAAATAGTTTAAAAGTAAAAATTTTATTATTTTCGTATCAGTAGTTTCCTAAGGATGTACACAAAATATCTTAATAATTTAGTTACATCTTAAAAATTAATTCTTGAAATAAATGTTATTTAAAGATTAATTTTATTTACTTTAAAACATTTTGATGAAATGCCAATTGCTAATGAAATAAACATTAAAAATCCTGTTTTTTCTTACGATTTCTTATGAGTTTGTTGCAACTAATTATGTAGTAAATTTTATACAAAAGTGAGCTCTGATAATAGAAATAATTATTCTTTAATACTTTTTTTTATTATTATTTCATTTATTTTTGCCAAAATGTTTCATTTATTGAAAAGAAGAACACAAACACTATCTTATACTACAACAAAATATTTTAATTTAAGCAAATAAAGTGCTTAGTGACATTCTCAAGCTAAATTTTCGAACAAGTTAAATGAAACATTTTTGTTAAAAATTTACTATAGCAAAAAATGCAATAAACAGAATTAGAAAATTTAACATGTTAATAAATTTGAATTATATTAGCCCTTATTTGATAATTATTTATTAAATGGTTAGTTTTCTCCGTAGCGAGTATTAGGTTAAATGCGAATTTTTTTTTTGTCTTTCTTTTTATAAAAGACCAAAAAAATTCTGAATTTTTTTAAAAATTTATTATGATTTCTATACAATATTTTGCTGATTATATTTGCACATACTAATACCGTCAACCAGTTCTAAAATGATTTTATTATAATGGCTTTTATTTTGTTTTGGAAATCCAAACCATATATTGAAATCTTTTTTATATATTTGAATTAAAACATGACATTTGAAGTCGAAATAAATAATCAGTGACATGTATATATTCACCCATAACTTAAAAAACAATTTGACATGCAATAATAAATAAAAATTAGCAGTATTAATTAAGTTATTATCCGAAGTTGTATATGAAATATTTTCTGGTATTAAATGGTTAAAGATAAAATAAATTTTATTGAAAAACTTGATATAAGTAAATTATTTCGCATTGTTAACTGTTAAATGTCTGTTTTTTCATGATTAAAAAATATTATTGGCTTAATTAATTTATTATTGAATAATTTCATACATTTTTGACCTTGCATTTATTCCAACGTATTCCTGTTCTAAGTATTAGAAACATTCTGTTTTTGTGAGGCTAATCAGGATCAAAAGTGGCATAGATAACTAGATTTACAAGAATATGTTAGGCCTCGTGGCCTGGTTAATTAGTGCGTCTTTCTCGTTACTGAAGGTAGTGAGTTCAAATTCCGGCTTATCCTAAAATCCTTCATGTTCACTAATGGTGATTGAGACACGTAAGATATGTCGTGATCGCAATATCCTCCATGTCCTCCCTTTGTACGTATTAATAACGTTTGGGGAGTTAGGATCTTAGTTAGTGTTAGGCTTTGAGTCTTCACTGGCTTCCTATCTCTAATTTGGGAAACCAAGATGGTGCTGTTATCTATGAGCCAAACATGTATTTTGACTTCCGTAGTAAAGGGCGCTCTGTTCAAAAAGGGAAGGCGCTCATTTTAACTTCATGTAGCCAGTCTCTGACAGGCTTCGCCAAGTGTTATAAGTAACAACAACATAATAATATTTTATGTTACACTAATGGTAGGTACTCTATTTTCTAAGTAAAAAGAGACACAAACAAAAACTACTGAACTAAGAATATAAATTATAATTTTTATAGAAATTCGTAATAATAAATGCGAATGAAAATTCGAGTAAATACGTACAAAGGTGATTAGAGCTTCGATATACGATCTTATTTTTCAATGCAAATCTGTGTGACTACCAGAAGATTAAAAACGTTTTTGAAATCCACCAAATTTTCATATATTCTGAAGCAAAGAAACTAATCTCAAGTATTTATTGAATCATCAACGTGTCACTTATTTATTTACTGGTTGTGAGTACTATTATGAATGAAAAAAATAGTTGTCAAAGAACATTCCAGCTGCAAATGACTAAGATTCACAGATTATATATCTATATATTTAATGATCAAGTGTAATATAAAGCGATCTCTCAAAGTGCAAAATCTAGCATTTCGATGTTTTTGAGAAGACAGCAAATATTGCTAATCTATGATGACCTCTTTGTATTTATATTCTATACCATCAGTTACACGAATTTTGAATTTTCGTATACATTTTTTTAAAAAAATATGGTTAAAGTAGTACCGACAAAATATCAACTATACTGACATTTATCAGAATGAAATGTAGTTTAGTCATTGGTTAAAATTTATTGAATTTCAACATACTAAATGATTATATTTGTTAAAATATCTGAAAAGCTTTAAACTCGCACTGTCTGCCCCAGAACAACAATAAATAGTACATATTTGATTTTGAAGTATCAGAATCTTAATAAATATTGCTTTGAATCATCGTTCCGAATCTCAATTCATTCAAGACATCCTTCAGTGCCATTAAGTTTCTAACTTTGCAATAATTTAGGAAGCAGTATTATTGTTTTCATTTAAATGACAAATTGAATGAACCGATATAAAATTATCATTGTTGATGATAAATTTGAGAGGAAAGTGATTAGACATATGTATTGATCTGCGTACTAATGTTACCTGAATCTTAGCGAAAACAATTTTTTGGTATTTTAATTCGTGATGATAAAACAAACTTCTCATAACATTTTGCTTTCACAAACATGAAAAAGTATCCATACGAGGAATACTGATTATTTGATAAGCACTATAATGGATCAATAATCAATATGGCAAACATTTTCCATACGATGGAAACTCAGAAATTCCATTACTGTCATTTTTCATATTATACTTATTTTGGTTACTTCTTCTTTCCTTGAGGTTTTCTCTTTTTCTTTTTTGAAATATACTTTTTTGTAATTTTACTACTGCATAACTATTTTTAGACTAGAATGTTCATTTAATAGGTATACAGTACTGAAAAATATTCACTTCCTGTGAATTATTTTTACAAATATCTCTAAGCAACTAATATATATTTAATTAATCATTTTTTGAAAATCATTTAATATGAAATGAGGAAAGAGATAATAGTTGTATTAATTAAATTATTCAGTTGTAGAGCTTGAATTTTCTAATCTTTAATAATGAAATAATTGAATTTATAAACAAAAATTCCATCTTTATTTTAATATGTTTATTGTTTAATTATATTTATATATTAACTGAAGCACTTTTTATTTTCAGAATAATATATTTGTGTTTTATGAAAATTTAATACATCTTGTCTTGCTAAGGAAAGATTATATTTCCCCCTCTCAATTTTGAAATATTTTATTTGTTAGCTTAATAATATAAAACACAAACAGATACGATTTCATATTTTATTTCTACATTTTTGAGTAAATTTTATATATTGTACGGACTGATAAATAATCTGAATAGAACTTATTTATATAAAAACTTAATAAATTAGATTGGATAAATTTGTTTAATGTAATCACGTAAATGTATTTAATTAGAAAACAGTAAATTAACTTTGAAAGTAAGTGTTGTATAAATAATTTATGAAAGTCAAGTGAGGATGATAAGACACTTGAATAATTTTTCATGAGTTAATTTTGTAAATATTTGTATTAAAATTTTAAATTTATAAGTTATTCTTAATAAAAGTATATATTATAAATATCACCATTATTTTAAAAAATGTGCTCAATAAAATGATAAATAGCATAGAATTTATAAAATAAAGAACATACACACAGAAACACACATACTCATTTCTAAAATAGTGTTAATTTACTGAGTCTAATCTTAATACAAAAAAAATAATTACAAATATGCAAAATAGTTATTTAAAATAATAGAATATTAATCAAAACTTATTATTTTCTTCATTTTAAAGGTCTCTAAAAGTTATGCACTACTTTAAGAAATATATTTTTGCATTTATATCAAATATAATATACTGCAAAAATTATTTTTTTAAGATTTTAAGAAGTATTTGAGTTATTTTTTCTAGATTCCTACAAAACTACACAATTTGAGATGTATTTACATTTCAATATTTGAAAATATTCAATCATACTTTTTCATTTTATGTATCATATAAAATCAAACGCATTTCAAATAGAAGCCTGAAGCATTATTTTTCTTCGGTTTTCAACTCTTAGAAAAATGAATTTTTATCTTGAATCATTTTATTTTAGTGTATACATAGATAAATATAACTAAAAAAAAATCACATTTTATACGACAATGCTTCTAAAATCAAATTGATATTTCGATATATGTATATAGATTATTTTTCAACAATATAATATATGACTGATTTGAATATATATTTTTCCGATCAATCAATGTTTGTAAAATCCGTGTCGTCTCCCATTAAATAAAGTGCTTGAAAGTTTGAAAATGTTTCAGTTTTTGTCAAAAGTATACACCTGTTGTAAAATAGCAATTTCATTTGTGTTTGCAATTGCAGTTCTGGGAATACTATCGTTGGTGCATTTGAATTGCTATCGATATATATTTTAGTAATATAGGAGTATATATTTGACAGAGGTAATGATGGTGTTTTAACAACTTCCAATGTTTTTTGTCATTACTTATCTTATTTAAACAAATTATGATTCAACTTGGATTTAACATTACAAACCTTATATGTTTTAAAATATAAATCTATTTATTTTGAATAATGGATACATATATTTCCTTTTAAGCAGAATGCTTATTTTAGAGAATATTCTTTAATACTCTATAAGAAAAATGTTCTTTATTAAGGTAATCCGATCTTTAAAATGCCAAGAAATTAAATTTATTAAAATTTTTATTGATATTTATGACATTAAGGTAATTAAAAATATAATCATCAAAATGACATCACTTTGAGAGTTGCAAACATCGCTTCATTTGTATTATATTTATTTAACAATATCATGTTAGGGTTTATTAATGCTATAATTAGTTTACATTTTTGCAAATTTTAATATCGGAATGGTTGTTTTGATAATTACAAATTTACCCTCACGTGATGCTTTGGAGATAATTTTGAAAGTTATATTTACACTTACGTCAACATTATTCAATTACATAAAATTGTCAATTCTGGTTTGATCAATCTGTTATTTAATTAAATGAAGACAGAAATCATTAGTGATAAATGACTCTTATAACTGTGGCCTAATAATAAAGGCATTCATGTTTAGCGATGCTTTTGGTGTATTTTGTAAACTTGTTTGAAATGTGTGTGAAGATATTGTCGTTATGAACTAAATGGTCATTTCTTATTACAACATTCTGGACAAATCTCCTATCTTTCTTGTCTTTTTTTATTTAGGACTATATTTACATATTTTTCAACGAAAATTATCTTCTTACAAAATAGAAATATTATCTTATTTGCATACACATTGCAAAATTTACGTACATGGAACGCATTTCCGAATCGATTGGGTTACAATTATTTCTAAAAGTTGAAAACACTAAAATTGTAAGTATATGAAAACTATTTTGCAACTGTTTATTTTAATATTCTTTGTTTTAAAATAATAAGGCTTATTATTGGAATAAGTCAGCTAAAATAGTGTGGCAATTGATGACATTTTAAGATATTTGTGAAATGGTCTTAGTTATTTATAAGCCGTGAGGAAAGCAGAATATACTTAGTATTGCTTGTTTACACAAGAAAAACCATTTCACTTTGAGGTCATTATGACTACAATTATTTTTAGTAGTCAAGACCATAAAAAAATCATCATTGCTAAGTTTTATTACTTTTCGGTAACATAAAGGCAACTTTTTCATCACGCCACCAAGATTCTGTATTAAAAAAAGTGCAAATTACTTAGTAATTAAAAAAATAAGTAATTCAATGATTTTGGAGATTGAAATTTCGATTTAAATTCACTGTTACAACCACTTATGTTTTCATCAGAACTGATGAAAAAGGGCTATAAAAAGGAAATTTTAGCTGGTATTATTGTGGTGACATCCACTTATTATGAAATGATTTTAGTAAAAAATGCAATTCAAAATGTGGTAGGAACTTTATTTTGGTCAATTAATGAAATATTGAACTTATGTTTACAATACAATATTCAAATATATTTATTATTTTTAATTATCAATAACTTATTCATTCAAAAACTATTCATTGTACCTTGAGTTTAAGAATTAATTTTAAGATTTAAGTTATCTTATATTATTTTATCTTTTTACCTTTCAATCAACGATGACCATAAATTGCCAAATGTTAGGCTGAAGTAAAAATATTTTTATTATCAATTAAAATCATATTATTTTAATTAAATATTTGAAGGAGAAATAAAACTATTTACTGTTCATTATCATTGAGTCATATCACTAATAAATAAAATTACTAATTTAAGTTTTTTTTCTCATTTTGAGGTACTCCTGATGCCGATTTAAAAATGTTTGTTCAAAAGAAATCAATAAATCATAATTTTACAAAAGAAAAATACATTTCCTATAACAAAGAACAAAATATATCATATTTTATTTCTAGATTTACTTTAAAATTATCAAAAATATATTGTAGTAAAACAATATATAAGCCACATTTGCAAATCTCGTCTTGGGATCTAACGTGTTACTTTACTTAAAGTCACTTCTCAAGTATTGCTTCAGTTAACATTTTGGAGGTCTTTTTACCTCATTTTGAAATAAAATATTTCACACTTAGAGCAATTACATTATATTATTTTAGTAAAATTGACTCTGAATATATATATATATATATATATATAAAATTTTTAATTAGTACAGGCAGTTTCAATTAATTTATTAATAAAACTGTTCAAATGCTATGCAAATTACAATTTATAAAATTGAAATTTCTGCTTACATTTGAATAAATCAATGCTTTATTTTTATTCAGTATTTTTTAAGTATCATTATAGATTATGCCTTATAGAATAGTTTTTCATTTTTTTATTGTTTTTTTCCAACTCACAAACTTAACGTGAATTAATAATTATTACTACTTTCATATTATGAAAAATTATTTAACATTGCAATTAGAATATATATGATGTAAATAATTTTCTCCGTTAAAGAAATTTGCTCTATTATGTACTAATTATTCAGTTATCAAATTATGACTTTTAATTATTGTTTAGTTATGTATTAATTAAATTTTATTTACATCCATTTTCGTGTGTAATTTTTGTTGCAGTCGAATTTGAGTACTTTTATAAAAAAAAAATATGACTTAATATAATTATATATTTTTTACAAGTTTGATCAAATTTTTATATATTGACAGATAATACAAATAATCAAATTTAATGAGAGATTATTTATGAGATCTTAGAAAAACGATGGGGAAATATCTAAAACATAAGAATACGATTCTTCGCAAATCATAGTTTTCAAAATGTAATTTAACAATATCAATTATTAATCACTTTTAACTACAGGAAAATCACTAACCATGTGATGCTTCTCCAATATGTTTCGATATCCTAGTAGTATTGAACGATTCAATTGAACTGATTTTGAATCTTGCAGTAATATGAATAAAAATGGATACAATATTTATATTTTGTAGCAGGATAGGAAATGCAACTGCGATCTCCTGTTACTTGAAAAATATTAAGATATTTATTTCAATTATCCCCAGTATAATAAATTTTATTAAGTTTTACTTCAATAAATGTTTAAAATAAAAAAAAATCCAAATACTTAAGTTTTTCTAAAAATAAACAATGTACAAACAGAAATTACTAAAAATACTCCCAACAAGTATCTTTAAAAATTATATAAATTTCAAAATTGAAGCATTTGCAGCCAGTATCTCCTTCAGAAAGATTTCTTTGATAAGATGCATCATCAAAAGAAAGTTTAGATATACTTCTCCTGGCAGTTGTTTTACAGCGGGTTTTGATTTTGAACGTAAGTGAATAACAAATGGATTGTAAATACAATTTTCTAGTTTAAACATTCTTAAATGCGAATGTTTCAGAATCTATTAACTTCAAATAGGAAATATTTGAATTTCTTTTGAAAGCTCTCAATTTCATCTCGAGACTGGTTTAGTGTAGCATGAAATTTGTTTTTGCAGTGGCTTAATGTTTAATCTTGGATGGAATAAAAACACTTAAGAAATATATAAAATATTTCAATTTACGTAAATAGCTTTTGGTTCTTAAAAGATATTAATACGATAGAAAATTATTTCTTTCTTTTCATTTTTAAAATGCATTGTTGTGATAGAGAAAAATTTTTGCAACGCATGTATTAAATGAAAAGATCTTTGAATGTCAGTTAGAGCATACATATTTTACTGATAAAAATATATATTACTTTGTAGATTGTCATTCTAAAAGACACAAAAAATATTTGATGTTTGTTTCAAATATAATTTTGACAATTATAAAATTTACTGAACTGAATTTTAAATAAGCTGCAAATACCATTCTTATCATATTTAAGGCATTAAAGAAACTAGTTAAATGATAATTAGCTATTTTCGTGCTTTTATAATACATTGTATTTTATTGGTATACAGAATTATTTGAAATATATATTGTAACATGAGGCATTTATAATTGAGTAACTAAAATGTTACTTCAAAAAAAAGTTAGAGTATTGAATTCATATATAACTTAATATTCTTTATAAAAAAATTTACCATGATAGGGATAAATACTTATGTTATTCTAATGAATGTGGGACGAGCGATTTTACTGTTATTTCAAGCTTCAGTTTTGTATTAAAAATGGTTCTTCTCCAAATGAAATCCAGAAAAGGATACAATGATAAATAATTGCTGAAATCCAAAAAAAAAAAAAAAAAAAAAATGTTCAAAACGAGCATAAGCCATAAAATGTTTTCAAGAAAAATATGTTAGAATAGATATATTAAGTAAATAAATAATTCTATATTTGAAATAACAGATATATCCAATATAAAAACATGGAAAATATTATATTTTACTCATTTTTAAACACTGTATTTATATATAAGTATGTTAGATTATGGGAAAAATATATTATTTCATACTTACGAATGCATATGATCATCATGATACAGATATTCTCAAATTAGAATATTATTACAGTATACAAATTGTTTAATTTAACGTTTCTGCTGAGAACGATTTTTGTGCACTATTCAAATTACTATTTATTTGAAAGACCATTTATTTTAAAACTTTTCATTCTCTTGCTTAATTTGAATTTTGTGCTCTGTTTACGTTTGAGATGCGAAAATGAAACACTTAGAATTCATCTAAAATAATGCCGAAACATTAGCTAAATACGTGTAAGAATTCATTTATGACAAATCAACAAATAAATAAATCTTATGACAGTTTTAAGATATAAAAGTGTCTTTTTAATTTAAAGGATGATTATATTACCTGACGACACAAGTAACGGTATTTCATATGAAACATTTCAATGTAAATGTTATGTTTTTTTAATGGCAGCTAAGCAATATTAATTTTTTATTATTTGCTGATGGCAGCTGCTTTTAAATGCATAGAAAGTTTACTGTGTTAATCTTATATTCAATTTTGAGTTAATGTAAATAAATGATATCCACTTCTTTTGTTAAATTTTAATCTAGCTCTTGAAACCAACAAAACAACTTATTTGCTTACAAACATCTTTAATTCAGTATTTTTTATCATATTCTAAATTTAAAAGCAGGAAAATAAAATTTTAATGTTTTCCTTTTATAAAAAGTGGTTGTAAAAATATAAATGTTTCTGACTCATTTCATTGATAACCGGAAGTATTAAAATAAAATCTAAGGAACTGGATAGTGAATTCTGATTGTGTAAATACTCTCAATTCATTCATTGAATTGATTTCTTTTGACATAACTTTAAATAAAATGGCTTTCTTTTCAAATATTGATTCAAGCTTCTCAAAACATCTTGTTCAAAAGCAATGGATCGATGCCATTTTGATGCATAATTTAAGAAAATGTAAATGATATATATTCTTTCTTTTTTTTTTTTTTTGTCTTTTTTTGGTAACAACTGATTCAACATATTTGTTTTCCTTTTTCAAAAGATAATTTTTCAAGAAAAATTCTATTGTTTAATTTTTAAACAATAATTGATTTCTTCATTAAAATGCATTTTATACAAAAACATTATGAATACCAAATTAAAAGTATACTCATCAGTAATTGTTAAAACAAAAAATTAACATAATATTAATAATTTTTAAAATTTTATATTGATAAATCATATTAACATTAAAAATTCATATAAAAATGTGAAATTAGTCATTTGGATTCTCCTTAGAAATTAGTTTAGTAGATTTAGTTAAATTTTATAGTATTATTAATTAAAATGAAATTTACATTTTACAATAAATTATAAAAATTAGCAATGCATTGAATGATGTTTATGAAAGTCTGTGATTTCAAAACTTTTAAATGTAGGCTAAAATTGTAAATGACATAAAATTAAAATGTAAAATTTAAAAACTGGAATTTTCCTATCTTAAGAAAGTACCTTTAAGAGCAAAATTATGATTTTTATTATTATAGATGAGTTGCATATTTTAACCAAAAGTATTAAAACTAAATTTCACTGTGAGTTTCAAAATCATTTGAAATGAAATCCAAATTGTACTTTAATTTTTTTAAAAAAGTGTTTGATATCCTAATTTTATATTTGATATATGTATATATGTACTTTTCAATTGCAAATAAAATTCAATTTAATTATACATAAATTCTGAGTTTTAATCAAAAACATTTGTATATACTTTTAATTTGAACGTATTATATAACAATAACAATTGCAAAAAACGTCAGGATTGTTCCTGAAATATTTATGACCATTTAGTTGTTTCAAATAAGTGTCTAAAATATCAAGTAACATAATATACTTTTCTCCGTCCTTAATAAAATATTCCCAATGATTATTACTTATTTCATCAAGATATGACCTTTGAATTATAAATGAAATATTTTTGTACAGTTTATTAGGTTAGTTCCACGGAGGAATTCCGGAAGTGAAATTCTATTAAACTTTGTTGAGGCATTCCAGTTTGTTAGATGTGTGTGACGAGATTCGGAATTTTCTCTCCAGGAATAAAAGCAGCAACTGCGTACTTGTGATGATGTCATCAAATATTTATACGAGCAAAGTTACCATGGTGGAGTGATTAGAACTCAGAATAAGTCTATCCTTGTAATGAGGTTTCGTGGTTTATCGAGAAATTATTATCTTGATGTCATTAAATCGGGTGAAGTAAAATTACATGAGATACATTCACTTTTGAAAAGGATCTGAATTCATGTTTTCTTTTTTTGTTCAAATGTAATAAATGCTTTTTTTTCACATTTTTTTTATTTGCCACGCCTTTTTCTTGTTGCTTTTTGTTTTACTTTTTAAGGTCAATTTAGGCTGATAAAATTAAGTTTTCCTAACTTAAGGCAAGAAATGTCATTAATTTGTATTGTTTAGAATATGGGATAAACTAGTTATCGTTAACTGAACAATAAAATAATAATAAACTTTTATATTTACTTTTATCTAATTAAAAAATATATATAATTTTTTGGGCCCCGGTGACCTGGTTGGTTAGGGCGTCGTTCATTACCGGGAGGTAGTGAGTTTAAATCCCGGCTAAAGCAGATATGTGGTGTTCACTAATGGTGACAGGGTAAATTATACTGTGATACAAAGTCCACGACATAATTTACTCAGTTACCATAATGTAAAAATGTCATGATTGCAATGTTCTCCATGTTCCCATTCCAAATTAATACCTTTGGAGGTGTTAGGTGCGGCATTGGGTTTTCTCTAGTCTCCTATCTCTAAATTCAAAGATCCAGATGGTGCTGCCATCTATGAGCCCAGTCGTACTTCCATCTTCGTAAAGACATTCTCGGAAGACGCTCTTTCTTCATTCACCCAGTTTGCCCTGATGATTATGCTTGACTTCGCGTAGTGTCTTAAGTAGCAACAACGGCAACTAAAATTAATTTAGTTTATTGTAACACAAAATGTTACTGCACTATTATCTTGACATAATTGACACATTATACTGAAGAACGTACCCACTTTTAAAGTATAACAATTTATATTTCTTCCATATTAATACTTCGAGTTAAAAAGTTATCATTAAAAGATATGTGTGTGTATCATGCTTAGTAGATAAACGTTAATTTATTATTCTTCAATGTCAAGATTCTTTCTTGTTGTAGGGCTAAATTTTATATTTTGTTTTTTAGACTTTTATTAAATTGTAAGAAGCATTTTAAAAAGTATAAAAAGATATTAATTTCTAAAACACCTAACCCGATTTAATTGTAATTTTAAAATGAGTTACTTACTGCATCATAAAGAATATGCATAGTTACATATATGTAGATGAAGTAGCTTACAATTTCAAATGTAGCATTATTATTAACAATATGTAATTATTTTTAATTTTAAAAAATAATTTATGTTTTAACGATAATACTTAAAAGTAGGTACTGAAAACTGTTAAAAGTATTCCTATTATAAATACATTAAGTTTTCTGTTTTTTAAAGTATATTGCAAAAAATAAATAGCTATTATTGTTCTGATTACCATAAAAATATAAATAAATCTATAAATATAATTTTGAGAAATACTTGAAGTTTATAATGTAGAATATATGTTAATTTTTATTTTCAATAATTTATTAATAATAAACTTGAAAATGTGATTTTGATTATTATATATGACGTGAGTTCATTATTATCATTCTAAAAATTTAATTTAAGCATAAAGTAGTCATTATTATTTTTATTATTTTAAATATTTTATGGAAATATTTTTGAATACAAAAATAATTTTATAACTATTAATTTTCTACATACATTTTTACTTTAAATTTTTTGTGGTGATATTCAATATTTTATTATCTTGATTTCTTGAAATGAAGCAAATTATTAATTAAAATATGTATTGAAGTTTTTTATAAAATAAAAACAAAAATATCTCTAAATAAACAAAAAATTTTATTTTAGAAACATTCAAACTGAGTAGATTTCTTTTTTAAGACACACATTATATTTGTTAAACGTATTTTATGCTTTACTAAGGCAAATCTATGCAGAAGTTTCATGAAAACCTAAAAATGATTTTAATTTCCATTAATTACATTTAGCTACGTTTATATTTTCAAAATGTGTTAATATTTTTTAAAATATATTTCATTTTCTTCCGATACAGACAGAATTTAAAAAAAACAAATAGAATTATTATTTTCTATTTAAAAGTTATTTTTTCTATTTCAGATATTTGTTTTTGAAATGTATTTTAAGCTATCGGCTAGGGAGGATAAAAGTATAGTAAAATTAGATGGAACTTTCAGAATATCCAGAAAATTCTTTGATGTAAATAATTCATGCTTGTAAGTGAATAAAGGGATGATTTGAAGACAAAATACTTCCAATCGAGCTGAGTAGGGACTGTCCCAGAGGAAAGGAAATGGGATTGATTGTAATGTAAAAGCAAAATTTTGAAGAAAAAAACCCAACTGCAAAATGACATTGCAGGAAAAGAACAAATTAGGAACTATCTACATTCTTAGATACTATTAGAGAAAAATGCACATTCTATATTATTTCATTATTCTTACTATTGATACACATACTATATTATTTCATCATTCTTATTATTAATACATATTCTATATTATTTTCCCAATAACAGTAATTCCAAATAACAGTTATTTTTCTTAAATAGCAGTTATTTACAATATTACATATATGCCTTTAAAATCAAGAAACAAAAATAAAATTAACATAAGGTGGAAACTGGGTATATCTTTTACGAATTTATTATTTCCTTATCCTATTAGATATTTTTGTATATAGTGTGCAGAGAAATAAATGTTGCGATAATAACGTGAATAGATATTTTTAAATTAAACAATTATATATGTATAAGTACCATAACATTCTGTCGATAAATAATACTGTTTAGATTACTCAAAATGTTTGTTTACACTTATATATATGATATATATGCAAAACAAATTTTAAACAGTTGCTTACAGATGTTTTTTTAAGTTATCCCGCAAAAATGAGCCCAAAAACAAAAAACAAAAATTAAAATATTTTAAAAAATGTTTTTGCAAACTTAAATATGCACATTATAATTTCTTAACACTTTTTTTTAAAATAATCTTAACTGTTAAGCCATACTAACAAATGAATTAATTTGTTTAAATTTTATACTGCGTTTCTATCATTTACTTTTATTTTCAATTACTTTTATTTTTTCTGTTAAACTGAACATAAAACTGATTTCTATAGATACATAATCTCTTAATGATACTTTTTATTGAATGGATGCAATTTTACTTTGAAAGGATGAGTCATTCCCAAAATAATATATATGAAAAAAATAAAGAGTTAGCAATACATGTTAAATATTTAGTAAAACTTGTATACATGCATGAAAAATATCCATGCATACAACATCCATATATACATAAAGGCTATCCTTGGGAAAATGTTTCAAATGTATACGTAAAAAAACTTGAATGGTAAGTGTATTGTGTTTTTCCTACAAAATACAGTATATTCCAAGTGTTGCTTTGCTTAAATTTAAATCACATTTAGCATTGAAAATAGGAGTAAACTATGCCGTTATCATGAAGTTGTATGATTGTTTCAAAAAGAATCATTTGATTGCTTCAAGGCATAACTGTTTAAAATCTAATAAAATGAAAATAGTTTAAAATGTTTGCTTTCTGTAATATGTTTTACTAACAAATATTTTAATCAATCGAATAGGAATTTCGTTCTAAGGACGCTAGAAATGTTGAGCACAATACAAATAATTTCTGAATTTTCATAAATATTTTTAAGAGTAAATCACTACATTAGGAATAAATTGTTTAATATTTTCTTGATAATACGCGATTATTGTTAATTTAAGACATTTTTATACGTATGTTTGACTGTTAGATATTTTTCTAAATATAAAAAAATGAAATTTATTAAAGATACTCAATAATGGATACAATTTAAGATCAATTGCTATAAACATAAATAACTAATCAAAATACATAAGAAGTTTCTATCGGCAGTACAATGTTTGAAATAATCTCAATAGAAAACTTATCCTATGAATAATTTTCATAAAAATCACGAACAATAAATGGAATCTCAAAACCATAGGTAATAATTTATATGAACAAATTATTAAGACATTCAAAAAGAGAATTATTTCAAAAAGGCAAGTTAAATAATATTTCTGCAATGTGCAGAAGTCCATTTATTTAACAACTCTCTAGTGAAATTAAAAAAAAATACTTTTAAGTTACATAGAGACTAAACAAATAATTTTATCTTAGTATCTGAGTTTCACGACCAATCTACAATTTTTGGTATTGATTCCAACGTTCTGATTCTATTTCAACAGTTGTTAAGCGATTGAAGACTTCTGTTGATCTTTCGATTTTAGCAACAATGTTCTTCAAGGACTTTGAATTATTTCGGTATTTCATCACTAACATGTATGAATGTTGTCTAAGAATGATCAAACTTGTAAAATTACTTCAGCGTAGAAAGTATATTGTTGTCTAGAATTGAGATTGATTGAAGATAGTTCTACCATTAATTGAAATGAAAGGCCATTGTTCACATACAACGAGAAACATCCTAATATTATAACTTCAACTTCGCCAAACATGACTGTAAATACAAGACATTCTTACAAAAATACATACCCATCTAGACATGACATCTAGACGTAGCCAAATTCAAATTATGCTGTGTGACTAACAGAAGTGAATCTGAATTCATCACTCCTGAGACCATTTATCCTGTCATTTATGATCCAGATTCGGCGTCCCTGGCACCCTATCAAACGACACTGTAGTTAGGTTTTTCAAGGTTTAGATGTGGCATTATAACTATGAAAATAAGCAAATGTGCTTTTCTTTTGAATGTATTTTTCAAAATAACAGTCCCAGTTGCTTGTTGAAACTCCGAAAATATAGAAGCCATCCATTAAGTGCAGTTTTTCTGAATTACTTTGGACCTTCTCTATCTCTTAATTTCATGCGTTCATCGTGTCGAAGTCCATTCTGAGAAACAAGAATTATTACTTAGATTTCATTTTTAATCTCGAATTCACTGTCAGTTTTGTGATCTTTAACAAGATATTTACCAGAAGAATTGATTATCACTATGATATTCAACAACATGGCATTTTTTCGAGGTAAGACGGCTTTCAATTTCTCTGCATTTTGCATGCGAATAAGGCTATTATAAATTTATATATATATATTTGTGTATTTGCATAGTTTAACATAATTATCTTCAATATTTTCAGAATTTCGTTTGCACATTTGCCTTTTATAAAATGATGATATTAACATTATGCTATAATATATTTAAGATATTTATAAAAAATATTTTTTTTAAAAATACATTAATATTTTGTATTAGAAAAGAGATCAGGAAATTTCGTTCATAACAAATGATAAGGAGAAAAAAAAAGGCTTCATAAAACGTTTATTTAAGTTATTACGACTCAAAAAAGGAGTTATAATATATTTAGATCACTCAAAACGTATTCTAAATGATTTATAGCACTCTAATTCTTAATCTAAAAATATTCGAATTTAACAATTCAACTTAATGATGGTGATTGTGTGTCAAATTGAATTTGAAAATACAAACCTCTCTTCTTTACTCAACTGTAAAATATTGATATTTTTTTTATTTTTAATGTCATTCTTCTATAGAATATCTACCCTTAATTACTACAAGAGACAAAAGCGATAGCAATTTAGATATTGGGGTGCCCTGCCGTTGCTCTGAAAGTGGGAGAGTTTACGTAATTCAGAGGCACGGACCAAGTAGAATAGCCCCAGACTTGATATACCACCCAGAGTTACCATTTCACGTGCAGAATATTGCGATCACTACATATTTAGCTGCCCCCATTAACGAACACAACAGATCTTTGATCGGGTTGTTATTCGAACTCACGACCTCCCGCTAACGAGAACGAATGCTCTAAACAAACAGGCCAACGCGGTTATCATAAAATGTGAATATTATTTCCTTTATAAAGTTAACTCTTATTCTATTATGTATACATCATATTAGATGCATAATTTATTTCACTGATAAAATACATAGAGAACTTTATAAACATTTAAAAATGATTCTATCTAAATACCTGATAGCAAATTATTTTCTTTTATTCAATTTATTTCATATAAGTTGTGTTATAGAATATATCTGCTTATTATTTAATTCAGTATTCAATATAAATTATTTTTAGAGCAATTTACAATGCAGGATATCTGAGTAAAAACAATGATATATTTCAGTAAATAACATAAAGAATATAAAAATGGAAGAAAAAAACATATTCTTTGCAAATATTTTCTTACCTAAAATTTATTAATAATCTACTTTAAAAATTATTACTTTACTTTTAAGTAATAATAGACTATTAATATTACTTTTAAGAATATTTCTTTTAATATTATTTAGTTGCAAATCATTACAATAAACATTTAAAAAAAACAGAATTTTTTTTGTAATGTTCTTCATGAAAAAATTAAAATATTGATTCAATGTCATTAGTTAAGTAAACCAATGGATATTCCTTGAAATTTATTGCAGTACCAGGTAAAATAAATCATAAAAATTCATATAAAATGATATTTTTGAACTGTAAGGAAAGATTCACTATCGTCTTCCCAATATATTTCAACCACAATGTCATTACATTTATGATTTCAAAAATTAATTTAATTCAATTCTAATTCATGAGGTTTTAGAAGCCGCATCAATAACACTATAATGGATATTAATTATATACAACTATATATAAGTATATATATATATATATATTTAATAAATCAATTAATAGTATCTGTACACACATAATTCATTCTAATACGTTTAAAAAAGATAAATAAGAATTACAGTTGTTCCTGATCATTTTAAAATTAGTTTTCCTTATAATAAATTATCAAAAACGAAAGAGCCGCGAATTAGTGATGAAACAATGAAAGAACCAGGAAGTAGTGTTCAACAGTATGAATATTTAAGCTAAATTGGTTCAAATATGGTTCAGATAAATTTGCTGAAGATTATTTCATTGTTAACTATTTTCTATTCAGTTATATCTTATTTAAGTATTTTGTTGTGAAAAAAAAATAAACGACGATCAATTTTGAATTTCTTCAAGCCTTTTGAATGAAATTTCTTAAATTCTTGGATTATTTTCATTTTTTACTCCAATATAATTCTATCACTACATCTGAAGTCAAATTAAATAGTTTTTAAAATGAAATTTTCTTCCCTATAATATTAAAGTCACAAAAAAGTCTTTTCGCGGGATTATGCCATGAAATACGTTCTACTTAAATAGACTACATTCCTACAAAGTTTAAAGCTCAAAATCCTTCTTATTCACAGAGTAACAGAAATGAGCTGTATATCTTCCGTTTGAACCATTTTAAGAAATATTTGCGACATATATGGAGTTCATTGGAAAAGATTTAAAAAGAGCCTAAGAATTTTCCCTCTGTAAGGGACTTCAGTAATCGGCAAACCTTAAATATTCTGTTCTTCTCAACTTTTATTCGAGTTCTTTCTTTTCGTCGAGTGTCCCAGAGTATTTTTTCCCGCTTTTCTTAAGAGGATGTAGACACGTGATCGGTGTTTCTGAAACTTGGAAAGAATCCAGCCTTTAGATTTCTTTCGGACCAAGAAAATAAATACTTTCGCAGCCAAAATTAAGATATAATGAATCCTGTGTGGTGCAATTAAAATACTTATGTTTATATTTTGAGAGTGATAATTAAGTAACTTTTGCAGCGCTTCCAAAAGAAGTCTTAGTAATTAATTCACGCAAAATTCTTAAAATTTCTAAATAATTTTACTCTCTTTGTTGTGAAATAATTAGCATTGTAATAAGACAATAGCCTATTATCTGGCTCAGTAATTGGGAAAATAATTATTCATTTTCTAAATGTCAGCAAGAGTAATTACTTATATAATTAATCATTATTTACGAATATAAATATCTAAAAATTTTCCAAGATAACAAATCTTCTTCCTTTGAATTTCTTCCGAAAGTATGATTGATAATTTCAAATGTATTATTTTATTTCCTTAACTGAATGCTAATACATTTAGAAAATGCTAATTATTTGATTTGTGATATGTTATGAATTTGAGTTTGATACATGTATCAAATGTTATGATCTATGAATATGATCTAAGAATCATCTATGAAATGACACTAAAGGTCTTATGAAATAATTAAAAAGACCCAAATATGGAAGAATATTTCCTAAGTTAGCAGCCATTCGTAATTTAAATATATATTCTTTTGATTTTTACATAAATCAAAACAAGAATACTTTTTTAAAGAAAATAATGAAATAGCATTTTTATTCTTTTATTATTCTTCCTAGTTTTTAAGAAAATAATTTAGCTAATAATATTGCTCAGTATTTTTTATAACGTTATATTATGGTGTTTTCTAAAATATATAATAAACAGTAATCCACATATCACTCTAAATATTATTTTTTTTTATTAAATTGTGTTTTATATACTTTAAAGATTTTTTTTTTATTTACAACTGTGATGCTAAAAAAATTGACGTTAATATCATTGTTGCATCAGACGTTAAAAAATAGCCGTCATAGCATCGTTCTGTTCATTATGAATACTAATATTTATAATAAATACTGTACCGTGTGGTGCCTCATGCCAGAAAGCTCAATTTCAAATGCATACAAAAATCCCTTTTAGGAAATTTCCCTTAAAGTTTTGATAGATTCACACAAACACACATTGATATAGTTCGATCAATTCCAAGATCACAAAATTTTAGGTATTGTCTTACGGCAATAGCTGAAATTGGAGTTGATTGAGCTAAAATTGCAGTTAATAAAATTGAAACTAATACGAGACAGCAATTTGAAGGTGCACTATTTTTTTAAATCCAAAATGCTCTGTATGTACAGAGCTCACACAACAGCTTAGCATCCACAGGCTAATTCTATGGTTGAAGGCTTTCACAGGAACTTAAAAAATATATATTAGATCCTATGCCAATGAAAGATGAGTCGAAGTTCTCCCACTAATTCTTGATTTGAGAACCACCTTTAAAATAGACCTCTCGTTTTTAAAGGATAAGATGTTCTACGGCACAGTTCTAAAGTAACTTTTTCATATCTTCCAGTTCCCAGTTTTTCTTCAAAGACTTTTTGATTTCATGGATACGTTACGTCTTATTCCAGCTTCATAATACGGACATCAAGATATTTTCTTGCATAAAAGACATACAGACATGTACCCAAGTATTTGTAAGAACTAACAGCGGCTGCCAAAATCTACAACCTCCTTTTTACGGCCCTTAAACTGACGTAAAATGGAATAGCAAAATTTTCAAGGTAAGAATAATGAAAAAGGAAGAATCAACTTCAATTGATGAACTTAAGTCTTGTTACACTGAGAATATCTCCAAAGAACCTTTAATAAGCAAAAACCTCTAGACCAATATTCAATAAAATTTCATTCAGAAAAAAAAACAGAATCAAAAACACATTGATGAGGAATCCTCAGGATTTTAAAATTAAACTACATAAAAAAATCAGATTCGCAATTAATCCTCAGGATTTTAAAATTAAACTACATAAAAAAATCAGATTCGCAATTAATCGTACTGCAACTAAAATTACGACAAATGGATGTGGAAACTCTTTCGCTTGATCGTTATTAATCAGCAATTTGAGTTAGTTAATTTTAACGTTCGGAAACATCACTGGATAGGATGATCCAGCAAGCAGTATTTAATTTTAAGTTATAATATTTGTATTAAGTTATAATATTTTACGGTAACAATTATTGTTGAATAATTAATTAATGATAATCGTATGTATATAAATTCTGTACAAATATATCTTTATGCCGATTGCCAACAAAGTCTGTGTTTTATCGGAATTCGCCAAACAAACTGTTTCCAACTTTAATAAATTTAATTAAGTATGTTTATTTTTTTTTTAAATTTTTAATCCTAAATTTCACGGCTTGGATAAATTAAATTTAGTATTGAGTAGCAAAAATAATGTTCTGAATTTTCATGTTTTAGAAGTATTTTTTTTAAATAACAAAAATATCCTAAACAAATTTAACTAGATGTTTTCATTAAATTATCCTATTCAATTAAGCAATTTTTAATTATCTTTAACAAAAATTTATATCATTTTATTGCACAAACAATTAGATGTCGAGTACAATAACTGCTTAGAAAATGAAAAAAATGCAATTGTAATATTAGCTAGTACCACAGTTATTATTTACATAAAAATCTTTCGATTGTATTCAGAAATATAGACATTTATTATGAACTTTAAGTTATTAACTTATTGAACTATTTGAAAACTTTAAATTGACTAACAATTTCAAATCTGTAATTAATATATATATATATATATATTTTACTTCTAATGGCGGGCAGTTTCAAGCAGGTAAGTAACATTAGCCCATTTGCCGCAACAAGGCCGGAAACTGCTACTCGTTTTATCGTTACACGGTGAGCACCTGCGAACCAAGTCACGGAAATACGAGTAGCATCGCTCACGACTCACCACCATAAACCCGTTTACAGGGCGGGCCATATTCATCCTTCATCTGGGGAAAAGACAAGAAACACAGAGAGAAAGAGAAAGTACATCCATGCCCGAGCCGGGATTCGAGCCCAGGTCCTCTCCATCCGTAGTTAGTTACGCTAACCACTAGACAGGTTAGGCGGCGTAATTAATAATATAAAGTATATAATAATATTAATTATGTAATTTTATTTGATTATTAACTGTTATTGAATATAATTACTTTCAGATGGAGAAGGAAAATACTTTCCTCAGAATATTTATTAATAATTTAAAATATATATTAAAATTGAAATATATAAGGCAAAATATTAACTGGACAAATACATCAAATGAGAGTGATTTTTGATTTGTTTTCAGGTTATTCTTATGTAATTAAATCTTATCATGAATTCTACTTAAAATATTTGAATTATAAATAATATTCACTTTATGCATCAAGCTTTTTTTTCATTGTTCCTAAACGGAACTAAGAAAGAAATAGTGAAGCCTTTAAAATAATTATTATTTTTTTAAATTTTAATAATTTCATAAAAACGTAAAAAAATCAGTCTAACATAAACTCTTATGTCTGAATGTAAATCATAAAATGTTAATTATAAAATCAATCGTACAAAGGAGTTTTAAAGAAAATGATGAAACGAAAACTGTGATTATTTTATCTTTTAAAATTATTTGCATTTTATTTTTTGAAGTCGTAAATAAATTTTTCTAACTAGCGATCGCAATTTGTTTTGATGATTGCTTTTGAAAAAAGTAAATTCAACAACGTTGAAGAACTTTGACATTCAATTAAATCAAACAAGTGCAATGAATCCTGAAACAGTATATTTCACGATTTTATTGTTCAGCAATCAATTTTATTCTAGTGAATCAAACAAATGGACTTTGAGAGCAATTAAAAAGCATTTGAAGAAGTGGTACAGCAATCTTTATAGCTCTTCGTTTTCCTGTAATGACTCTTCTCTTTTATGAAAAATCATAGATGATTGGATGTAGAAAAAAAGAAAAATCTTTCCACGGATTTCTCTTCCACCTGCAGCAAGAATATTTAATTCTCGTTTCGGACTTGTAAAAACTTTTATGCTCTATAAAACTCCTGCGCTTGGATGGTTTTTAATAACGTTTATGTCCATGAAGTCTCTCAACTCCTCGTTAAAATTCGAAGTAAACTCGTTGAATTTCTTTTTCTTGTTTCGTATTCTGAGTTGATTATTTCATCTGTCTATAGACAGAGCAGAAAAATAAGTTTTATTAACTTAATTGCTTAATTTTGATTTTACGCTTTACGTGCGCTTCATTACTGGCTAAAAATGTGAAACATGTTGCATCGGATTGGTTTTAGTCGTCCATTTGATATTTAGAATACTAAAGTAAATGATGATAACTGAATTAAGAATATTAGTAAAACTCAGTTTCCTTTCACGTCGAACAGTACATAGTTATTTTAGCTTTTTGTCTTGTTATTTATTATTATATTTTCAGGTATTAATTAAAATTGAAATAGATTAAGTAAGTTCTTACCAAATGCTAGTATATATAAACATTGAAAAAGAATTAATTAATATAAATGAAGGTTTTTTACAGAAAATCGTGTATTATAATAATTATTTTTTGTAGATTGTTTTGTTTGAATAGTTTTCCTAAAATTGCGTGAATATAAACAGCATCAATATTTTAAAGTGTTATGAATATGGTTTCTTAAAATAATTATTTTAGTTTAAATATTTATGATTACGCATTATTTTTTTTTTAGAATATATATGAAAGGAATCGTTTTACTAAACACAAATATTACTTTTCATCAAAATTTAAATATTTATTTCTTTGCAACTGTATATTACTTATAATGTTTCGTAGATTCAGAAATGCATTGATATCGCTCCTGAATAATATGTATTTGTAACAATGACATGGATTATGTTATACATATATATAGTTTCCGTTCGGATACTGTGTTTGATAATTATATCATTAAATCTTCAAAGCGTTTGTTATTGCCTTTTTAAGAAAACAAAAGAGAGAAATAATAAATAATGTGCAATCATTATGTCATTAATATAATTGGACAAATTTTCGAAGAAAAGAATGTTAATTGGTGTGAGGTGAAAAATTAATGGGTTTAAATAATTCACATAAAGTGCAAAATAATATAATAAACGTTTAATTATTTATAGTTTTTTTTACAATATGCGATTTATTTAGAGTTTTGAGTGTTATTTTAGATACAAATTAAAATATACCCTAGAAAAATCTAAATTTTATTCACCCGAAATAACCTTAAATAAATGGTCCTTTGTAATTCAAAATGGATGATCGAAGAATCAACCTTAGCCCATTGTTCAAAAACGAGATGTAGATAACAATTTTTCTTTATTCAAGTAAATCTGTCAGGATAAGTACTTGTGACATATGAATGCCTTATTCATCATAAAATTTTTATGAAAAAAATATATTGCGGAGTATGCAAATGCTTCACTTTGAAACTTACTTATCACGACATTAACTACACGAAATTAGTGTATTTACTGTAAGATTTTGCACAGACACACTTACTTTATTTTGAAAAGAAATAATTTCTTGAATGATCGAAGTAAATTAAATTCTTCATTGAAGACTACATTGGTAATTTTTAATCTTCCATTTGCAAAGTAGTTCTCTATATTTTGTACCTGCTTCATCTATAAGACTTATCGAAGTAAAACTTTTAAAATATATCCACAACAAAAAACTCTGATACCAGTTTCATGGTGTTATTGAAAATACAATTTATAAATTAGAAAGATGATTTTTATATCATAAAACCTTAATGCAATTTTAATCCTTATTTTAACAAATAACAATATTTTTAAATTATTATGAGATAACGTATAATTGTCTTAGAAACAATTTCAAAAGCTTCTAAAACTAATTTAAAAATATTTCAAGTATTTTTACATT